>JAKUBB010000039.1:0-114801 GCA_030563085.1 Pichia sp. NRRL Y-27259
AATTGGGTAATGTTCCTATGGTAGCCCAAAGATCTCCTGTTGGAGACTTCATGGTTTCCCCCCCCCCTCTAAAGCAGCAACGCCTTCTCTGCGCCCGTCCTCTTGCCTCAACAGCTGAGCATTGCTTAGCGTCTCTGCACTGTGGTGTCTCTCCCCTCTGCATTCCGGTCTTTCTTTCTCAGGCTCGCTCCCTCCCAGCTCGCCTCACCAAGATAGCAGTAACCGTGGCGAGGCACAAGCCCGACGGGGCGGTTCGCTCGGGCATGCGCCGTCTGTCTGTCTCGGCATGAAAACGGCCCTGGCTGTCGGGCAGAGGCTCGGACGAGAGCTTATCCGGGCCGGGTGGGGGGCTGCTGAGAAGTTGCTTGGGGGCGTTACGGGGGCCAGGAGAAGCACCGAGAGCAGCAGACGAGCCACAGGAACATGGGGAGTGGGAACCACAAGAAGAAGATTGCGCTGAAGCGGCGGGAGCCGCCGTTTGAGAACAACTTTCTGCTCGGGTCATCCGCAGATACAGTGATGCAGCAGGACAGCGGGGACGGGCAGACCGGCCACCACCAGGGCAGCAAGAACCGGCACATGTACCACAACATGAACCCGATGCATATCAAGAAGAAGCAGGCATATGATTACGCCATCTTGAACGACGACATTGCGGAGGAGGCGGCGCTTCTTTCGTCGAGCGAAGGAGGGTACGACGCCGAGCTAGACGACGACCGCCGGGAGGACTCGATGGGCAGCATGGACCTCAATTCGGTCGACGGGTCCAAGTATGACAACGTGAACTACCGGGGGTACTATCTGTCGACAGTGACGCGTGGCGACGGCGGGGGGGACGGAGACGAGGCAGAGTACGAGGATGGCGCCAACGACGGAGAATCGGTGCTGTCGGAGGTAAGCGATTCAGTGCTTCTTCTCGAGGAGAGAGAGTTCCACGTGAACATGAAGTGGTACAAGCGGCCGTCCGTGTTCATGATCTCATGCATCCTCTTCTTTTACAGCTACTCTGCGAACTTCGCCATGTCGCCAGAGCTCCAGCTCGTGCTGCAGGCCGTGTGCTACACGTACAACGGCAACAACCTCGACAACTGTGGCTCCACAGGCGTGCAGCAGGCGAACGCCAGCGTGCAGAAACGGGTTGGCTTTGTCACATCGATCGTGAAGATCCTCATCTCGAGCAGGTTGGGCAAGCTGAGCGACATCTACGGCCGCAAGCCGGTGATCCTCTTCACCTTCACCATGACGGCGCTCTCCAAGTTTGCCATGGTGTTCATCTTGACGCCGCAGTACTTCTCCTTTGGCCGCTTCTTGGCCGGCTCTGTGCTAGACGCCTTTGGAGGCTCCATCTTCGTGCTGTTGGGGCTCGCCAACTCCTACACCATCGACGTGGTGCACGACAAGGACCGCTTGCAGGCATTGGGGAAGGTGACCGGCGCCTTGTTCTTGGGCTTGTCCCTCGGCCCGTTGTCCTCCTCAATGTTGTCCTCGCTGATCGAGATCAAAACGATCCACTTCCTTGGCATCAGCACCGCCTTGATGGTAGTGTCGATCCTCGTGGTAATATTCTTCATTCCAGAGTCACGTAGTACCAAGTTAAAAGCCAAGTCTAGAAGAAGCTCCATCAGATCTCAGAGAGAGTTTGAATCAAACCCTTCCTGGGTCTACACCCTTGGTCTGTCCACATTTATGGACTCCTTCAACTCGTTGAAGCTTCTTTGGATCACACGGCCATTGAATTTCAAACCAAACTCAGCCAGTTCGGAATCCTCGAGCGAGGTAGCAGAATCATTGCCGCCCTCGAGAGGAGGAATTACCACGAGCAACAGCAGTGGCAACTTTAACAGCAACAGCGCAAGCGCTAACATCAATAACAGCAGCAGCAACACCACCCAAGGCCACGGCCACGGCAACATAAACATAAACATAAACGCCAACTCTCAAGGGTTGGACCTGGCTGCCCGCATTAATGTACTATTATTGCTAGCAGTGGAGGTGTTGATGAACTTCTGTACCGCTGGCGCTGCAATACCTCTTGCGCTTTACCTAATTTACACTTTCAAGTTGGACCAAGCACAGTTGAGTCTTTTCGTGGGCGTGGCTTTCGGTTTCAGAGCTTTGGTCTTGACGGCGTTCAACCCTTGGTTACAGCACCATTTTACCAGGATATTCGACCATGATTCCATCAACGTGGATTTCATCGACATCTCCTCCATTGGCTTCGCAATAGCATGTGAGCTTGTCGCCGCACTTCTATGTTCATGTTCTGTGTCGGTTGTGGCGGTATGCTTCTATGTGTTTTTCTCATCACTGTCAGCTATTGGGTCCCCTATCCTTCATTCTGCCTTGCTCAAATACAATTCTAGCCCGGGGAAAAATGGTGAGTTTTTCGGAGCCCTAGCATTGATCAGAAACATTATCAACTTGATTTCTCCATGGATGTTCTTGAGTGTCTACTCCTTCGGCATCAACATCGGAAAGCCGCAAATAATATTTTACATAGTTTTCGTCCTTATCACTATCTCAGCATTCTTGTTGGGTAACTTGAGATTCAAGTCCTTCCACTAATCTCCTTCTACCCCTACCCCTATTATTCTATTCAATCTTCTTATACACTACATTCAAAATTCCCCATTTTGTATTTTACCTTTTCGGTCGTCCATGTTTTACACTTTTTAACACTTTATCGTTCCCTATAAGTAGTATATACACATGAGTTTTCATGAACTACTAAACTCCTTCAGTTTTAACACTATCCATTTCAGCAGCATGTGATCGCAAGTTCTCAGCTTCTTGTGTATCGACAACAACTATCGGGATTTTCATTTTGGAGAAGTTTACCCTGTCAGAAACTTCCCTTTTGAGCGCAGGTTTTTGAAATAACGAGCCCTTCAAGGCATGACTGTCTTTATCATCGTCGCCATCATGTAGGCCTTCTCCTATATTCAAATCATCCATTTCGGATTCCTTTTTAGGATCATTGAACGCATTTTCGATCGTTGAGGAAAAGACTCGCCTCATTTTCATCTCGTCATCACTATCACGTTTTCCCTTGTCGAGATGGTTGAGCTCGTCATGATCATAGGTATATAACAAATGGCTCAGAGCCTTCGGATGAAACCCAACAGTGGTACTGCTAGGAGGCTCTTCGGGCCTCTCTATCCACCCCTCATATGGCGATGGCGGTGGCGACTGCATTTGGATCGGTGGGTTAGGTGGCTCCAATTTTCGGAGGGTTGTAGCTTTACTATTTATGTTGCCATATACTCCAACTCCGGGATACCTGTCCTCTACCGGATAGCTTTCCGGGGTGTCCTCCGGTTGTAGAATAGCCAGTTGTGTGTCGGTCTTGCCTGCTTCACAAACATCACATTCGGGATCCAAGTCACAGCTGCTTATTCCGTTGTTATGTCTGGCAAATCCTATCTTGATTCCGAGCTTTGTTAAATATTCATAAACCAAATCTGCAATTTTCGGTACAGAAAAGATCATTATTATTCGGCGGAACGACTTGAAATGGAGTGTCTGTAAGCAACTGTGTACCCCATGCAGTATACTCTGTGTCTTCACAAATTCTTTCAAGGCATCCAACGTTTCCGCCAGAGGGGATGCGTTCTTCGGATGCAACAATGTCGCATCTGTCAGAATCAACGTATTTGAATGGTTTGCCGCCTTTGTCTGTGCCGCTATCATCTCTTTTCCGGGTACTCTATGTGGAACAAAGGTAGCCATGTGGTAAAAGGCCTTTCTGCTTGTTCTTGAGGAAGAACTCGAAGTTAGGTAAGTAGCAACCAGTTTGTGGAGCGACAAGCTGTTATAGATGGGCCGTCCTATATTTTCTGTGCTAATCAGCTTTTTCTCTTCTGTGAGAAAGTGGTAAGCCTATGGCGAGGCTTCAGATAATGATGGGAAATTTAAGCCCCCTTTTAGTTTCTTTGTTCTTTATTCATTTAGGACGAGATAGGAAGTCGACAAGTACGGAGGCGTCTCAGCACTGCACTCCGCTGCTGATGGTAGTGTCTGCTGCAGTACTAGGTAGAACGGTACGAGCGATAGGTATGGTGTGCAGTGCTGTGCTGGAGAAAGCTCTCTATTCCAATATTGGCATTATATTTTACATGGTGAAAAAAAATATACGGGTCGGTGGGGTGTATCTCTATAGAAAAAAGGAAGAAAGGAGGGGGGAGAGGAGATAAGTCACCTATTTCTTACTGTTCTTGCTCTTCTTGCTCTTCTTGCCGTTCGGCTCTTCTGCTGCAGATGAGTCAGCACTTCTCTTCTTCTTACCAAGAAGTTGGCTGGCCTCTTCCTCTTCAAAACCTAGCTCCTTCAAACCCTCGCTGTATATGGACAAAGGTATGTCGTCTGCGTCGTGCTCCTTGGCAGTCTGAACCTCTTCTGGTTTGAGAATGTCTTCATCGGAGTAGATCTTGTCCGTAATGTAGAGTGGAAGGGATGGAGAGTCTTTTAGTTTCAACTGGATCAATCGTATTGGATATTTTTCGAGGAACTTAGTGATCGCATGGATGTTCTCCTTGAGACAGTCAATGTCCTGACCTAGCATCCCTAGTCTCATTCCCATGTTGACACCCATTGGAAGCATATATCCCACGGAGTTCAATGCCTTGTTGAAATTGCTGACTAACTTGTCAACAGACACTTTTTTGTTATCAGTGACGGATATAGTCAATGGGAATTTGGAAGAGCCAAAAAAAGTCTTACCTAACAACTTAGGTATCGTGTTTGCAATAGACGAATCAGTCAAGAACACGTCGTATTCGGACAAGAGTTTACGTCTAGCCTCGTAAGCGTGGTATTTGGTCTTCAAATCTTTCACTGTGATTATCTGTGCTAGGTTCTTCAACTGGTCTTCCTTCAACACTTCGATCCTAGCCAATGCGTCTTCGTCAAAAAGATCGTCCTTGACGAAAAGACAGACACGGGTGTCTTCGAGGTCGTTAACAGGATGAGGAACTTGGAGCATACGTGGCTTGATTACCTTGGAATTTGCCAAGTATTTCCTTGCTGTAATCTGTAGGTAAACAGGAATATCCTCATCTTCAGTCTCAAAGAGATCTTTCTTCGATGACTTCTCTCCCTGCTGTTTCTTCCATTGGGATAAGGCGTTTACTGCCTTCTCAATAGTGCTGTCTTTCACATCTAGAGGCTGCACAATTTCATCTGAAACATTGGCTGAGGTCTCCGATTCAACAGGTTCAGTAGCTTTTTCCACCTTCTCTTCCTTCCTCGAAACCTTTTTCACCTTTGGGGTGGTTTTAGGCTTGGCGGTCTCCGCCTTGGCGGTTTTGGTAGCTCTGGTCTTCCTTGGTGGCATTGTATATTTTTTCTGTGTATCACTGGTTGTTAGAAAAGGTGTTGGGAAGAGAGAATATTGCTTCTACTGCATATAGAAGAAAAAAAAAAAGTTGGAAAAGTAACAAAAAATTTTGTCTAAAACCTCAAAACGGAAAAAATCTGAAAAATACGAATAAGTGGAAAAAAAAATGTACAGGGAAATCAAAAATTTAATATGAGGGGCCGATCGGCTTCTTCTTTTTTTTCTTCTCCCCCCTCAAGGAGGGAGAGGCGTGCTGATCCTTCAGTTTCTCCAGGAGTGTTGTTGGCATCTTCAGGTATCAGCAACCGGAAGTGGCAACATCACATCCGACGCCCCTCCGTTGTGATTTCAATGCTTGGTTTCTTTAGCAAAAAAGTTGATGTGCGGAGCTACAACTGAATACTGAAGTTTTCATTGTTCGTTAACAGTACATCATGGGTAAACGGAAGAAGTCCTCGAGAGGACCAGTCAAGAAGCTCAAGCAGAAGCTAGACACACAGTTCACGTGTCTTTTCTGTAATCATGAGAAGGCCATCAATTGTACAATTGATAAAAAGTCCAATATTGGTACGTTGACCTGTAAGATCTGCGGGCAGTCTTTCCAAACCTCTATAACTTCATTGTCGGAGCCGATAGATATATACTCCACTTGGATAGACGCATGTGAAGCAGTGGCGGAGGAAGAGGCTAAACGTGTCGAGGCAGTGTCCGGTGATTTGGATGATGAAGACGATGAAGATGTGAAAAAAGGCGAGTTCAAAGCAAGACTTGCGGCAAAAGCAGGAGAAGAAGACGACGATGATGATTTCTGAAGTTGTATCCCGTCCGCCCTCTGTACTTTGTCTGTTTTCTCCACATTTTATTTGTTCTAGATCCTATATACTTTTTTTGCATATAATGTACATTAATCAGTCTTTTCTTGACGCAATTCTATCTCGTCTGATCATTTGTCTATAGGTTTACATGTAAGTTTACAGTTTCTTAAGCCGTCCTTTGCCACGGCCTCTTGCCCTTCCTCTGCCACGGCCTCTTCCTCTTCCTCTTCCCCGTCCGCGTCCTTTGCCACGACCCCTACTTGAGGCCTCGCTAGCTGCCTCACTATTCGGACTACTTGGTTTCTTGTTCAAAGACGTTTTCAGTCTCTCCTCAAAAGTTGCGTCCAAATCATCTTCCTCTCCGTCTTTCTCTCCTTCATCTGTCGCTTTTGGTCCATCCTTATTGGTGTTAGTCTTGTTAGAAGATCTAGTCCTTCTAGTGGGCCTAGCATCTTCCTTGGTTGTTTCATTGATTATCTTAACATCATCGTTTCGTAGAACCCTATCAGACCTTCTTTCCGTGGGGCCATCAGGTGAAGGTTTCCTTTTCGTCAAAAAAATTTTTGGATTCTTCGGCGTCTTATCTCTTTCAGTGTGATCATTCAGCTCGTTTTCTTCACCATCACTATTAGTTTCGAATGCCCCGGCGCCTGCCGGTTTCTTTTCTGCATCATGCTCTATGAAATGATCAGCCTCTTCAATCAAATGAGGGTACATCCTTGGCATTTGGTCTTCTTTAAGCTCAACTGGATCATCGTCAGAACCGTAAGACAGAACACGGTTGGCAATAACGTTTATCGATGTCTTCGTCCCTTCTTCAATTGACAAGGTCCTTTGTGAACTTTCCGAACTTTTACGCGAAGGAGACCGTGATCTAGTACGTACAGCAACTGGTGGTACAAAGAGTCTAGAATCTTCAACATGTAAACGTTTGTTTGGTTGATCGACATCATCTCTACGGTCCTCGCTGACCTCTTTAACAGTTTCACTGCGACCACGCTTTTTTGGTTTGTCATCAACGTCGCTTTGGGTACTTAAAAATTCATCTTTCTCATCCTTGTCGAGTACGGTGATATTGGTGGTATCCTCGACGTCATCTAAAGGTTCACTTTCGTTAAAAGATGGCTCAACAACTCTCATTATTTCAGTAGCCTCAGGTTTGACATTTATATCTGTTGAGTCTTCATCATCTATTTCCTCTCCTTCCTTATCAACGTTACTTAGTCCCTGTCGTACGGTGATAATCTCAGTTTGGTTTTCACTGTCGGTAGACGATGACTCCAAGTTGATATTTTCATGAACACGGATAACAGGAATTTCAGCATCTGAAATGGATTCTGGTTCTGATTTTGATTCTGTTTCTGTTTCTGTTTCTGGTTCTGGTTCTGGTTCTGGTTCTGGTTCTGGTTCTGGTTCTGGTTCTGGTTCTGATGTATCTTTTTCATTTTTGACCTCAATACGAATTGTGTTAGATTCAGCGTCAGAAGTGAACGCAGAAGATTCTTCATTTGGAATTACACCAGTTTCCGGTTCTGTTTCTGAGTGCAATATATCAGATGAAACAAGATCAATCAAATATTCTGTACTGACTTCCTTTTTTGTAGGTTTTTTCTCCCCAAACAACCCGGTAAACAGTTTCGCAATCTTAGACGGAAGAGCTTGTTTAGGTTCTACCTCATTTTGTAGTGTCACGTTAGCGGGTGATTCATTAACAACAATAAAATCAGTGGTCTCTGCTTCAAAAAGAGAGTCATTTTTTACCTGAAAGTTTGATTTCACGCCAGACTCTTCATCGGAGGCAAGTTGAGACGCAGCGGAATCCCTTGTTCCTATTTTTCCTTCTGTTTCACTTCCGGGAATAGGTGGAGCATCCTGATCAGATGAAATATCTCTCTCATTGTCTTCGTTGACAGTATTATCATCATGAAGTTCGTTATCACTGGAGTGACTGCTCTCCGCTTGGATCAGTATAGAGCTGTTAGCATCAATGGGAGCCGTCTCATTTTCCGCTTCCTCCCCTTTTTCCCCTTTTTTAGGGTCCATGGCTTCTCCATCACCCCCCACATCATCACTTTCTTCAAAGCATGCTTCGGACAAAGCGCTATTAGAAAATTCAACTAATGCATTAGCGAAGTTGAGCGGCCAGGAGTTCTTAATCTTTTGCTTCTGAATATCATTATTATCTGCTATATTTTCATCTATAGCATTCTGATTCTGATTCTCGTTATTCTCAACCGGTTTGGATACCATATTAACCCCTTCATCTTCATTATGCTCCTTAAACTCAGTCACTGGCTCTGCAATTGATTGCTCTTCATCGGGACTTTCGAGTGTCTTTTTGTTGTTAGTTTTAACGTCGATCTTTATATCCTTAGTCTCGTCACCCTCTTTGACTTCTATCTCGATCGGGGAAATTTCGTCGTCGGAAATTTTAAGATCACAGGCAGCCACTTGTGGTGAGTCAATTGAAGCGTCAAGGGTATGAACGATGTTATAACTTTTGTTTTCTAGGTGATTGATTGGAACCTCATTTTCCTCAAGTTCTTCTGGAGAATCGCTGATTTCGATTTCAACCTTGTCATCGATACCTTCAGTATCTTCAGATAACTCTTCAGCAGAATCAATTACAATATTAACCTTGACATCGCCATCATCAGTCCCTTCAAATGACGCTTCAGGATTATCAAAGGCTGAACTCTCTGAATTGCTCATATCCGAATTGTCTTTGGTCAACTGAGGCAAAACGACATCATTTAAATCCAATTCAGCCTCATTTCTCTTTTCATCAATGCCAGTAGCTGTAGAGAGTGATTCATCATTTTGCATTTTGGGTGGTTCTGATAATGGAACTGGACTTTTGTCGTACCAAGAAAAAGGAGATAACTTAGATATCACACCCTTAACGCGTTTGATAAACGAATTGGCGGGGGGAAATTCCTCTTCTGCCATTTCGTTATAATTCCTTTTCAAGGAAAAAAAGGCTGAGTCAGGAGAATAATCAACAGATTGGGGCGAAGTAGACTGCCCTTTCAGTATTGGTGATCGTTCAAGATTATTAACAGGGTATCCTTCATGGCCAGATGTACGTGATTTAGAAATGGCCCCATTTTGTGTTTTGTCAGATGCATTTGATAATTTTTTATGTTCTTTGCCCAATCCTTCGGTAACATAAAAAGATTGATCTGCATCAGATAACTCATCTGTAGATTCCATTATCGTCTCACCATAAACTCCACCAGACAAAGGAGCTAAGCTCAGATCTTTAGAGTCGGCCAGAGTTTCGTTCAAGAGAGAATTAATATAATCCTCTTCCTTCAACTTTTTCTCATTGATAATACCTTCATCTTCATCTTTCGTGCCTACTATACCAAAAGCAGAAGACTCAGAAAGTGCGTTAAAACTTTCATTGTGTTGCAACAAATCGTGAAAGGGAGAGGCTTCTTTTGAATTTTGCAAGTTATTTTCATCATCTTTGACGACCATGTACTCAGTTTTATCGTCCTTCTCATTCATATCATCTTGCTCGTGGTCATTACTTCCTTCTAAGTTCTTGTCTGCTCTTTCTGAGCCTATTTCCTCTAAGTCTCTCTCATTTTTTTTTCCTTCTTTCTCTTGGTTTTGTGTAACTTCTCCTCGTTTGAAGTCTCCAGCTACGCCCAATAGGAAAGATGAATCATCATGTACTTCTTCATTATCAGAAGATAGTGTTTTCGTTTCATTTTTTCCACTTTCTTCAATAGACGTCGCCTTTGTCATTGGAGCAGAGACCAAACTATCTAATTTGGAGCTTTCTATGCTCCCCACAGCGGTGGAAACTTCCTCCACTAATTTTTGAGCTGTATCGACTAACCTTTCCTCAATAAATTCACCGGCACTTTGTTTTGAATGAATATCTAAAGATGCATTTAACAATTCAGCAAGCCCCATATATAACTGAGGAGGATCTGGGGTGGGTGGCGATGGTGGGGTAATTGGCTTAAAATCAATTGCACGTGTAGGAGGCGTAGATGGTATAATTAAGTTCTCACTGGCTTTGTCGTTGAGGGAACGGTTCAGAGATTCCATTTCTTCGTCATCGACCACAGGCGTTGATTCATGTAATGCTGAATTTTCAATAGCAGAAAAAAATAAAGTATGATCAATAACAGAATCATCAGCAACTAGGTTTTCAGTTTTTGAATCATCAACTAGTGGGTTTTTAGAGGCTTCTTCTGGATCTGAATGAATAGTGGAAAACTTCGGATCTTGTGGTATCTTCAATTCCGTATCGGCTTCATAAGATTTAGAATCTTGATTTGTTTGATCACTGTCGTCTGTCTTTCGAGGAGCTGCTTCCAATGTCTCATTCACGATCATGTTGATATCATTTTGATACTGTTGAGATAATCTTGCTAATTCATAAGCGTACGCCACATCATTTACCTCAATCTTGTGTTGATCCTCCAAACTAAGGTCATCGTAGCCACCATCCTTAATTTCGCTTATAGCTACTCTTTCATCATCGTTGCAATTACCAAAATCATTATTTTTCGCTTCCGTAGCAGCCTTAACATCGTCCTCCTCTTTATCATCTCTTTTATCGCTATCAAAATTTTCTGAGTCAGAATCCAAAGTAACATAATTATCGTTAACAGGGGCCGTACTTTTTTCCTGCATGTAGAACTCATGATAGATGGATTCATTTGCATTATCTCTCGGATTGGAAAATCCATGGTTGAAAAGAGTGCTCTGATTGTCGTTAATGGCAACTTCCTCGAAATTATTATCATAGCTATAGTTTAAAATTTCTCCTTCTGAAGGACCAGAGCGCAGAGAAGATTGTTCTGGACTTTTTGAATCAATATCCTGCTCTATATCAATGGCATTATCCTCTTCTTTTTCTTCTTCTTCCTCCTCTGACTCTTCTTCTAGTTCTATCTCTGACTCTTCTGCTTCTGATTCTTCTAATGCCTCTACTTCTTCAACCTCTTCTACTTCTTCTACTTCTTCTGATTCTTCTGATTCTTCTGATTCTTCTGATTCTTCTGATTCAGTTAATTCAGCCGATTCTTCTTCAATCTTGACTTCTCCTTCATCTTCTTTATCATCGCTGTTCCCCTCCTCTTCGTCATCTTCAGAAAGCTCACTCGCCTCTTGGTCTTGGTGCAAGATGTCCTGGATTCCAAAGCCTCTATTACTTGGAATGTTATAGTCTGTTCGGTAGCCACTCTTTAGCTCATTATCTAAATAGTGGACGTTGTCTTCCTTTGCATCCATATCTTCAATGTCATATTCGCTAATGGGTTCAGAGGAATAAATATCGTTATCCTTAACCTCATCCTCATCTTCCTCAGCTTCAATCTCTGCCTCAGCCTCTGCATTAAAATCATTACAGATCCCATTGTTAGTCACTGCATTAGTTGTATCCTCGTGTTCTAGATCAGAAAGTATTATTATGCTATCATCAGAATCGGCTACTAGTTCATTGTCTGATGCGACACGATGTTCAGCTTCTTGCGAAATGGTGGCGTTCGATTCTTCACCTTCGCAGATGGGTATGCTTTTGGCAGAGTTATTTGATAGGGAATAACTTTCAGCTTCTTTATCAATCGAGTTGCTGTATCCTAGCTGGTCAAAGAGCTTGGAGATACGTTGTTGCCTGGCCTTGTCATTGAATTCAGCTTGTTTTACACGTTCCTTTTGAACTTTGTATTCACGCTCAATGTTGGCATAATAAGCATCTTCTTCATCCTTAGTCATTTGTTTGTACGCCTTGAATCTTTCTTGCAATGATTCTAACAATGATTTTTTGTCATTTGAAAAATGTGTAGTTTCAGCTCCAGAGTTTTGGAAATTATCACTAGATTGTGGGTGTTCGGAACAGATTGGAATGTTGGCTCGTTCTGCAATCTTTATCCAATACTCTGGATCATCTAAAATTCTATCCTCCTCATAATAGAACTCAACATTAGGATTGTTGGCATAATGTCTTCTGGTCGCTTGGTCCATTAATTTGTTTTTACGTGACAAGCATATTATCAGCTTCTTACTTTCGTTCGACCCATTTTCTTTCTTGGAATCACTAACATTTTCATTTCCGGTGTCTTCATGCATGATTTCTATCGGTAGTGCTGTGGCGTCCAAGGTTGTTATCGGCCTAATTGTCAACAACCCATTCTAAGAACAAGATGTGGTATTCCATATATACAGAACTAGAACATGTAAGAAACAAGAAAAACACAAAATGAAAATGTCACTTCATCCGTGCACCAAGACGCATCAAGCTCCATGATCTATTGCTTGATTACAAAGTAGCCAAGTACAACATTAAGAGGAGGCATACTCACTCCTTTCTTCAACGTCAAAATATACTACAGAGTATGACCACTTAAGCGTCTTGAATATTATGGTACTATCAGATAGTACTATTTCCGAAGAGTCCATTGCGTTGACTGTGGGATTTTACGATCCTTTCTCAATTTTTCAGGGCGGTTTCAGGTCTGATTTTGAAGAACATGTCAGGATACCTTCCTTCTACTGGAAAGACAACCATGATTATTTGCGAGTTTTAAAAAACATTGATTTCAAATTTGTGGAGGAAATTCCACGATCTAAAAACAGCGATGTTTCATATTTGAAATTAATGTTTGTTTCATGCCAGACAGTAGATGATTATAGAGCTAAGGTACGGCCATTGGTTTTGCAATGGTTGAGTAGCATGGGGTCGATAGAACCAGTCGTTCCCTACCTCATCTTCTTCTTTGAAAACACAGAGCTCAGAACTGCAGCTGACAAATATTTGAAAACTAATCTCTTTAACAAGTTGAAGATTGACTTTGATAATAATGAATTTGGTGTGGATAACATCTTCAAGATTAAATCGATATATCAAGCTAATGTTGACAAGATCGAGGTTTGGAAATATATATCATCATCTTTGCGGACATTACTAGCACATTCGATTAATTTGCAGTTACTTTCTTCTGAAAGTAATCTTGTAAAAACTGCACAAATTTACCAAGATCTGAAGCAGAACCAGGATGCTTTGGCTTGCTACTCTAAACTTTTCAACAAATACCCATTTATCAAAAAGAAAGATTTTGAATCTGTTGGGTTGCACGAAATCGATGAGATATTCAATCCGCAAAATAACACCATCAACTACAGCTCAAAATCTGAATTCTTGTCAAAAAGTCTGTACTACCGACAACAAGAACTAATATTACTAGTTCCTCATCTTACAGATATGGTCTATACCAAAAACATTTGTCGACTAGCTCAAACGCTTAAATCTTTTATCAATTCTCTAGAAATGTGCTACAAAAGAAATGAGATCAGTTTTTTACTGACCAAAATGTTTCTGAATAACCAACACTTGAGAAAGTTACTTGAGCAACACAAGAGCACAAATGATGAACTGATAAATAGCATAGGAAGTTTGAAACTTTTACAAAGAAATGAATTGATTGCACTAGGAACACAAAAAGGCTACTATGTGAAGGGCTCAATGTCCGTTATAGATATGCAATTCTCAAGCGCTCCGTATACCATTATGGATGAGAGTTTGAATTTAATAATGAGTTCCAATAAAACTTTCATTGACAAAGTGATTGAGCTCACACGAGATTTGATTAGTACTTACAATCAGTCCTCAGCAAACATGAATACGATTGCCTCACTTTCAACAGAACTTGCACTAATATTATATTTCTCCACGGACGACTATGAAACTTCATACGATCAACTAGTAAAGTCCTACGATTTTTACTTTTCTAGTGGCTGGAAATATATTGGAGTAACTTTACTGGAGGTCTATATTGAAAATTTGGATAAGTTGATTGAGCAGCGAGGTTTAGACGTCGTTTTCCAGTTGCTTTCAAGTTATGTCACGTTGGCTGTTAATAAGAGTGCCAAATTTGATGAAAATCGTTTCAAGAAGCTATGCTCCAAATTAGAAAAGCCAATTGCCCTGAAAACTAGAGAGCTTTTGAGGATTTCCCATGTTTCGTCAGTATACTGCGATAAAGTAGACACATACAAAATAGAACTAAAGTTCAAATCTAAAATTAGCTCTAAGGTAGACAAGTTCAGATTATTCATGAGGAATACAAATAACGAAATTATACAGTTCACTTCATCTGATGTCGAAATCAAAGAAAAAAACGTGTTAGCATTATCATGTTCGAAAGTGATTTTTGATACTTTCAAAGCTACCAATATTTCTATCATTATCGGAAAATTTGAAATTTTGCAACCGGTTAGTATGACAATACATGTTTCACCAGTTGAGTCCTTCTACGCTTTGGAAAGTAAGGCAATGGAAGAAAACACAAAATTCAGCATAAAGATACCTTCAGTCCGATATCTACATTCTGACAAACTTTTATTTCAGGTCCAGGTCGGCAAAAATGATATAACCAACCTCGAATTTGTATTTGTGAAGGCGGATCCAGATAAGTTAGTAAATAATACTGAATGTCAAATGTTATTAGTTGATGATACTTCCTCAAATGACCCGAATAAGCCAAAAGAGCTTGACTTCACCATGAAAGAAACAGATCAAAAATTAGTTTTCTCACCAAAGGAGCCCTCCATCCTGAAATGCGGCAGTGTGATATCGGTATATATTCCTTACTTCTTCCCTCCTGATGTTTCTAATACCGTGTTGGATGTTAAGTACATGATTCAATTTGTCTCAATAGACAATTTAAAAGGGCAGTTTGTTTGCTCGCAGAAGCGTTTTTCGCAAATGCAAAGCTCACTACCCATTGCTGTTGCTGCAGACGAGACTTTCCGCTCTTCATACTCATTGGCTAAAGTGAAATCGAATGAACCATTATTTTCACTCTTTTCTTACTATACCATCAATTCTGTATCCGCCGATAATCCCATAAGAATTCAAGAGGTTTCTTTACCGTCAGCTAACTCACAAATCGAAACATGGAAATCACCGAAAAATGTAGTTGCATTTATTGATCAAGGATCCACTTTCTTTTATAAGGTAAGTGATTTCACAAATCGTGATGTACTACTGAGGATAGTATATAATAGTGTGAAAGATGAAATTGTTGAACTAATGAATTTAAAGTTTGTGAAGTTCATGGAAGAAAATAAGTCGGTCTCCATTGAGAAGAAAGATCTTCTTATCTTTGCATCCGTGGCACATCAGATTTGGAAGATATTGCAGTACAAGTTGAACTTCTATGCGCTTACTGGTAAAATATACATTATTAATTACAATATTCAGATTATTGACAGCTTTTTAAAGTACATTGATATGGAGAGTAGAGCTGGCTTTAAACAACATATTACACAATTTCTGAATTATTTACCAAATTTGGAAGTCGATGACGGTTTTAAGACGATGATGCTATCAAATATAAAACAAGAGCTCTGCATTACGGTAAATTTGCCACCAATCAACATGATCAATGTAATCGAATATCATTTTGATAAAGTGTTACAGTATCTTGTCTGCGAGCCGATCAACGTTAATGTCACACTAGATGTGCATTTGCTAGGGCAGTTCAAAAGTCAGGAGGAAATGTTGGACAATCCAACAAACATAGAAAAAAAGGTCCGCTTCAAACACAATTCAAGCGAAGAAAAGAGCAACAATGAAGATCCATCTGAGGTTGTAAATTTAAATTTGGGATTCATTGACAGTGATCAAAAATGGATTATTTCAGGTATCAAAAATTTAGAAGCCAGAATCGACTTGAACGAAACGATCAAAAATAACGGTTCACATTTCCAGTTTCAGCTAACCTTTGTGCCTTTGAAGCCAGGAAAACTTCAGTTACCAGGAATTGAGATCAAAAACCAGAGCCGAAAAG
This sequence comes from Pichia sp. NRRL Y-27259, assembly GCA_030563085.1. Lineage (NCBI taxonomy): Eukaryota > Fungi > Ascomycota > Pichiomycetes > Pichiales > Pichiaceae > Pichia > Pichia sp. NRRL Y-27259. The sequence continues at coordinate 15,966 of JAKUBB010000039.1, forward strand.
ATCTCATCATGGAACTGGATTACAAAAATACAGCCGAAAGCGTGTTGGTGGTATCGGAACTGAATAAAATTATACATTCTTTTTAGTAATAATTTAGATAGAAACACTGATAGGTTACACACCTAAAATTCCTTGTACTAGTGATGCGGAATTTGGCTTTTTGGCGACAAAATCTGGCTTGATACCCTTCTCTAGCAGATAAGCTTCAGTAGTAGGGCCAATGCTTGCAATCTTGAACTTCGGTTTTCGACTCACTAAATGTTCGGTTATATACTCTGTCCCTTGAGGGCTGAAAAACACTATCCAGTTCTCACAATCACTTGCACTCAATTTATTGTATACTGATGAATACCTTTCGACAACGTCTTCCAACACTTCCGTCCTATAAGCTACTAATTCTTTGAGATCAAAACCTGCTGATATCAATTTTTTGGGGATTATGTCTTTTCGAATCTCCCCTGTCAAAAACAAGATCTTCTTGTTTTCGCTTTGGAAGAGTGTATCAGTAATTATAAGCTCAGACAAGACAGATCCATTTCCTGCCTTTTCTCCTCCTCTGATATCTTTAAATCCCAATTTCGCTAGAACTTCATAAGTTGCCGGTCCGACTGTGTAAGCCGGTTTGTTCAATATGTAACGTAAAATGTTCTTGTCTTCTATGGATGATAGCACAATATCTAGAGACTCTATGCATCGCTGGGAAGTTATGATAAATGCTTGGAAATTTTCCAAGTATTCTTGTGATGTCAGAAATTGTACAATTTGGCCATGATTAATTGGCTGATGAATCAATAGTGGAACAAAGAAAGTCTCCAGCGAATGGTTGCTGAAATCTCTCCTATATGGATCCAGCGGAACTGTTTCGTTTTTTAACAAAATTGCCTTCCTATTCATTTTATCCCTTGGTAAATTCACGGTAAGCTAGTTTCTCAAAAGATTTCTGCAGGTAGAGAAGATTCATCTCATACAGAGGAAAATCAATAGATCATATAGTTTCCTCGCCGGACCGTTTTGGTGTTCTATTTTCGTCAAAATTCGAGGTGAAATTGTAGAATACGCTATTATTATATAGCCTATATAGCTACCGATATAAAGGAACAAACTATCAAACATAGCGAGAAATAACCCATATATTTTACAGGAAACTTTCGGGGATTTTGAGCTAGTTCGCTATCGATACAAAAGAAAAGCTGATCATTTAACCACCTTGCATAGTAGTGGCTTGTCATTTGTCAAGAGATGTAATTCGAATGGCAGATAGATATTCTTGTACCGATTTACATTCTAGGCCCGAAATAATCTGATTAGCGTAGTGTAATTTATGGCTCCCTTCTCAAATTATTTGATTTGAGGAGGCAACGAAATAGGCACTGTGTTCCGATGAAATTTTGTTAAATGCTCAGTTTTATAATACCATCTGTTTACAGAGTTTGCAATATTAGTGTTGATAATTAGTGTTATTGTTAATTTACCTAGACTCCTGAAATACGAAGTAAATTTTAAGAATTTTATTGAGGTTGTGAATATAACTGGTTGTACAATTATTTCTTTTTCTTAGACACAGACAATTTGAAAGGCCGTAGTGAAGACTCATTGGACGAATTTCCTACAATAGAATCATCATTTTCAGAAAAAGAAGAATCTTCGTGAAGTGATAGCAGTGAATTAGAATGATCGCTAATTTCAACAACTGAATCATCTTCCGTTTGAACCCGTCTATTATCTGTCTCTTTGAAAATTGTTTTCATTGTGTCATGTATGATGCAAAAGTCTTCTAGATTTTGTTTGACAAGAGCATTAAACTTCATTGTATCATCTTTCAAATCACAAGTCAAATCTTGTCTCAATCTAAGCAGCGTATTTATTATTTCAGTACGCTTGGAATTTGCCATTGGAGTTTTATCTACAGTCTGTCGAAATTCCATAAATAATGTTTCTAGCTCATCGTCTATTTTCGTATTGCACATGGAAAGTAGAGATGAGTTGGTCGTTGCCAATGAACCTTGGACTAGATAATATTCAAATATCAGCAGATTGATTTCTTTAACTATTTTCAAACATGATTGTTTACACTGGTCCATGATGTGATAAAATAGTTTTGAGTTCTGATCTATTTTGTCATCGGCCACATCAAAGATTGTAGTATATTCTAGACAGTCAATTCCAAACAATTGATTTTCTATGTGTAAAAAGCTACTGTTGAAAAGACCATATATTACAGATACCCACGAAGTTATCCACTCATCGCTACAGTATTTCAAGTCAGAAATTTTTTCCGATGTGCTGAATTCCAAATGTTTGATCTTGACATTATTCCCATTAATTAGTGAATAATGACTGCAGACTTTTTCCTCTATCAATTCTAACCGTTTAATCAAGTCAAATAAAATTGCGTTCTGTGGGCTTTTCCTACCAATATTTTCGCAAAACAATTCACTAAAATCAGGGATATTCTCCATTGGCGTTCCGTCTTCAGATTTCAGAAATTTGTTAAGTTCGATTGCTCTTTTCAAGCATGATACTGTGTCTTCAGATGGAAGCTTTTCGCCATCCTGTGAAGGAACCAGGTTATTTTTCCCCTGTGACAGTTCCAGTTCCTCGAACTTAAAAATAGCTGCCTCAAATAAAGTTTGGGAGCAAAGCAATAAAGCATTACATTTGCACATTTCAACCTGATCCTTTTCTAGTTTTTCTTCCAGATCAGAAAATGTACTATTCGTCTTGCTTTTGATATTTTCCAGTTTTTGATCAATTTCTGTGGTAAGCTTATCTACATCTCTGTTTAACTTTGTAGTTTGACTTCTGGTTTCTTCCAAGCTGGAATTTGCCATTGCTATGTTGAGTTTTAATTCTGATGCCTGTCCCGTTAATTCTGTCATTTTTTTCAAATCGTTGTGAACAGAATTTTTGGCTTTTAAACAAAGAGATTTGGCTTCATTCACTGTGGTTTCGAAGTCTAATGATCTATTAGTGATGAAATCCTTGAAAGCAAACCTTTGCTGCTCAATCTCTGTTTTAAAAAATTCAATCTGTTTTATATCTAATATCTCATGGTCAGCTAGTATTGATTCAACAACCCGTTCGATATTTTGAAGTCTTTCGGACGTCTTTGTAAAGTTCTCGGTTGCTAGCTTTTTGAGTGAAAAATATCTGTTGATCAGATAAAATAAAAATATAATCAACATCAAAGCGACACATGTAAAGCCCAGCACAGCCATTTTGAGCAATTGAAAAAACTGTTCTCTTCTCAGAAACATATTCTTCATCTCTTGAAAGTAGGATTCCTTATCCAAATGTTTGTGAAATTCTACTAAAGATTCGTCGTTCGTGAATAGGTTACCCAAGTACAGGCCAAAGGCAGTAGCACTCAATCCAACGGCACAAGGACCAAATTTGCTCAGTAAATTTTCCGGCAGATGGTGCTGAAACACATGTTCAGCAGCTTCTATAGCATTTGTAACAAGCATTTCTTTATTGGCTTGTCTGTTCACAGTTTGCTGGAGTACGTATCATGCTTCCAGTCTAAACATTTTGCGAAAAACCTCGTCGTTACAGGCAATTTATAGATGTCCATGCCACGCTTTGATCTTGAAATTAATGCAAATGGCTGAGTGATAGTCGACGTTGTTTGTTGATCTATCATGTTCAATTATGGAGTTGGCACATTTCAACATAAATTCGTTACATGTCAACTTCACGTTTATCTTTTCGCGGCAGCCGAGTCGAACGATCTTTTTGGGAAGGTCTTCTTAAAACAATTCTCGGAGTTCACGGAACAGCAGGCTCTGCAAATTTCGTAAAACGCATCTGGGAGAAGGGATCATGGGTTCTGGTACCACAAGTGGGTCTCAAGATAGGCAGTCCAGTGTGGGAAAGGTATTTCGATCCCTTTCCCAAGTTTTGGGAATTTCAAGCTCTCAATTTGATGCGCAGAAAATTGTTTCCTATCAAGATGGGAAATTTGTTGTAGACAATGAGGAATTGATGGACATACTAGAGAAGGGCACTACTGGTGATAAAATCAACGCCCTGAAGTTGCTAAAAGACGAGATGGTCAATATAACCTACGAAGAGAGAATAGGTTTATGGAAATCGGTTAAAGCAAAAATAAATCTCAAGAAAGAAGGAGTTGTTAGAACAGAGGCTTTAAAAGTTTTACAAGAGCTTTTAAATTTCAGTGAGCTCCCCAAAACTAATGGAATGGAATTCTATATTGACATCTGTGAAAGTATCAATTTTTTGGGGATCGATAAGGATATGAAAATATTTCTAGTGTGTTTCCATGAGCTACTCAGATTTGCTGACATGAGTTCTTTTGAGAAATATACTGATCATCCGCTGAACGATTTCCTGATTAAATTGCATAAGCAAATATTGATCTATCGTTCTGAAGAATTGGATATTCTTATTGTTTCCTTGATCTCCGAATGTATCGAAATCGATCGACATTTGTTTACTTCAGACGATCTACAAGATTTGCTTAATACTGTAATTAATATGAGCATCAAAACAAAGAATATGTTGGAGCTCAAATCATTTTTAGATTTCTTTGACAGCTACCTGCTTACAGGCTACAAATATGAAGAAGAGCTTTACACTATATTTTCCATTCTTGGCTGTGCGAATGGATTAGAAGAGCTCGAGACTTCAGGAAGATGTGAAACGCTTTTGGACCGCATTTTGGTTGATGATCTGTCATCCAAGGTCCCGTTCACCCTTTGTGACATCATTATCGGCAGGTATAATGATAAGCAAAAGCATCGAAATGGGAATAGGCCAGTAATAGGCTGTTTGAGGCTTTTATCCTATACTCTAAAGTATTTCGATGAAGCATCAAATAGTGGAAAGGCGATCACTTCCTTTTTCGAGCATCATTTGAACTATCTTTTTCAGACCCTTATCACAATTTCCAAAAGTGCTGATGAAGCAGTATCAATTGAAGTTCTCAAATTCATTGACGAAATGTTAGAGAAGCCATTCACGATAAGCGGATATTACAAATATTTCATTGAAAGAAACGAATTCTGGAAACTACTTCAACTGCTAAACTGGAGGGATAAACAGCCAATATCATCGAGCTATAAGGATGTTCTAAATGAACTTTTTAACAAGTTGCAGAACTTTGATCTTAATAGTTTTTATGTTTCTCGCTTGATTGAATATTTGGAAGAAAATTATCAGATTCTAAGCAGCTACAATATTTCCTACACTTTGAACTACTATTCTACAAATCTGGTTTGTGTTTGCGGTGCACTAAATTGGAAACAAAAATGTGAGACCATCGTTGAGAAGTATTATTCTACTGCGCCGTCGGAAGTCTTGAAAGTCCTCAAAGATTCCTTCTTGTATTGTATTCCGTTGAAAATTGACCAACCATCCCTGGACTTCTATATCAATATCCTCTGCTATGTTTGTGTACTCGGCTTGAGATTCAAATTGGACGATGATGTTTTAGAGCCACTCACAGACGTTATCTTGAAACTAGATGACCAAATGCTTGAAAAGGTTGTTGATGATTATACAATGGAAATCCAGAGTTTCACTGATTTAAACAAAGAAGTAATAACTAAGACTTTACTTCTCGCGACCCTAAAATTTGCAGACAACAAAAAGACGTCTGGCAGAACTTGTATTTTATTAAACTCTGTGGTGAAAGTTGCAAAATTCTCAGCAGTTCATACCGGTTTGAAGCTGTTCAATTTGGCCATTTTATTGCTAACTAGGATAAGGGCATGCAAGGATGCCTCAAAAAGTCGTCTCTACATTTATGAGATTAAAAGTGAAGATTTTAGAAATGAGTATTTTTTGAGCAGAAATGAGAAATCTGAAAATGACAATGATAATAAGGATATTGATTTGAAGATAAAGCAAATCTTTGATGAACAACTTTCAGATCCTCGATTTGAGCGTAGAATGTCCGAATATTTTTTTGATGGGAAAACAAAAGAATTTGAAACGGAAATAAATCCCAATGTCCTATTAGGCTTATACATTGATATTTTGGGAAATACTACTAGTTGGGAGCTTTATTTCATTGTAGTGAAACATATTAGGCATCAACTTTTGAATTATGATCTTTTCGGTGAAACTTGTGATGAATCCATTATAGAATTGACAAAACTACTTACTCAGCAGATGCAATTCATCTATGCTTTCAAATTTGAGAGGCCACATTGGCTTCAAACAAAACATATCCGTATTGCGATCGTTGAAGTTTTGTATGGCATATACCCATACAAAGAGGTGATTCCTTTACGGCAAGGTGAAGACTTGCTTAGGTCGGTAGCCCTAGATTTTCATTTTTTTGACATTATTAGAACACCTTTTCTGAATTATCTCCATTGTTGTATGTTTGAGTTCCCGAATTTGATGAAGCATTTTGTTTTCCCGATATTGAAGATGATCCAAGATGACCTTTCGAAACCCGAGACCTTGTTCACAAGTTTGGGGTTTATTCTTGATTTGTACGAGCTTTCTGGCTGCTACGAGCTAAAGGAAAAAGAGGTCAAGCTTGTTCACGATGTGCTAAAAAGAGTTTTGAACTACAGAATTGGAGAGTATGATAGTAACTACAACGAAATCAAGCGTTCCAAGATTCTTGCTGGTTTGATCCTTGAGACTTTTGGCCCTGCAGGTGGTGATGGAAGTGTGGGGCCAGTGGTAGTTTTCAAGACGGGGATCCGGTTCACGCATATCGTCGGTGGAGAAGCGGGGAAGGAGGATGATTTATTTACAAGAATAGCCCAATGTTGTGACCAGAAGGGCTCACTAGCCGGTTCTGTGGTTGACCTTGGCAATATCAAAGTGTCTACTGCTTTGTGCGGAGTTGGGGCGGATCCCTACAGCTACATCTCCGTGGAAGGAGATGAAATTGAGGTGGTACTAATAGAGCAAGAGCTGAGTTCCGAGCTTGCTGACGAGGGCATGGGCAAAAAGATTGTGATCACGACGGTTGACGAGAATCGAGACTACTTCACTGTTTCGAGCTACGGGTTCGATTACATCAAGGTGGGAATTGCTTTTGTCGGACGCAGGAACATTGTTCAGTTTGTCAAGGTTCTAATTGAGCTGTGTTCCGTTTCAGCGTTGTCCTCGACCGAATAAGAAGGTTTCCACGTTGCATTGCTTTCCCATTTTGGGTTTCCAGCTATATATACATAGATACTTGTTATAAATAATAAACAAACAAAACATGAAATGAGACGGAGGCAGGGTGGCTGCATCATTTCTTCTTTTCCTCTCTCTTGGAGTAGATCATGGCTGTGAAGGGCTCTTCGATCAACAAGACAATCTGGTACATGGTGTAGACCAAGGCCGTGGCAAAGAGGCCGGCTGGCTTACCGTAGAAGAGGGCGGTCCCGAGGAAGCAAAGGGTAGAGCCATCGTACATAGGGTTGTCGCAGACGTTAAAAGGGAAGTCGACGATTCTCTCATCAAACAAGAAGCCAAAGTGGTCGCCGAGATAGGTGCCGACAATGCCCAACTTATACATGGAACCCAAGACCAACGTAGAGCCAAAGGCGAACGAGGCCATGCCGAGGAGCTTGCATGGGGCGTTGTCGAGGTGAGGTGAGGTGGCCTGCTCGGAGATGGCTGCTCTGTAGATCTCGTCTCTGAACAAGCCCAAGGTGAAGACGGTCAGCGAAAAGACATAGACGGCCAGCTTCTTCGAGCCGAAGAAGAGGGTCGACAATGCCTTGGTGTAGTACTCCACCCGAGCCCCAAAGTTCCAGTAGAGCGGGTTGAAGATAATGAAAAACAAAGAAGCTGTAGAAAAGAGGCCCCTGAGGGTTCGGAGGTGGTGTTAGTCGTCATTGTGTGTCGTTTTGACAGCCGATGCCGTTGCTTGCACGCCTGGCATTACCGTGTCTGTCAGGCTGTGTCCCCGCACAGCCCGTCTCCGAGGAAACGCAACCCCACGGGGGAAGCTCCTCGCCCGGGCAGAGGGGGAGTTTATGCTGCCTGCTGGGAGGGCTTTGCCCTCCGAAGGAAGGGGGGGAAGTGTGTCACAGGCAGCAGCAGCAGAAGCAGAAGCAACAGCAGGGTGTGTACGGACTTAGGATGTCCGCCGTCGGGACAGATACGTACTCTGAAACTTCTTATCGTTGAAGTCGATATCGCTGTACAAGTCGAGCGCAATCTGTTGAAGACTCATGGTGCGGTGTGGTGTGTGGTTGAAGGTGTCTGTGGATAGCGAGCAGCAGACCAGCCAAGGCTTAGAGCAGAACCAAAGTAGAGCAGAGCAAAACAGCTTGCTGAGCCGGCCAGGCCCCCTCCTTTTATAGCAGCCCCGCCGGGCCTTCCCCGGGCGACGAGCCACAATCACATGCACACGACAGCTCCGCCGTTGCGGCACACGAGGCCGGAGCATGTGAAGATGACGGGGGGCCGGCCGGGGAGGGGGGCCTGGGGGGAAGCCATGTGAAACACGGACGGGACGGTGGACGGTGATGCTTGGATCTACAGAGGTACACAGGTAGATAAATACTGGAGTCGGGATGGATGGGTTTAGTTGATGTTCTGCTCGGCAAGCCTCCGCTCGAGCTCGGCAAGCTCTCTCTCCCGGGCCTCGATCTCCTCCCGCTTGAGGAGGAGGTCCTTCTGCACCCTTTCCTCGAAGGCACGCAGTCTCTCCTCCTCCTTGCGTATCTGTTCCTCCTTGAGCTGGATGTCGGAGTCGGTCTGGTTGTGGTCAAGGGTGTCGTTGGCGTAGTCGCCGAGGCCGGTGTCCCGCGTGGTTGACTGGGAAATGTTTCTTCCGCTGGCGCCGCCAGAGAGGCTCGGGGTGCCGAGGTTGCTGGTGCTTGTGTTGGCGGTGGAGTTGGCGGTGTGGACGGAGTCGTCGACGTCCAGCCCAGTGCCGCTGGCGTCGCCCAAGGTCTTTGTTCTGTAGTTCTCGTAGAGGACCTCGTGCGTGAAGTCCTTGAACTCGTTGAGGTGGGTGATGAGGAGGGTGTTCTTCAAGGTGGCGACGTCGCTGATGTCGTTGTCGAAGATGTCGACCGTGCCCCAGGGGTACTTTCTGATTCTCTTTGTTTCTCCTGTAACGGGGTCCTTGGTGGTGGCGTTGGAGCCCATCACGGCAAACGGAATCGCCCTCTGCAGGTACTTGTTGAGCTCCGCGGTGTCGTCGTCGAGGTTGTCGTCGTACGAAAAGTACTCGTTGTTGAAGTCGAAGACCGGGAGTTTGTAGTGCTCGATGTCCTCCGCCACCAACCGCTTGTTCAGCTTCAGCTCCTCCAAGGTGAGCGAGTCCGTTTTGCTGATGCACGGCAAGATGTTCACGTAGTCGCCCAACTGTTTGATGATTTCTACGTCGATCTCCTTGAGCCCGTGACCGGTCGGCGCAACAAAGTAGAGACACACGTGGATCCGCCCGTCCTTGAACCGCGGGTTTCTTCTCAACCGGGACTCCTCAACGAGAATCTCGTCAAACTGGTACTTTATGTAGTCCTTGATGATCTTGAACGACACACTGTTGTCGATCGAGTCGCCAAAACCAGGGGTGTCGATGATGTTCAGACTGATTTTCACCCCCTCGTTGTCCTCTAGTTCGACGTTCGACTTCCGCAGCTGCAGCTCCCTGTCCGGGTATGACAGCTCCTCCGGCGAGTACAGGCTCACCGTCGATGACGAGTCGACAATCAGCTGGTCGCACAGCGTGTTAATGAACGTCGACCTGCCGCAGCCCGACTGGCCGATCACCATGATGGTAAAGTTCAGCGATTTTTTTAGAATCTTCTTCTTTCTCAACTGTCAAAAAAAGAAAGGCAAACACGGTCAGACTCCAGCATTGCGGTACTTCCCTTATTGTGTGTTAGTATAACTGTTCTAAAGGAGAAAAAACATAAAGAAAGAATCTTAAAACTCATCAACGTGTGTACATACAGCAGATGAGCTCTCAATAACTGTAACCATTGTGATCGATCTATCCTGTCTTTCTCTGTCGTAAGGCTATCTATCTCTGGAACAGCCGTCGTTCTGTCTCTTTCCCGCTGCCCCCGAACTTGTACCGTCCTTTTCCGTTTCTGTTTACCACACCCATCGTCGTGCCAGATCACCGTCGCCAGCTCGGCTTCACACACATCGCAGACAGGTAAACGTTCCGCACTGGGAAAACAGCAAACGCGCGAAACGTGTCTCTGTCCACACAAACAAACCGTCCGGCCTGGACCCTCGAGATGGGCGCCGGACCAGTCGCGTCAGCCAGCACGGAAGAGGAGAGAAGGGAGGAAAGGCTTCTAGTGTGCTAGATGGGAGATGTGATAGTCAGGTAATGACCACAGGGCCATGAATGCAAGTGGATGGAATGACAGTGCCAGTCGGACGAGTAGTAAAGAGGTTGGAAAATGAACTAGTAGTGTTTATTACGTAAATGGTGGCTGGATTTCATGAGACATTTAGTTCAACAACTGATGCAACAATCCTCAAGTAGTACATTTTAGAAATCACAGGAAATAATAAAAGTGGACCCACGTGATACTTTCCTGTTGATCGTAGAGCAGTACATAAAAAGAAAACATGTGGTTGCCTCCTTGGCCAAGTGGTAAGGCGTCGCACTCGTAATGCGAAGATCGTTGGTTCAATTCCGACAGGAGGCACTAGTTGCTTATTTTTTCTCTTACAAAACCGCTTGCATATAATATGATACACGACCAAAGAGTACCTGCTTTTATTAAATTTTTGCATTAAGTATTAGTAGTATCTATGTAAATTATAGAAAATAAGTTATAGTAGAAAATATAGTAAATTTTTAAAAAGACTCATTATATAAAATTGTATTTCGTTTTTCATCAACTGACCCCCATCCTTCAGATACCAAACATCATATATTCCCCAATAATTTGCAGCCTAGCACCAGAAAGGAAAAACAGGTCCAGCGATTTGTTTCATATTCTTCTCAGCTTTAGAATTCAACACCCATAACCATGGCCAAAATTGCCATTCTAACAAACAAACCGTATCTCATTTGTCTGAAGTATGCAGCTCTTTGGTCAAAGTCAACTTCTTCTTTGATTTCGTCAACTCTTGGAAGTGGATGCATAACACACATGTGTTGCTTAGCATCCTTCAACACCTTGTTGCTGATAACATAGGTACCCTTCAATCTTTCATATTGTGCCAAGTCCTTGAATCTTTCTTGTTGTATTCTGGTACAGTACAGAACGTCAGACTTAGCAATGATTTCGGTGGTCAACTCGGTACTTTCACCAACCAACATACCTTCTTCCTTTAACATGTCTCTCAGGTTAGATGGCAATCTCAATTCTGCTGGTGAAACCAAGTAGATTTTGACTTGGTATTGTTTCAACAACTTGCAGAGAGAATGAACCGGTCTACCATATTTCAAGTCACCCATGAATGTAACAGTGATACCGTTGACAGTACCTAACTCTTCTCTAATGGTGAACAAGTCTAATAAAGCTTGTGTTGGATGCTCTCTAGAACCGTTACCACCGTTAATAACAGGAACTGGTGAGTATTTGTCGGCGATGTCAGCAGAATCTTCACTTGGATGTCTTAAAACAATTGCGTCAGAATAACATGCCATTGTTCTGATAGTGTCTTGTAAAGTTTCTCCCTTCTTGACAGATGAGCCTTGCTCAGAAATTGAAACAACTCTACCTCCCAATCTTTGCATAGCAGCATTGAAAGATGAAGCAGTTCTAGTGGATGGTTCAAAGAAAGCATTGGTCAAAACTCTACCCTTCAAGATATCTAAAACACCTTCTCTTTCAACAGCCAATCTCATTTCTTGCGCAACAGTAAACAATGCATGTAAATCACGTCTATTGATTTGACTAACAGAAAGAATGTTCTTTCTCAAGAATGGGTTGTGACCTTTGATGTATGTAGAAATAGCGTTCGGTGGAGATAATTCTCTTGGTGGCTTGGAAGAAACCAAGTCTGCACCACTTGGAGCATCTTCATCTTCACCATCCTTTAATGAGTCAATCAATGAGTGTCTTCTGGTAACATCAAAAGAGAATCTGGAACCTCTTCTGAGATTTGGAGACATAACACCCAATGGAGCAGATGAAGACATTTCAATAGCTGATTCATTGGCAATAGAGGAGGTATGTTGAGCAATACTCTCTTTACCTAAAGCTTCTTGAACAACAAATGCACCTTCCAAACAAACAGTTTGATCATTCATGTAAACTCTTTCAACTGAACCAGTATCATTCTTCACCGGACTCCATGAATCGATATGAGACTTCAAAGTAGATGCCTTTCTGTCAACATTAATATCAATGTAGGATTCTGATTCACTCAAACCAAGAATTTTGATTGGGTTTTCATGCAACTTGGTGACAATATCAGCAACAGTCAATTTGCCTTCGCTAACAGCAGCCATTAATAGTGGAATGGAATCAGCAAAGCCAAAACCGGCACTGACTGGCTTCTTCAAGAATTCAGCCAATTTGTATGGAGTAGCACCAACTGACAAACAATCGATGGATTCCAAGTTGTCCCATAGTGCCTTTTGATCCTCCTTAGTTGGCAAGAATGTTGCACCTGGATAGTCTGCCTGAGAGAAGAATAATGAGAAAATTGCAACATCACAAGTAACATTCAAATTCTTTTGCTTAGACATAGAAATCAAAGCCAGATCATCTCTGCCAGTAACATTTGTAACATGAATCTTAGAGTTGAATAATGAAGCCAACAATAACAGTGATGCAAGAGAAGTAGCCTTGGCATTAACAATAATTGGCTTGTTTGTTGGCCAAACACCAAAATGAGATGCCAAACTTGGAATGACACTTGGGTCGAAATCTTCAGCATTAATGTAGAGGGCAGAAGTCAATGCGCTAACTTGTTGAAGGTGCGGAGCATTGGTTTCAGTTGCAGCGACAAACAATGAATAATCAGAGTATGCACTTCCGTAAATGACTTCAGTAGCTCTGGTTAAAGTTCTAGCATCGACCACTGAAGGACCTTCGGCAGTAATGGGCATAATAGAGTTGAAAACAAAACCTGCAGCTAAAGATGCCTTAGTAGTCTCTTCAAAGACTGCAGCACCAGCCTCACCTAAAGTAGGAACGAAAGTACCAATTGAGACTAAACCAGGTAATTGGATAGTAGTGTGAGAAGTTTGAGCATCAATATTATCAACTTCTAATGGTTCATTTCTAGCAATTGCTTCAATCAAAAGCTTAGCACACTTGACATTCGTGACCAATGGGACCGCGTAATCGACAGCCATTCTTCTGGTTCTGTAACCCTTAGAAACATAAGATGATGGTCTTCTAAATCTGTTAGCAGATGGCAAGTTGATGTATAAGTCAATCAAATTGTTAGCTAAATGTTGAGTCAGAGAGTATTCTGCCTTTTGGTCTTCCTCTTCTTCATTCAACAATTCCAAATATTTGACTGGAATACCATGCTCTTGAATGAAGTCGGCAGTACCAGCAGTGGCAAATAATGAGTAGCCCAATTGAGCCATTCTTCTGATAGAAGGAAGTAATTCTTGTTTCTCCTTGAAGGAACCAATGGATAACAAAATGTTTTTCTTTGGTAATTGGAAACCAGTAGAAACCAATGATTTCAAGTAAGCTTCATACTTGTTGTGACCGAAACAAGCGACTTCACCAGTTGAGGCCATTTCAACACCCAAGACAGGATCAGCACCTGACAAACGAGAGAATGAGAATTGTGGAACCTTAACGGCACAATAATCATCTGGTAGTTTCTGGGTTGGGTATGGAGTAACTGGAAGATCCATGATTGCTTTAGTAGCCATTTCAATCATATTAGTACCAACAACCTTAGAGTTGAATGGGAATGATCTTGAGGCTCTGACATTACATTCAATAACCTTGATTTCGTTGTTCTTTGCAATGAATTGAATGTTGAAAGGTCCGGTAACATCAAGAGCTTTACCAATCTTAGCAGTAGCCTCAACAATTCTCTTGACAGTTTCTGGAGCCAAATCTTGTGGTGGTACAATTAATGTAGCATCACCTGAGTGAACACCGGCGTTTTCAACGTGTTCAGCAACAACATGCATAATCAATTTACCGTCCTTAGCAACAGCATCCATTTCAATTTCCTTTGCGTTTTCAATATACTTGGTGATAACCACAGGATAGTCTGGTGAAACTTCGACAGCTTGAGATAAGTAGGAAGCTAAATCATCTCTAGAGTAGACAGTGTTCATAGCAGCACCAGATAAGACGTAAGATGGTCTAACCAAAACTGGGTAGGAAACCTTCTCTGCGAATGCTTCAGCTTCGTCGATGGAAGTCAATTCCTTCCAAGCAGGCTGATCAACACCGATGTTGTCCAACATTCTGGAGAACTTATATCTGTTTTCAGCAGAGTCAATCATAGCTGGCGAAGTCCCTAGAACCTTCAGGTTTTGTCTCTGTAACTGTAAAGCAATATTGTTAGATGTTTGACCACCCATAGAAACAATAACACCAGCAGAGTCTTCGATTTCATAAATATCCAAAACTCTTTCAAGATTGATAGTTTCGAAATATAGTCTGTCAGCTTCATCATAATCGGTAGAAACAGTTTCTGGGTTGTAGTTGACCATGACAGTCTTCAAACCTTGTTGTCTCAAAGTTCTAATTGCAGTAACAGCACACCAATCGAATTCGACCGATGAACCAATTCTGTAAACACCTGAACCTAAAACCATAACACCGTGATCGTTGAAATCAACATCTGAATCTTGACCATTGTATGTAATGTACAAGTAATTGGTGAAGGCTGGGAATTCCGCAGCGACTGTATCAATTTGCTTAACAACCGGAATGATACCTGCATCTTTTCTCAATCTTCTGATAGCAACTTCGTTAGAGTTCAAAAATTTAGCAACTTGTCTATCTTCGAAACCTAATTGCTTGGCTTCCTTCAATACTCTAATTGGTAAGTTTTCCTTGGTACCAAAAGAAGAGATGTATTCTCCGAACTTGGTTAAGCCGTACAACTTGCCCAAGAACCATCTATCAATGTTGGTCATTTGATGGATTTTTTCAACATCGTAACCGCTGGCCATAGCATTGGCGATTGCAAATAATCTTTGGTCAGAAGGAGTTTGTAACTCGCTATCAATGTCGATGCTCATCAACGCTTCTGTGGAGTTAAAACCCAAGTTTTGGTAATCAGTGGATCTAATAGCCTTTTGAATTGCTTCTTCGAAAGTTCTACCAATACTCATGACTTCACCGACAGATTTCATAGATGAGGAAAGTAAGTTTGAGACTCTGGTAAACTTCTTTAAATCCCATCTTGGAATCTTGACAACACAGTAATCTAATGAAGGTTCAAAGCAAGCACAAGTAACCTTGGTAACAGAGTTCTTGATTTCGTTCAATGGGATGTTCAAACCCAATTTAGCTGCAGTATAAGCCAATGGGTAACCAGTTGCCTTTGAGGCTAATGCTGAAGATCTAGATAATCTAGCATTAACCTCAATGATGCAGTATTCCTTTGAAAGTGGGTTCAATGCATATTGAATGTTACATTCACCGACGACACCTAAATGTCTGATAACATTAACAGCAGTAGTTCTTAGCATGTTATAATCCTCATCAGACAAGGTCTGAGAAGGTGCAACAACAATGGAATCACCAGTATGAATACCAAGAGGATCGAAATTTTCCATGTTACAGACGGTGATACAGTTGTCGTAAGCATCACGCACAACTTCGTATTCAACTTCCTTCCAGCCTTTCATTGATCTTTCGACTAAAACTTGAGGGGATGCAGCAAAGGCTTTGTTGCAAAGTTCAACCAGTTCTTCTTTGTTGTCAGCAAACCCAGAACCTAAACCTCCTAATGCGTACGCAGCTCTGACAATGACTGGGAAGCCAATTCTTTGGACGGCTGCAAGAGCTTCGTCAATATTGGAAGCGGTTTCGGATTTGGCACATTTCTCGTTAATTTCGTCCATTGCTCTAGCGAAAAGTTCTCTATCTTCAGTAGTAATAACAGTATCAATTGGAGTACCAAGGACCTTGACGCCCAAGGATTCAAATTCATCCTTTAATTTGATACCAACATTCAAAGCAGTTTGACCACCGAAAGTACAGTAGATAGCATCCGGTCTTTCATGCTTGATGATTTTTCTAACAAACTCAGGAGTGACAGGTAAAAAGTAGACCTTGTCCGCAAGCCCCTTAGAAGTTTGGATCGTTGCAATATTTGGGTTGACTAAGATGGTGTAAATACCTTCTTCCTTCAATGCCTTGATAGCTTGGGAACCAGAGTAATCGAATTCACCAGCTTGACCAATGGATAGACCACCGGAACCTAAGACAAGAACCTTCTTAGGGTTGAGTCTTGGATGTAATTTGACGTTTTCTTCCTTCTTACCGCCTGGGAATTCAACAGCTTTTAACACTTTAGACTTCTTGAAATCAATAACGGACTGGATGAAAGTGTCAAACAAGAATTCGGTATCTCTTGGACCTGGGGTTGATTCAGGGTGAAATTGGACAGAAAAGAATGGCTTTTCAGTATTGTATATACCTTCATTCGAGCCATCGTTAGCATTCACAAACAATTCTTTCCAGCCCGGTTGTAAGGTATTGACATCGACGGCATAACCGTGATTTTGAGAGGTGATGTAACATCTACCAGACACAGTGGAAGTACATGGGATGTTATGACCTCTGTTACCGAATTTCAATTTCAAAGTAGAAGCTCCTGAAGCTCTAGCCATCAACTGGTGACCTAAACAGATACCGAAAATTGGCGTTTTGGCATCAGCAAGAGATTTTCTCAATCTCTCGACAACTTCGGTCATAACGGAAGGATCACCTGGACCGTTAGAAATGAACAGACCATCATATGCTTCCTTGGTAAAATCGTGGTCCCATGGAACAACCTTCAAAGAGACACCTCTGTTGACAAAGCATCTAATTTGGTTGTATTTCATACCGACATCGACGGCGACAATTCTGAGGACCTTTCCATCAGGACCCAATTTGGCCAATTCCTTTGGTGGGTCATAGATGACAGGCTCTTTGGTTGAAACCTTGGCAACAAGGTTTTCAACGTTTGGATCAACCCATTGAGGAATTTCAAAGTTTTTCTTCCATTCGGAATCCTTCAATCCTACTTCAACATCGACTGAGTTTTTTATGAAGCAGAATCTACCAAGGGTTGAACCCTTCTCTCTCAATCTCTTGGTTAGGGATCTGGTATCCACACCGTAGATTGCTGGAATGTTTTGTTCTTTCAACCATTGGCCCAATGAGGACGTAGCCAAGTAGTGAGAGTAGTCTTCAGTGTAGTGAGCAACGACCAAACCTGCAATGTGAATTTTATTAGAGTCAAAGTATTTTGGAAGTGATTTGACAACATCGTCCATTAACTTTCTATCAGGGACACCATAGTTACCCACAAGAGGATAAGTTATGACTAAGATTTGTCCTTCGTAAGAAGGATCAGTGATGGATTCTGGGTATCCGACCATACCGGTTTGGAAAACCAATTCACCGGCAGCTGGGGTCTCTGCACCAAAGCAGTAACCTTGAATTGCGATACCATCTTGTGTTTCTAGAGTAACCAACTTAGTACCAAGCTTTTCAAACGATGGGGAAATAGGGTTGTGAAAGGTCATAGCTGATTGATTACTTGTGGATTCAAACTTACAGTTAAAACCTATTTTTGTGGTAAGATGTTAATGTGTTTAACAAATTGAAGCTGTGAATATTTTTTAAAAAATAGTAGAAAAAAAATCGCTGCAAGATTGACCGAAAAAATTGGGAAAATTTTGTTAGAATTATGTAAAAGAAAAAGGAACGGGTCATTAGTACAATTTACAGGTATTACAGTCATCTTGTTCCAACTCGAAAAAAGACGATAAGATCACAGGTTGGAGCCATTGCCACTATACAGCCGATCTCCATGACTTATCTTCCTTCTCCAATGAAAACAGACAACTAACACCTGTAACTGCAAGATAAAACCACTGGGAGAAAAAAACATCGATGGCACATACCTTTATTGAGTTCTGATGTCAGGAAACTTAATAAAAAGTAATATTTTTTGTGTTTTTTTTGCAAGTTAAGAAATGGAAAAATTCAAGCGTATGGGGGTTAGTTTGAATTTTTGCTGCTGGAGAAAATGTTTTTTTCTTTAGCTGAGATTAGATCAGGAGTCTGTTCTGGAGAAGGAAGAGAAGGAGGAGAGGAAAGGAGAAATGGTGAAAATGAAGAAAAATGCTACAAGAAGACGGAAAAGAATGATAATGGTGTAAAATGCCCGAAAAACACAGGAAAGAAAAGGAAGAAGATGGGATCCCAAAATTCATATCGTCTTCTGCTAGCAACGGGGGGCCGCCGCCTTATATAGCAAACAGTCTCTCCAGAGAGGAAAAAAATTTTCACTCTGCCTCATGCGCGAGAGTCAAAAATTTTTTACTGTGCGTGAGGAGAAAGATGAACTCATCACACGTACATCAAGGGAACGATGATGTTGTGCTGGGTGCAGGTAACCTTGCGTCTAGAACAGCCCCGTGAGAGCCATCACCGTACGCTGATGCGGCGGGTGCAGAAGAGTCAGACGGCTTTGGCAACTTCTGCAGTGGTAACACTGTAGAGAAGAGAGGGAAAAAACGGTGGGTTTTTCTTTTTTCAGCGTAACTCCGGGAAACGGGTCGTAAGAAAAAAAAAAAAGAAAAAAGAAACCCTTCCCGAGCCGTTGTAGTAAAGAGGGGTTGGGAGGAAAAAGAGGTCTTTACCACATTTGCCATCGAAGTTGATGGTTTTATTGCGTGAACTGCACACATGGGAAGAGATAGATCTCTTATCACAGAGTCTGCATCCTCTTATCTACACAATTGCTTATCGGTGACAGCTTGGTATTTCAACCTGTCATCGAATAAGTAAATAAAGAAAGGTTACTGACGGTAAATCAATATGGGCCGAGGCAAACCCTGTTGAAGTTGTCAGATAACAAGGAATAAAATAAATAAAGAAAAAAGGTTAAATCCCCTTTTAGGAAAGAGTTATATTAATGGACGAGTTGGGAGTTGAACCCAAGACCTTTCGCATGCTAAGCGAACGCGCTACCAACTACGCCACACGCCCAATTGTTGTGATTCAATAAAGTGGCTGCAATACAGGCAAAGAGTTGGAAAAAAATAGGTAAAAGGCAAAATAGTTCTCTTTTGGTTTCGAATGAGATTGTTCAAACAATTAGAACATTGTTCAAACAGTTAGAATTAGGATATAAATTAATGAATAGATAAAAATAGGAGCAATAGAAAAAAAAGACAGTAAAGTAAATTAACTCCAGTTATCTGGACCAAAGTACCCTTTTGCAGGTAAGTCCTTCCATGGCGTGCCCTTGCCATCTGCCGTATTGTTGAAAACTTCGTTCCCCCACCAGTTGATAGAGGCACCAGGGTATTGTAAACAAAAGAAGATTATGATTCCGGAGAGAGCAAGTCCAACATCCAAAGCACACGAAAGCACAAAGTTGTATTTCAGCCACCAATTACCCCATCTCCTTTTAATCATGTAATTGAAGAGAAATCCAACAACAAATGCTGATGTATAGTTTAGACCTGTTGCCGGTGGATAGTTACCCAATGCTCCGAAAAACACAACCATATTGATCTGCTTGAGATGCGTATTCCTGGGGAAGCACTTCTGCAGAGCCCAAACAATAATTGTACAAAGAGCTCCAATCCAGAAAAAGTGTAAGAATCCCGAGTATATTTTGCCGACAGATATCAAACGCTTAGGGCCAACCAATCCCCATATGACAGATGCTGCAAAATTGGTGGTACCCTGAGGACATGTAAAGTGATCCTTTTGGTCGGGTTTGCAAATTCCCTCAATGTTGTCCAACATGAAAATTAGTATACCAACCTGAACTAAGGCACCGATAATACAGGATATGAATTGTGCCCAAAAGACAGTCCGTTTTGGGACCTTCATATAGTAGGAAAGCTTCATATCTTGTGAAAACGCGACGGCTTGTGAAATACCAGTATAGGCGTAAAACTTCCAAGCTAAGGAAACAATAGGCTTTGGTGGATCAATGGTATAGCCCGCCAAAATTTGACCTAAGACTGTCATACAGTTTGTGTTGATGTTAGTCCTTGCATAGACTATCCCAACCGGTAGTATGAAGACAATAACCATTAGAAGGGCTATCGTGATGGCCCAAACCGGCCATTTGCTGTCGTATTTCTCCATGGTAATGATAGTAACGACATATACCAAAACATTCAGTAGAATATACCACCATTTTGGAACAGGCTTATACTTTTCCATGGCTCTTACATGGACGTCTTTCTTCAAGTTTCCTCTAAAAGCTGCAACAATACTGGTTCCATACTCCAAAATCGTGAAAACAACCGATGATGACAAAACGGCATACGAGAGACCATACCCTATAGCGTATGTAACTGACAAAAATGGTGGAGAGTAGTCCTTGTAAGCCTCAAGATTCAAGGACATGGTTGCGGCATCGAGGACTCTGGAACCATTATACTCTTGACCGGTGTTGTCGTAAACAGTTGATGACGACATTGGCAGATATGCAGAGTACATGCTATTGGTATAGTACAGTGCCAATGGTAATACAGCAAAAAATATGAACCAACCAGCAAGAGTCATAACTTGGGAAGCAACTGGAATCAACAAAGGCGACCCGTTACCGTAGGCAATCTGAGCCCAATCGAATGTGACTGGGCTGAATCCCAATCCTTGGATTTGGCCGAATACCTGGTTTACTACCACGTTGCCCGGAACGATCCAACAAATCCAATTGAAATAAGACAATGCCTGGAAAATATAGCCTGGGAAAAAATAGTATAAAAAGGAGCATGTGAAGCAAATGAGGAAGAACTTGAGTCTTGATATTCTCCAGCCATTAGCAATTGGGTTGTGCTTGCTATGAAGCGAATCGAACATCGCAACGTTTGCCAAAGTATTTGGCCAGAAATTCATCGAGTCCTTCACAAGAATCGAGTCCATCAACCCTGCAACACCCAAACCAAACAACTGACAAGTTAAGACCATCAAAATCTTGTACCCAGCTTTTGAAGGGACGCCGTAAATGTACTGCGCCTGGATAACGTCGGTGGCCCAAGAAGAGGTGAAAGAGATGTTGGCCATGATTGTGATCAAAGTATGCTCCTTCTTGTTGAACTTCCTGTCTGGGTTTATGACCAGCTTACCCAACTTCCCGCAGTTGATGGTCCAAAGGGGCAAAACTAGGGCCAAGAGTTGTCCGCAGGGGAACGCAATCAACTCAGCAACCAATGAACTAATCGTGACACCGGGATAACGCATGGAAAAAAACTGGTTCACTCCAGAACCGACGATGGTGAAGACAACACCCAAGAACCATGCTCTCAATGTATTGACCGGCAAGGTGACATCATCGGTAGTCTCAACAACGGCTCTAACCTCAGGTAACGGAGCGTTATCTGCTTCGGGGTTTAATATCTCGTCCGGGGAGTACTTTAGAAGCTCATCTTCCTCTTCTTCACCGGTCCCC
Source organism: Pichia sp. NRRL Y-27259 (assembly GCA_030563085.1). Taxonomy (NCBI): domain Eukaryota; kingdom Fungi; phylum Ascomycota; class Pichiomycetes; order Pichiales; family Pichiaceae; genus Pichia; species Pichia sp. NRRL Y-27259. The sequence continues at coordinate 37,443 of JAKUBB010000039.1, forward strand.
AGGCCTCCAACACGCTCCTCCTTGCCAGAGCCGCTCTCATAATCTATATAACCGCCACTAGAGACGTCCTCGACCTCCGGATTCGGAGTACTAGTGCTGGTTGTAATGATAACACCTTTCTTCTCTTTGTCGAAAAAATCAATCATGGTTAATCACGTAATAGTACTTGACTGGGACACAGACTAACAAAATCTTATCAACGACAGCAGATCTTGTAACGCAGAAACGTTCAGGTAGAAACCACGAGATACTTATATCTCTTCAGCGTCAGTGTCTTATCTGTGGCCCGTCGGATTAGATACCGTACTTTCAGCCCGGACCTTAGCGGAACACGCCGGCAGTACTACAGATCATACACTCCCATCTCTATGCTCGTGGTGGTCTGTGGTGGAAGCGTGCAGGACAACAGGAACCCTTCACATCGGGTAGCTTTTGCCGAAGAAAAGATAACCAATGAAAAACACTAATTTCTCTTGCAGCGGCCATCGCTGAACGAGGGGAGCTCTATCCGATGAGGATCTGACGTTTCGAGGGTGTGTACACAGATAGGCACTCCGCCTCGATAAAATTACTGCATGGAGAAGTCCCCGGTCCGGAATTGAGGGCATGTGGTGGCACAGGGACCCGCCGGGGGCACCCCAGAGCAGACACAGCTGTATATAACGCAGTACTTCTTTCATCTATGTCCGGTCTCAGGGAAGCGCTTTCCTGAAACGAATTGTGTTATCTATCCGAATACAGAGAAAGTGCAAAACAACGATAATGGATTCCGAGGAGCACGTCTTGGTTATTGGAGCTGGCACGTTCGGCCTCTCCACTGCTCTGGAGCTCTTGCGGGGAGGCCACAAGAACATCACGCTCCTAGACCCATACCCCGTGCCTTCGCCGCTCGCAGCGGGGAACGATGTAAATAAGATCTTCCAGTCAGTCGTGAGGTCCCAGTTCTTTTCCGACTTGTCCAAGGAGAGTCTCAGGAAATGGAGAGACGACCCAGTCTACAAGCCTGCGTACCACGAAACGGGCATTATCTATGGTGCCAGTATGGAAGAGTCGTACGCGGAGATATACAACCAGTATAAGATGCTTCAGGAAGACAAGGACGACGACACCGTGCTGCTTGAAACACCGGCTGACTTTCTGAGACTGGTTGGCCAATCGTCTGCCGAGTCGCTGTCTCTGGAAAACACCCAGCCACGGTTCGAGAACTGGAAGGGATACTACCAGAAGAAGAACTGCGGATGGACATACGCCAGTCTGGCACTGGAGCGTGCATCCAGGGAGTGCATCAGGCTGGGCGCCAAGGTGGTCACAGACAGTGCCGAAGAGCTGCTCTTCGACAGGAAGACTGGGGCATGTTTGGGGGTGAGAACCTACTCGGGCCTTGAGATTCTGGCAGCGAGAACGGTTATCTGCGCAGGAGCAAACTCGATCAAGCTGCTCGATTTCCAACGCCAGTTGTTGGCCAAGTGCTGGACCGTCGGCCACATCCGGCTCACGGACAGCGAAATCGAGCATCTGAAGGGTTTCCCTGTTGTCCTAAACATCGATAAGGGCTTTGTCTTTGAGCCCGATGCTTTTGACGACCTGAAGTTCTGCAACGAGTTCCCCGGCTACATCAATATGGAACCGATCAAAGGCGCAGAAGGCGAAGTGTCCGTCCCAGTCTACAAGGACGCTATACCGAAGGAGGCAGAGATCCAGATGAGAGACTTCTTAAAAGAGGTCCTGCCAAGACTCTCCGACCGGGAGTTCAACGTCGCCAAGATATGCTGGTGCACTGACACTCCGGACCGCCACTTCCTGATCGATGAGCACCCGCAGCACAGCGGGTTGATTCTCGGCACAGGCGACTCTGGACAGGGCTTCAAGTATATGCCCATCGTCGGTGAACACATAGCTTCGGTCACTCTGCGAGGCAGAGACTCACTTCCAGAGGACAAGAAGAAAGCTTGGCGCTGGAGACCCGAGACCGCTGTCCGCCGGGACAACAGCGCCCTCCAGGACAGGTACGGGGGCTCCAACGTCGTCATAGACCTCAAGGATGTAGCCGATTGGTCAAGGGCCGCCCAACCAGCTGTCTGATGACTGTATTTTCTAGTTGTAGTGTTATTCGAAGAAAGTTTATCTCTATTTCTGTCTTCACCCCCGGACGCCAAGCCGCCCCGACGCCGCACCGCGCGCCGCACATTGCGACTGTTTGAATGTTTCCTGTGTTCTCGATCAGATAGGATAGAGAACGATAAAGATGGGACGATTGATAACAATGCAGACGCTGGAAACACTGCCCTTTTTCCTTACTGGTACCGTACGGACTTTTGACGAACACAGAACGAATGCCGCAGCCAAAAAAGAAAAGCGTGTGCAAGTCCTGCACGGGGACCAAGAAGGAGAGATCAAGAAAGGGTTGTCAGACGTGCAAAAGAAGGAAGGTTAAATGTGACGGTATGTGTATTCACGGATAAAGAGAGCCTGACCTGTATCCACTACAGCTCACTAACATTTTTTTCTCCGCTCCGGTGTTTCCACCACTTTGTGCTTGCAGAATCACACCCGGCATGTAAGCATTGCACGCGGTTGGACCTACAGTGTTCGTATGACTTGGTATACCGCTGGGATGAAGAGGCTTTGCAGAATGGAACGACTTTCGGAAGATCGAACCAGTACAAAAAATTTTATCTTCAGAACAAGTACGCTGACTTCATCAACGAGAAAAGAAGCTCTTCTACATTCAGCACGTTTGAATACTTTCTAAAATCAGAAACCTCCAGTTTAATCAAAACGTTGTCGAGGCAAGCCATCCCGTGGGTGGACACCAAAAACAAGGTTTACTTCGTAAACATTACCCAGCGGGACTTTGATAGGGGCAGGTTTGAGGGTGCTCTCACAAAGTCGAGTCGAAATATCGCATCGTCACCGTTGATGGAAGTCATGAAAACGATGCTAATGGATGGTTTCTTTTTGAACTCCCTGGAAAATGATGAGGAAAATTGTTCCATCTTCACCGATGCTGGTGCGGTTGATATTATCAGAGACATGGATGAGATGGATTTTTCGGCATTTCTTCAGCAATTCACTTCTAGTGAAATGATGAAGCCTCCTTTTGTGTTCGACGAGCTCGCTGCCCTAGTTGACTCAAGCGCTTTACCTCATATGAATATCAAGTACTCATTGACGAATCTGAATCTGCAGTCAAACTACCACTATAACAAGCTTTCATCACTTTCCTCAGAGGACCAAAAGTTGATATCATATTTTGTCGACGTTGTCTGTCCAACTTGCGTATGCTACTCACATATCAAAAAATTGGCTGTCAGTATCAATCCCATATATTTGACCGATGAGCTCATATCAGTAAGGCGGTGGGAATCAAATCCGTACCTATATTTGATAATGCCTCTAGCATTCAGACACGAAATAGTGATGAATGCGGTAAGGGCCACCAGTGCTTATCAGCTTTTCTTGGCAGGCAACAAATCCTTCGAGAGTATATCGAGGTTCTATACTGAGAAGGCGATCAGGCAACTACCTGACCTAATAAGAGAAAAGCAATGCCTGCATGCAACAAATTGGGATGACATCCTGGCAACAGTGCTTATGCTTTGTTTCAACGAGATTTCGTCCACTACAGACTCCATCTCCATATGGATGATGTACTTGAGTTGTGCTAAATATTTTGTCACACAGGTTAATGCCTTGGATGCTTTCAGCCCTTTAGCAAACTTCTTTGCTCGTTATTTCATCACGCATGAAGTCATTGGTCAGACTGCACTGATGGAAAACAAAGAGGACAGCTCCAAAGGTTTTACTGCAAATGAAATAGCTGTACAGGTCAGTTCTTCCATAATCGATGGCAAGGGAAAGGATGAATTCATGAAATTCATCTTTAGGCAGGGTATAGAAGGTGATCTCTACTTGAAAACGCTGAAAGCCAAGGACGCTACGATAAACATTGTTTTCGGTTGTTGCCCGTATTTAATTTGCCTAACGCATCAAATTTCCCAATTTGCTGGTTGTTATGAAAGGTTGGCATTGGAGACCGCAGAAACAAGGCAGGAATTTGAAACGGATATTTCCTTTCGTAGAAAGCAGATTGTGTTTGAAATTCAGCACCTTGATCAAGAAGTTCAAATTACAGAAGGCGATGCCGCTGAGTCGGAGCTTATTATAAAACGCATTGCAGAGATCAAAAGGCTATCGACATTGATTTATCTGTTTGTTAGGATTGATTTGGAAGGATTGTACCAGGGCAATGGTATTGTAACAAAGCAGTTTCTCGTCCACAAAAGGGAAATGGAGAAGGCCAAGGCTAGGGTAATAGAGTTACTCGATTTGTTGCCGGAGTTGTCTGTGACACTACTCTGGTCTATATTTGTCTTAGGGGTGGTTACAACTAATTACGAGAAAGAAAGGTGGTTTGTTTTGCACAAATTGAACAAGATCCAAACGGCTAGAGAATCGTCTAGCTTGAAAGCTGCCCAAGATACTATTCTGCACCTATGGAATGAAGTTGATCTTGGGTTGAGCGTGCTAAGATGGAAGGATTTGATAAATGAAAAGCGAGAGTCATTGAGTCTTGCACTGATTAACTGAAGTTGGTATAAAAATTGATTAGTGACAAAAGCGTTTTATAGATTAACTTCAAAATACAAGTTCAACAGTGCAGCATCACTTCTTTCGACTAAGGTTGTGGACCTGTTAATTAATGTTTAGATTTATTAGTTTATATGTTGGAATAATTTACAAGATTTATAAAATATCATCATCAAGTCTTGCGGCTGGATTGTTTTCAATGAAATCTAGATTGACTTTGTGACCCAACAACTCTCTAATATTACTAACTCCGTACTTAATCATCGTTGGTCTTTCTAAGGATAGACCCCATCCTAGAACTCTCATGTCCTTTGGCAATCCCATTGGTTCCAACATTTCCGGTCTGAACATACCAGAGTTACCGATTTCGACCCATTTTCCTAAACCTTCGTGCCATGAGAAGATCTCCATGGAAGGCTCGGTATATGGATTGTAGGTTGGCTTGAATCTTAAGTTTGTCACTCCCATCTTTTCAAAGAACTGTTGCATGAAGCCAATTAAGTCACCCAATGTGAGGTTGTAGTCTGCAAAGACACCTTCAACTTGATGGAACTCAGCCAAATGTGTTGCATCGACAGCTTCATTTCTGAAAACTCTGTCGATGGAGAATAATCTTGTAGGCTTAGGGTCCTTTGCCAACTCCTTCAACATTCTAGAAGAGATTGCAGTTGTATGAGTTCTAAGAACCGTACGAAGCGATTCTTCAAGATGCCATGGATATCTATAACCGATAGAACCGAACGCACCATCTTGGTGAACAGCCTTGATGTTTTCCAGGTATTCCTTATCGCTTGGAGGAAGTGCAGTGGCTGGATCTTTCAAGTAGAAAGTATCTTGTAGATCTCTAGCTGGATGTTGTTGTGGGACGAATAAAGTATCGAAGTTCCAGAAACCGGATTCCACGTACTGGTTTGATGGCATTTCTGAGAAACCTAATGAAAAGAAGATTTGTCTGAACTCTTCTCTGACCTTGTTCAATGGATGTAATGCACCCGAGTGTGGTAAATCACCTTCAGAGTTGAAGTTGTATGGCTTGAAACTGGCGGACTTCCATGAACCGGATAAGATCATGTCTGCTGTGATATCTGTTTCGAACTGCTTGATTTCTAGAGCAAACTCTGGTCCCTTTTCGATAGCAAAGGAGAAGAATTTCGTAGGAACAATCAACTTTCTCTTTTTCAAATCAGCCAAGTCTTTCTTGTTCGATAAGGTTCCGTTCTTCACGATTTCCTTCAATTGTAAAGCTGTGGAATCGTCGACTTCAGTAGGGCTGCCGACCTTGGCAATAATCTTGTCACCATCCTTACCGATCCAGCCATTTTTGAACGCACGACCTTGGGCAACTTTACCGTTTTTGCCCATCACAGAGTCTACATCTGAAACTTTCAAACCCTCGAGACTCTCAATAACCTTGTTCAAGAGTCTGTATTCATGCGAACCGTGCTGGACGATGTCCTCGGCTTCTTCAGTTAGCTTGTACACTTCATGTTCCGTAGTCTTGTAGGAAACCATTGCTCTGGCAAGCAACGAGTTCAACGCAGCCTGGATTTGCTGGGAATCTTCATTTGGAAATTCCACAGTTGAGTCTGGGATGCTGCCCTTTGCGCCCAAGACCTTCAAGATATTTAGTTGTAAGTCAGACATTTTGCTGTTTCAGGTCTGTCCTGTTTCCTTTCTAATGAGTGAACGTGTCAGATCTGTATGCCGCCTCCTCCCAACGGCCCGAGCCCCGAGCCGGACGTTACTCATGTGGGAGAACCTGTCTGATGAAGAAGGATGAAAATGCGAGTTGTCGAGCACATGTAATCGGGGCTTACTGAACAGGGACCCAAAGTGGCAGCTGCTTACGCGATAGCAGACAAGAGCTCCTTCGGTAAAGGCCAGGATACATATTTCAGGGAAGGAGATGAAGGGGAGAAGCAATGTGGACAGTTAGGGAAAGCGGGGCCTTGAACGGACAGAAGACGCCGACCAGAAAAAGGCAGAACGAAGAAACGAGCTAGATATGAACTTCCAGTCGGAGACGTTGGAGGAAGACTTGTTGTCTGCCAGAAACATCACAGATGCTGATTTAGAGGCAGAATTTCTCAACATGGAGAGAGCCAGGGCTGAAAAGATGAAGGACTCGGCTCCAAGCAGCATTTTGAACGGCGCCAACAGTATAGAAACAGACCCCAAGGATGTGCATTCATGCCGATGGACCGAGTGCAAGGCGTCCTTCCGAGAGCTGGACGATTTGGTGCAGCACATCAACGAAGACCACGTTGGATCGAAGAAGTCCAGCACGGGCGCAGAATATATATGCAAGTGGGAGAATTGCTCCAGGAAGGGGACTTTGCAACACAGCCGATTTGCGCTTCTATCACACATACGGACGCATACGGGAGAAAAGCCGTTTTATTGCATACTACCAGAGTGTCTCAAATCTTTTACGAGGTCCGACGCTTTGCTCAAGCATTTGAAAACTGTGCACGAGGTTGAATCGAACAGTTTGATGGATTCGTATGAGACGCTAAACAACAAGTTGATTGGCGGCCTGCACGACTTCCAGACCAAGAACGAGTTCAGGATCGATCCTAACCTCAGCGGGAAGAAGATAGCGTCGAATGTCGAGAAGAGAATCAGAAACGAGTCACCCATGAGGCACGAGAATCTGATGGACTCGTACCATCAGATGAAGAAAAGAAAGACGTCAGACAAGTTGGTCGACCAAAAGATCTTGAACCATTTCAAATTGAAAAGCATAAAGTTTAATCCCCCGGCACTCGAGGATATAACGGAGAAATCCAAGGATGCCTTAGAGCTGTATTCTGCAAAAAGGGAGGAGATAGAGAGTGAGGGAAAAATAGCGTCAGTTTCTGATTTGGCAGACATCGACGACCTATCGATAGACCAGCTCCGCTCCATAATACACAACCAGACGACATACTACGCGAAGTTGATAAGGCTACGGAAGCTCTTGGATGCCGAGCTTGTGAAATACAATAACTCGGCGAGGTATTTCTGGCTAAAGAAACAGATCTTGTTGAACCAGATGCTAGTCAACGAAGAGTCCACGATCGAGAAAAGCTGAGCGGCGGGAATACGTACATCCGAAATGGGTCGTATTATTATCTTTTATGTTTCATATAATTTAATTACTTTTTTTTTTCCTCTAGATTAGCATGTATAATAATTAGTGGCACAGATAGAAGAAATAGGGAATAATAAAAGATCAAGGGTGAGAGGAAGGGAAAAGAAGTAAAAGCAAAGGTAGAGTACATTTGAAAGGAAGAAAGCTGGTCCATTTTTTTTTTAAAGTACCTGGCTGTCCAGCTTAGTTTTCGTTGCTGAACTTGACTGCGTCAATTGGGGTATAGACGTTATCGTACAAGTAATTGATTGCTTCTCTACCGATTAGACGTCTTGTGTCGACGTGCCTGGAGGTGAGGTCTTCGATCTTGGTGACACCCAAGAGCCTCATATCCATCACTAACTCATCTTTCAAGACCTGGATCAACTTTCTGACACCTTCCTCACCGTAGCCGGAGTTGGCGTAAAGAAAAGGTCTACCGATACCGACGCCGACCCTGACGTCCTTACCACCGATGGCGACGGCCTTCAAGACGTCTGTACCTCTCTTCACACCACCGTCGATCAGGATCTCAAAGTCCGGTCTCAACTTGTTTAACTTCTTCAACACAGGAACGGTTTCGGCAAGCAATTCGATTGGAGGTGGGGAGGTATCTAGCTGTCTACCACCGTGGTTTGACAAGACGACACCTTGACAACCAGCGTCATAGGCTTCGATGACGTCTTCCACGGTCTGCACCCCCTTGATCAAGACAGGGAGATGGGTCCAGGACTTGACCTGTTGGATGTCCTTCCAGTTGACGGAACAGTCGATGAAGGAGGAAAGGGCATTGGAGGCACCACTGTCTCTGTCGACAGTGTCACCTAAGTCGACGTCGGTGTCGTTGACGAACTTCATTCTCTTGTCCTTCTCTCTGTTACCGAGGGATGGGGCGTCGACGGTGATGAAAATCGCCTTCATGCCCAAATCCTCTGCCTCCTTTACCATCTCCTTGGCAATCTTCCTGTCCTCGTTGATGTACAACTGGAACCACTGGGTGGCGCCTGGGATTCTAGCGTCGGCAATTTCCTTGAGGGACATGGAGGACAAGGTTGAGATCATCTGGATGACTCCTTCCTTACCAGCACCTCTAGCGATGGAGCACTCACCTTCTGGATGGCCCAATTTGGCTAATGCGGTTGCGGTGACATAGAAAGGCACGCTGGTTTCGGAGCCCAACAAGGTTGTGGAGGTGTCGATCTCCTTGACGTCGACACAGATCCGTGGTCTGAAGTAGACTCTCTGGTAGGCGTAGTGGTTTTCTCTCATGGAGATCTCGTCGTCGGACCCGCACGAGTAGTATGCCCAGGCGTCCTTCGGAAGGATGTTCTTGGCGACCTGTTCGAAATCGTAGGAGTTCTGCATGTTCGAGAGAGGAGGCTTGTTTTCAATGTACTCTAGACGGGTGGACTCGTCCTCGTCGACGGCGTAGTCGGAGGCCAATTTTGGAGCCTCGCCGTCGAGGACACCCATGAACTTGTCTGGAGGTAAGAACTTCTCGATGGTGCCCTTCGGGTGGAGGTTTTCGTAGAGCATTGTGGCGTCGTGACCGCCGTGCTTGAGTAGCGGCGCCTGTCCGCCGGGGTGGTTTGGCACAAACTCGGTCACGTCATAAACCTTGCCGTTCACGGCGACCCAGCAGTCCGATTTGGTACTGTGTTTGACGAAGTCGTCGACGGAGACGGTTTTGGACGCCTGCGCCGAGGAATCGTTCCAAAATGTGTCCGAGAGGGCCCCCCAGTAGACTCCGGAGGAGACAATTGCCGTGAGGGCTGCAAACGTGTACGTGTAGCCTGACGAGGAGGAGGACGAGGAGGAGGCCTTGTTCACCTTTGCTGCGTCAGAGAATGTTCTTCTCTGCACACCGGAGGATGACACAAGCGGTTTCCTCAGGTTGAGTGTTCTTGCCAACTGTTTCCTGAACATTGTGTGTGTATGTATGTATGTATGCTTGTAAGTACTGCGGTAGTCCTGTTTCTGTCGTACCGCTGTCTGATCACAACCACACGCCTGCTTCTGCTGCTGCTGCTGCTGTCCGATGCCTTCCTGGTGGCCATCCGGGGCTACTTATGGCCCTTCCCAGGGTGTGCCACACCGTGGAGAAACACCGGCCAATGGCAGCTGACCGAAAGGAGACACGAGCCAGGGGAAAGCAGCCCACGCAGCGGCGCCATCCCGCGCGGGATGCTCAGCCAAGGGACCGGGCGCGCGCGGGATGACTACGTGGGGCGCGTTTTTGCGGGGAAGAGGGCTCGGCCCCGCAGGTCCGAGGCAGTTAAAGATATGATAAAAACTGGCAAAGTGAGCCGATCGGCTCGGGGCGGCGGAAAAGTGGTGAAGGGGTGGCGCTGAAGGGAGACGGGGCAGAGGGAGGCTCTGCGGAAGGCGGAGGGCAAAAGAGAGGAGGGAGAAAGAGGGGGAAGAAGAGAAGGAGAAGAGAAGCAGAGGAGAGACAGAACCATGGGAAAGCTTAGCGGGAGTGCATTTGTGGACATACCGCTGTTTCTCGTCACGCCGACGGGCGGCAGACACCGGGTAGTGGTCGACGCAGCGGTGCTGCAGGACTACGGGTACGCTGCGGACGAGGCCGGAGAGTTCAAGGTAGGCGACCTGCGGGAGTACGTGTTCGACGAGTGGAGTACGATTGTTGCCGGCACGGAGCAGCTGGAGCGGCCGGCTGCCGCCGAGCAGATCCAGCTTCTCCATTTCGGTAAACGGCTTGACCCCAACGGCTGTCTGGGCATGCTCGACGTCGAGACGTCGCCGGTATTCCATCTGGTCGTGAAGGACCGGGCGGCAGTGGGTGCTGCGGGGACAGACCCAGGCACGTTTGGAAGGGCGAGGAACCCGGTGAAGTTGTTGCGCACGGCTGCCGCCGTCCGCGGGAAGCAAGCGAACGAGCCTGTGCCAGCGTTCACGCCGACGCACGCAAGGTCGACGTCGAGAAAGTCCGTGCCGACGACGGATAACAACGTGGCAGCGACTGCTACGGCGACGGCAACTCCCACGGAGGAGGAGAAAATCAGCGTGTCCAGCCGCCGTCGGGCGCCTGCGGCGCCTGAGGCCACAACAACAACGACGACAACACCCGTGGCCACGGCAGACACGAAGCACCCTTGCTGCGCCATCATGTAATCTTCCCTACCAACGCTTACACTTTTCTACACAGACACGAACGTAATACACAGACACCCCCAGACGTCAACACCACACGCGCCACGCGAGAACATGGAATTTCTCCTTTTCTTAATGTGACCGAGCCAGAAACGCAATCTTATCGCAGGCCATCCCGCCTCTCTCACCCCACAGGCCACATGGCACCGGCTCGAGCAACCGATGGACCAGCACGACCTAGACTCGATAGACAGCAAGATCGACAAATGCTTCTCCGTCGTTGAGTTCAATCTCAACAACCACACCACCCAGTTTGCATCAAACGTGCGTCCCGCTTCATTCTGCAACACCATTCATCCGTGCATTTACTAACATCACGCCTTCCCTCTTCCTTCCTCTCCCTTTCTCAACAGTTCGCAATGGAGTACTACGTCAGGAAGATACAGCAGTCCGATCAGTACAGGGTCGCCCACCTGACGTCGTTCCTCTACGATACAGACCGCATCAGGTACATTGTCGACCACATGCCACTCGTCTCGCCGACGCTGCACGACCGGCTCTCGGAGAACGTCCTGGTGTGGCAGTGCCTGTCGCTGGCCCAGATCCATGACATCGTGAACGAACTGCTGCTCTCACTCGGCGGCGCTCCGGGGAGCGGGGGCTCGTTCGACCTCGTAGTCATCGAAGACCTCGACGAGGCGTTCAACATCGCCTCATTCGAAAACTACATTCTTGGTACGTGTGTTTCGATATGAAACGAAAAAGGCCCCAACATGAGTACTAACACCACATCACATCCGGCAGCAGGCAAGACGATAGTCAGTATCATGCGGACGATTCGCAAAATCTCCCAAACATATGACGTGACGTTCATAGTAAGTAAAGCCCGCAGCTGGGCCTTTCCTTCTTTCCCCTCACAGAAAAATACTAACATCCAACCAGCTGGCTCAACGCAAGGCGAGAATGAACTTCAACGTCAAACACGTTGCCCGCATGGTCCGCAGCATGCTCGACACGCAGGTCCTTATCAACGGGCCCCGGCTTCTTGTCGACTGTGTCTACGACAACGTGTAAGGACCGTAGCAGCAGTAGTAGATAAGAGAGTGTACAACATGTATGTAATAAACCGAAAACGGCAATCAGCCAAAATTCATGTGCGCACGTGACCAGGGGCGTTGTGCGAGACTTCCCGATTGGGGCGGCGTGACTGGGAAAAACGTTAGGCCGCAGAAGGACGCGCGGGACACGGACCCTCGCACCACACGCAAACCGCAAGGAAAGGAGCGGTGCAGTTGTCACCAGGCGAGCGGGAGGGAGACGAGGGTGGGACTCTGGGAGGCCCGTGTGGGCGAGAGTGCGTGGAGGCCTCTGTGAGGGTGTGTAGTGTGAATTTTTCTCGTTCAGTTTGTTGAGATTAAGACTGGCACCTGCAAGTAGTGTGTGAGCTTGGACTCGATCAAAAGATCTGTTTGATTAATCAACTCGACACATTTGATATTCATACACAATGAGCGAATTCCAACCAGTTGTTGTCGTTGACGGTATGTTACATTAGACGAGAAATGAAACGAAAAGAAGAGAAGTGAAAGTGAGAGTTAAGTGAAAGTCAAACTGGAAATGAATATCAATTTGAGAAGAACAAACCAGTGGAGGAGAACACCAGATCCAAGTGGTGACATGATTAAGGCGTAGAGGAAAACCGACTAGAAGATGAAATGTTTGGAATCATATAGTTGGTATGCACATAGGATCAGAAAACGAGCTTAGAGCACATTCATTTGATATGGCATGAAACAGCACATGAACTTCTCTTTAGACACTTCAGACGCTTTAGGCGACCAGCGGGCAAGAGTACTAACATTACTATAATTTTTCATGCTTGCATGAAAATTTTATCTTTTTCGATTACTACAGGTAAGGGTCATTTATTAGGTAGATTAGCATCTATTGTTGCTAAGGAGCTTTTAGATGGTCAAAAGATCGTCGTTGTTAGATGCGAAAGCATGAACGTCTCCGGTGAATTCTTCAGAAACAAGTTAAAGTACCACGACTACTTGAGAAAGTCCACCAACTTCAACCACAGAAGAGGTCAATTCCATTTCAGAGCCCCATCCAGAATCTTCTACAAGGCTGTCAGAGGTATGATTCCACACAAGACTGCCAGAGGTAAGGCTGCATTAGAAAGATTAAAGGTTTTCGAAGGTGTTCCACCTCCATACGACAAGAAGAAAAAGATTGTTGTTCCACAAGCTTTGAGAGTCTTGAGATTGAAGCCAGGTAGAAAGTACACAACCTTAGGCAGATTGTCCTCCTCTGTCGGCTGGAAGTACGAATCCATCGTTGACTCCTTGGAAGAAAAGAGAAAGGCAAAGGCTGCTGAATACTACTCTAAGAAGTTGTCTGCTGCTAAGAAGTTGACTGCTGCCAAGGCTACTGTTGCTGGTTCCGAAGCATCCGGGAAGTTGGCTGCTTTAGGTTACTAAACTAAATTGTGTAATTTAAGTATACTCAAACGATAGTGAAGAGTTTTCTCTATACATAAAACATGAAATTTTTAATTTTAATACAAGAAACTCCCCCCAGGGCCCAATCCAGCTTGTCCGACGCGTCGATTTGTAAAGACGACCGAAGGACAGAAGAAAATTTCACTCCCGAGCACAGATGAGATCCGGTCCGATCTGGCAGCTACGCAGATAATGCGTACATATGTAACATGGACGACCACGGCTACGCCGACAACAGCAGGTGGGCAGTCGAGCTCCCAATGTGAAGGAAACGGCTTTTCCGTTCCGAGCGCCATCTGTTTCTGCCGCCCTGGTAGTCTACGGAAATCACTACATCGTCCGACAGAAAACACCGCAGCGGGCTGCTCACTACACCGACATGGCTCCATCGCTGCATATCGTAGAAACCCTGACACGCATACGTGCACACACGTATACACATATACACGTATGTGTACACAGACACACCCCACCTCACCTCTCCTGGTCGTAGCAAAAGAAAAGAGGCCGTCCAAACACTGGACGGATGGAAACTGCCCCAGCTGGGAACCTCCCTCGCTTCCCCTCCCGCGACTGGCCAATGGGAGCGCGGCGCAGGCGCCCCGCGGAGTACGTAAGCATGCACTTGCCGTCGTCCGGGCGCCGCTGTGGCCACCCGGACGCGTGCTGCCGTTGCGGGAGACGTGCCAATAAGCGCGCCGGCCAATTCCCTCAGGCAAAAAACTCGTCGACTGCTCCTTTATTTAATTAACGGCAATTTCCCGCATTTCTCCAACTCGACAGCATTTAAGCTCCTCTCCTCTCTGGCATACTTGTCCCTTTCTATCCATTTCTTCCTCCTTCTCCTTCTCTCTTTCCTTCCTCCCCTTCCTGTAGTTTTTGTTCCCTTCTCTTTTGATTTCTCTTCTGGTGCAGGTGTCTCCAAGAGGTATACTATATAATATTCTTTAGAAGCAACAAACATGTCTGGCGAAAAAAAGCTCCAATCCAACTTCTGGACTGATTTCCTTATGGGTGGTGTCTCTGCCGCAGTCTCCAAGACTGTTGCTGCACCAATCGAAAGAGTTAAGCTTTTGATCCAAAACCAAGATGAGATGCTCAAGCAAGGTAGATTGGCCAAGAGATACGAAGGTATCGGCGAATGTTTCTCCAGAACCGCTAAGGATGAAGGTATTGTTTCTTTCTGGAGAGGTAACACCGCTAACGTCATCAGATACTTCCCAACCCAAGCTTTGAACTTCGCTTTCAAGGACAAGTTTAAGAAGATGTTTGGTTTCAAGAAGGACGAAGGTTACTGGAAATGGTTCGCAGGTAACTTGGCTTCTGGTGGTTTAGCCGGTGGTACTTCTTTGCTCTTTGTCTACTCCTTGGACTATGCTAGAACTAGATTGGCTAACGATGCCAAGGCTGCTAAGGGTAACGGTGAAAGACAATTCAGCGGTTTGTTTGATGTCTACAAGAAGACCTTAGCTTCCGATGGTATTGCCGGTTTGTACAGAGGTTTCTTGCCATCCGTTGTTGGTATTGTTGTCTACAGAGGTTTGTACTTCGGTTTGTTCGACTCCTTGAAGCCAGTTGTTTTGGTTGGTCCTTTGGAAACTAACTTCTTTGCTGCTTTCTTGTTAGGTTGGGTTGTCACCACTGGTGCTTCTACCGCTTCCTACCCATTGGATACCGTTAGAAGAAGAATGATGATGACTTCTGGTCAAGCTGTCAAATACAAGGGTGCTTTCGACGCTTTCTCCCAAATTGTCGCCAAGGAAGGTGTCAGATCCTTGTTCAACGGTTGTGGTGCTAACATCCTGAGAGGTGTTGCCGGTGCCGGTGTCATTTCTATGTACGATCAATTACAAGTCATCTTGTTCGGTAAGAAGTTCAAATAAGCAACTTGACTGAGTGTTAATCTTATTAGCTCTAGTCTAATATCATTATCTATTTATTTAAGTTATTTATTCCATTTCTTTTATTATTATTTATTATTATATAAGTATTTGTTTATATATTTTGCTTGATAATATCCTAATGAATATTTATTATGAATTAAAAGTTCTGATCTGCTGGAGTGGAAAACAAGCGAAAGTGGAGAATGGAAATCGGAAAAAAAAAAAATTCATCAAGCGTGCCGAGATAGCCACACACGCCCTTGCCTATCTCGGACAAAAGTGGCTGGTTTGTGCCTAATCTGGCATGTTATCAACCGTTTTCCCCCACAGTGCTCCCTTCTTCCAGCCTTACTGCAGTGACTCTGTGACACTATAATGTTTCCTCAGTCCGGTAGCACGTTGGATCAATCAAGGAATCAGCACCCATTCTTCCTTCCCAATATATAGCACTCGTGCCTCGATCGATCTGCCTCTCCCTTTCTTATCCGCCTCCGATTTCCTACCTCATCCGTCCCTCTAATTCCTTCACTCACCTTACCTTACACACACTACAGACATGATCAACATAATGCACAACTCTAACGAACTGTTCAACAAGTTCGCAAATAAGGGCGGCCTTGACCCACCGCCGAACGGCCATCAAACACGGTCCCCGTCCCCGACACGCAAGATCGTCAGCAGCTCCAACAAGTTCCGCAACCGCATGAGACCGCACGCGGCTCCATCCGACAAGACGGCAAAGACGCCCAAGTTGGTGCCCATCCAGGACAGCCTCAAAAGCAAGGAGATGAAAGACGTGGCCTTCGAAGTCATTGTCGACATCGACGAAAATACTCAAAACTTACATCCGTTGGATGAACCTTTCATACTAAGAAATGGTAAACCGATCTATCCCTCGGACGCCTCTCCGACCCGTCTGAACAAGGCTGCAAGGGATGTGAACAATGGCATCAAGATGGAAGACGTGATATCACTCGCCAAGAGTCTCTGGAAGCTAGCATACTCGCTCTTGCTTGCGTTTTGGAACATCGACCTGTACTTCAACGTCACAATATCAGAGAACTCCACGATGAAGGTCCACATACCTACCTTGGTATTTTCCCTGATAGTGCTGAGAATCTTCTTTTCCATCCCGAGGTCTGGGCCGCATGAAACATACAGTGCCCCAGCCAAAAACTCCTCATCTTCAAGCTCATCTTTCATCGTACCTGCACTCATCCTCCTATCAGTTGCAGCTTACTGGTACAACTACTCCCACCTCCCCTCTGATGAGTCTACTTCCGCCACTTCCTCTTCAGGGTCAATCTCCGAAGCAGCAACACTCACAGACATTACAAGCAAAGCTGCAGCCATTCCCGATATAGAAAGTATATCATATAGTGACTCGGACACACTAGTAGGCTCCACTAAGAGTCAACCAAATACCATCTGGTGCGACGAAAAACCTGCTACGGAGCATTATGATGACGAGACAATCAAACTGGAAACAATATTAAACAGAAACAAAGTACCAATCGAAAAAGATTTCCATCCTTTACATCGCCAAGAACACAAGCAGAGACATCCAAGGAGTAAGCTAGAATTGAATTTACCCCTTGATAACATAAAAAGAAAAATAGATGATCCTGATCATGGGTTTCAAGAGATGACCAAATTAAGGAGACAGGAAATGCTAAAGGCATTCAATGCATGAAAAAGCCGTTATCTCTACTTTTTGTATAAATTAAGTATGTTTAGAAACAACAGAAAAATAAAAGCTCTATATACAGTTTCTATCAGCTTTTTTGTTTATCTAAAGAGTCGTAATCATAAAGTTTGACCTTATATCTATCCATTTTCATATTAACGCCATCATTCGAATCGATCGTTACTACAGGCTGTTTAGCCTTTCCCCAAGAAAGGGTATCGTTGAGGTCCAGTATCTTAAATCTTGGCTTCCGCTCTGTGTATTTGACATATAGCTCCTGGGCTAATCCATTTTGCTCCTCAGCAATCAATCTTCTAATCACAGTTTCGCATGACTGGTGCATGAAATGTGTTTCATGCGTATTAATCATATAATCCAAGGTGGAATCAATGTCCCTTATCTCATTAGTCATAGTAGAATAGAGTAATTCTGCAATGACAGTATTTGTAACCTTATACTCTGGTAAAAGTTGTTGCGTTTTCTTGTAAAATGCTGACAACAAATTTGAATGTTTACCCACCAAAATCAACGTGCAATTCATTATCGAATATTTGCTCCGCTTTGATATGCTCTCTGATCTGATCAAATTTTCAGATAGATTGATGATATATGTCAACTCACTTGTTGAAACTTCACTGGTATTCTTGGCAGCTGTGAAGACCAATCTGTAGAGGCTCATCAAATCCAAATCGCCTTCTATCTTATAGAAAAATGGAATATTATGGATTTCCATGTTTAAGGTCTCAATCTCTCTTTCTTCACCAAGTTTCCAGAAACCCAATTCTCCCAAAACTTTATTTCCTTGAGTTAAGATGTACAAGAGCTGAATAATGGTCTTCATATCGTATGTGAACATTCTTGTATATAGAAAGTGGTATGCAAATGGCTTTACTAGATAGTCTGGCAGAACTAATATTTGCTGATCTAATTGAAACACTTCCTTAAACTCTGTGATGAATTGAGCTAACCCTTGAGATGGTGATATTGATATATTTGAATTGGTAAACAATACAACGTCACAATACATCTTGTAAAATCTCATAGGCGCATCATTGTTCGGATGAGTTCTCATAGTAGCAAGAGAATCCACCATCATATTCCTTATTGAGGTATTCTGTTCTTTTGGTATGATATCTTTCATGAATATTTCGAGCAATGGTGAAAAATATCTAACATCAAATCTCATCCATTTCGGTCTTCTTGAATTTGGACTATTAGTCATAGGATTCTCCATCTCCAATCCAAAAAGTTTGTATATTTCCGAACTTTTGTTTGAAAACTGAGAATGAATATAACTGTGTATGTTTTCTGTATATGGAACAGTAACCATAAGGTTCCGTAATGAAACAAGGAAAAAGATCTTCTCATTTTCTGGAACTTCTTCAAACAACCTGGAAACTAAGGAACTTGACAGTTCAACATTAGATTCATATTTTGCTACCATAGAAAGCGTTTCCCCAATTGATATACCGCTAACTGAAACCGCTTCACTAATATTCGTGGAGTAATATAGCTCAAGGTAGTTGCCTATATTAATATCTACTTTCCACTCAGGTTTTAGTTGAAAGGATTCAGCAAGTTGGTAGAGCTTGAATAGTGTAAGAGGATTGAACATTTTTTTGACACACTGAATCTGGAAATATTTAAATAATTGAGAAAGAAGCTCTTCCTTTTCAGCACTGTCCCTTAAGGCCGTTCCAGTAATTAGAGCATTCTTGAATAAAGTTGCCCACAACTTAGCGTTCACTCTCTTGCTCTCACTGTACTTGGTCACGTAGTGCTTTAGTACAGAAACTGAAATATTGGATTGTTCCGTGATGGCATATTCATCATCTTTGAGTTTAATCAAGTGTGATTCAGACATGCCCCAAAACTTCAAAATTTGCTTTTTCCAACCAGGAATCAATGCGCATGCAACCCCCAATCCACTTATATGATTAATATCTATAATCTTTTCAATGTAAATATTGTAAAGTCGAAGTTTCTCTTCAATTGTAATAAAGTTACCATCAAGATTGTGTTTCTTCATAAAACTAATCAATATCTCAAGATAGACATTACTATGTTTTCCTTTTACTATAGGCAGTACTTTGAGTTGGGCACATGTGTAATCAAAGTTGTTTTTATAAACCTTGAAAGTAGAGAGTATTTCTTTGGCAAAATATTCCCCAGTATCATAATTTGCAATTAGTTTGAAAAGTTCATTTGGGGTTAGTAGTGTAGCCAGTCTGAGTAAGGAAACTTCCTCTATCGCTTCACTGTTTTTCATTTCTGGGTTAAGCTGACCTCCTGAACAAACATATTTTACTAAGCTTGGTTTTTCCTTCAACCATTTTTTCACTATGCTTTCATCATTGAATAAAAAATTGCATTTTATAAGTACTTGTATAAGCTCTTCCTTCTCCCTTTGACCTAAAGTATCTATGATTAACTGAACTTCTTGTGTATCTAAGGATTTATATGATGCAGCAGATCTATTGATGGTTTTCAAGAAAAGAATAAAACAATGGAAATCATTTCTGTAATAGTCGAATATTGCTTTGATATTTATTCGTTCAAAATTGGGTAAATTGAACTTTTCTTCAGTCAGATACTCCATCAAGTACTGGAAAAAGTTATGCTTTTGATCTTTGATACCTAAAGCATGTTTAAATACAGAAAAGCGGAAATAGTCCTTTAGTATCTGCTTTTCTGATGTGTCAGTCTTTAAAGTTTGGAAACCTCTGATGGCTACCTTGATCATTGCAATATCTCCTTCAGACAATAATTTATCGAAAAGCAAATAAAAAAGTTTTGATGGTATTTCCTTTTCATTGCTAATAAAGGGAGAAAGGTCACGCATGAGCTCACTATTGAGAGGCTTTATTTCCCATGAATCTTTAACTAAATTTAGCTCTTCAGGTAGAGAAGCACCATAAAATATCGTAAGGTAATTATATAAGGTTTTGGAGCTTATTTGCTGAAAATATTCGGTTATTAGAATCTCATGCCAGGAATCTAGTGAAAAATGTGAAGGAACTTCAATTTCAGATCTCGTAAGTGAAGCCAAGAGGCCACACAAATAGGATATGCTATACTTTCCCGAAAAATTTATATCCAGTTTACTGTTCTGTAATAGAAGATCGACAAAGCATTTAAAACCTCTAAACTTATTCTGATTTTTAGAATATCGCATATAAAGGATTTCCAGATATTCGTCAACTTTCTTTCGATCATGTAAAGGTAAATAGAAGGATTGTATGATTGACTTGACAATGTCATTGGAGTATGAGCATGATATTCTAGATATCTGGTTTGGCGTTAAAGGATTGCGAAGGATGGAAATATGTAGTTCTGTATCTGAGAGAGGTTCTCGATTGCAAAATAGCAAGTTGTACTTACTTTGCACATCTAAGGCAGAAGAAAGCAATTGTGTAAATCTATTAGTTACCTTGTAGTTATCAATTCTAATCTTCTTATAAGAGAGGAAAGTGAATAAATCCACAAACGATAAATCATCTATTGTTACTAACATTTCAACTATTATTGGTTCTAATTTGTATACTATTTTATTAAATTTAACCGAGGAATCACATTCTTTTAAAAAAGATTCAATAAGCAATTTCAGTTTTGGTATGAGAACTTTCTCATTGTGGTGTTTGCAGAAGTCAAATTTGAACTCTAACATCGTGGAATTCATATGAATTGGAGGTACGAAAAACTCCTCTTTGAAAGGGGAAACAAAAAGGTTGGATTGTTTATTGCTTGTGAATTGCTCTCTATGTGTTTGTTTCTTCCTCTCGCTCTGTCTTATTACTTTACCATCTTCATTTGGTCTTGTCGATGAAAGATCAAATGTAGCCTTTACTTTATGAGAAGTGGAATAGTTCAGACGTGCAGCATGCTTGGCTCTCAGTTTCGAATGAGTGGGTATAGGCTTTGCACGCAATCGTAGCAACATGAATGGTAAGTGTAGTTTGAGATTGCAGAGATTGGATAGGGTCAGACTGATAAAACAGTTACACAATGGCTTGTACGGAACTATTTTCCTACATGTACTTTTGGCGAACATGAAAATTTGAATTTGAGATATGGTTCATTTGAAAAGCGAAAAATTTAATATATTACAAAACTGCAGCCAGGTAGCCAAACTACATTTCGGCATAACTGAACAGTCAACTTTACGTAAACATACTAGAGAGAGATGATGTCGAGAAGAAAGTAGAGAGAGGTGAAAGGAAAAAGAACGACAGATATTGTAATAAACAAGTTTGGCAAAGCAGAAATCCAACTTAACTTCATCAATATACGAATGATAAGCGTAGGAAGATAAGATGATTCTTCAAGGCAAATTTCATTTGAGGTACGCTGGCTGTCAATTATTGTTATTGTTCCCATGTTTTCATTTTCAATATATTATACTTTTTATTTTATCTTTATTTTATTAGATGAAGGTTTTATAAAGGAATTTACAAAGTCTTGGATGGGATTTCGAAAACAACTTGCTTACCGGTCAACTTTTGGTAGATGGATTGGAAAGTTTCTAACTTGTAATCAATGTTGTTGGAATCCTTGGAGTCTAAGAGAACCTTTGCGATTTTGTTACCACCAACCATGTATCTGACTCTCTTACCAACAATTTCAGTTGGGAAGACCAAGTCATCCAAGATCTTTTCGTGGACTGCAGTTAAAGTTCTGGACTTTGGTCTCTTTTGACCCAATCTAGAACCTCTTGCTGGCTTTGGTAAGATTCTTCTTTCAGCAAGGAAGACAACGTGTTGATCTGGGAACTTCTTTTCTAATTCTCTGGTTAATCTGATTTGGACCTTGTGGTATGCAGATAACAATGGAACTGGGACAAGAATGACAATAGCCTTCTTGTTACCCGAAACCTCAATCTCCTTAACAGACTTGAATTGAAGTGGTCTCAATTCAGCCTTTAAGTCGGAGTTGGCTTCTAAATCGATAAAAGCTTGAGCAACTTGTAATTCTAATTCAGTTGGGTTAGCACTAAGGACCTTTGCTGCAGCAGACATGGTTGTTGGTTGTGGTTGTGGTTCGAACTTTCACTCCTAACTGTGCTGGATCTACTGTTTCCTGGCCCGATGTAATGAATTTCCATCATATCAATGCAACGAAATATTGGAACCGCTCAGACCCTCACTCTGTCGCTATGTGAAAAAAAAATCGGCTGGCAGCGAGGAGCAGAACCTGGCTCGCGAATGATGAGAAAAAGCGTTTCTGTGGGGTGCGCGGTGGGCATACAGCTAGTAAACCCTCTTTACATGCACGTGATGCGGAATGCAAAGCTTGGTAAAACCCTTACTGGCTTACGTAAGGGAGTGAGACAGAAAAATGGGAAAAAAACTCGTGCATGAATTCTGCAGATGGCCCTAACCGAACGACCCCACACACAATTTGGCTGTCACGGCGACACTTTTTCTTCTCTGGCCCCCCCCCCGCTTGGAAGTCCGTTCTCGTTTGCGGAGGAGTGATGTGATGCCTATCGTCACCTTTCGTATCCTTTTCCGTTGTTTCCACAAGCCTAGCTTTGGATCGTCAAGTTCGTTGTTGAAAATGTCTACGTCTGCCTCCCCCGTTGACCCAGTGGAACAATCCAAAAAGTTGTGTGCATATGCTGCAGTGCAGGACAACTTGAAGCCACACCACAGAATCATTGGTATTGGATCCGGATCCACTGTAGTCTATGTAGCCGAGTGTATTGGCAAGATGCAAAACAAGACGGAGTTTGTGTGTGTTCCCACGGGGTTCCAATCCAAGCAGTTAATCATTGATAACAACATCCAGTTGGGAGGTTTGGAAGAAAACCCTACGATCGATATTGCGTTTGACGGTGCCGATGAGATTGACTCCGGGCTAAACTGTATCAAAGGCGGGGGTGCATGTCTTTTGCAGGAGAAGCTTGTTGCAGATTCGTCTGAGAACTTCATTATTGTTGCGGATGATCGTAAAAACACCGGTGTCTTGGGCAAGGGCTGGAAGAAGGGCATTCCGATCGAGGTCATTCCAAATGCATACAACAAGATCATCAAGGAGCTGACGGCTCTTGGCGGTGCTCCGAAGGTCAGACCGGGCGCTCCTGCGAAGGCGGGGCCTGTCATCACCGACAACGGGAACTTCATCATCGACTGCGACTTTGGTGAGATTCCAGCTGCAAAAGTGACCGAATTGAACTCCAAGATCAAGGCTATGGTCGGTGTGGTGGAGACCGGTTTGTTTGTCGGCATGGCCCAGAAGGCGTACATCGGCAACGCCGACGGGACTGTCACCACGTTGGCCGTTTGAACAATGTGTACATTTATCGGCGTATTTATCTATGTATTTTTTCTACCTATCTACGTATATCTAAACTCCTTTACAGTGAATGACATCAGTGGTCGTACTTATTTGATATCCAATCCAACAGCTCTGGCAGTCCCGTTCCCTCAGTGGCTATGGTTGGTATTATTTTCCACTGGTGAGTCTGCAAGCTTTTCAGGTCGAACCTGTCGATGATTTCCTGCGGATCGATGGCGCCTTCCAGATCCTGCTTGTTGGCCAAAATGACCATATCGCAATCTTTCAATTCCTTGTCTGCGAGGACTTTGTACAGCTCGGCCTTGGCCTTGTCGATTCTGGCCGTGTCTGCCGAGTCAACCACAAACACCAGCACGTCTGTTCCTGAAAAGTAGTGTCTCCAGAGAGCACGTAGTCGTTCCTGGCCGCCAACGTCCCACGCGTTAATCAAGATGTTCCTGTACTTGATCGTCTCGACATTGAACCCAACGGTAGGAACCGTGCTTTCGGCGGTGCCTAGCTTCAATTTGTACAAGACGGCTAGATTCAGAGAAAAAGAAAAGGAAGTGTTAGTATCCGTGCTTCAATTCGAGCCACCAGCGTGGACAAGATCGTGTTAAGTATACGTACTGGTTTTCCCTGAGTTGTCCAACCCTAGCATCAACACTCTGAGCTCCTTGGGTGCGGCGTTGCTTTCGATGGCCTGCTTCTGCAAACTTTCTCTGCTGTGCCTTCTGGGTCCGTGTGAGTGTGGGGGACGTCGTCCTTCATCCTGGAGCACGAAAGGTGAAACAAGAAAAGAAAATGGTTCTGGTCAGTATTCGGCTACTAAGTCTGCAGGGTAATCCTCAAAGGATCTAATCCGATCGCTTCAATACGTACCTTCGAATCTCTGGAGAAGCAGCTGCCCATGGTGTGTCTTTACTTCTGAAGAGTGAAACGAGGTCCGTTGGATGCTCGATACGTGGCTCGTTGTCGTTACTTGAATCTCCGGAACAACACAAACGGTGCTTTCGGCTGCCGGCTATATGCAACAGCTACCACAATGATGAAACGGTCTGTTCCTGGTGCCCCATTACCACCTTTCTTGTCCGAAAGTGGTGAGTCCACCTTTTCCAGCCGTTGATCTCAAATCCGAATCGTACCACCGGAAAAAAAACGGTTCCGCACACGTGACCCTTGCGGCTGGGTTTCGGCCGACCGAGTTGACCGAGAAGAGCTTTGGGGAGAGAAGAGGTGTTACAACGAGAGAAGGGAAAGAGTAAGAGGAAATACATTAGAAGAGTTGTTGATGGATACCACCCACCGCTTGCTGGGGAGTGGAAGCGTGTTGTTTCCCAAAAAAGGCAACGTTTAGTGGCAGCGATGGCAGCAGGAAATTCGTCTGACATTGCGACATGCAACACATCCTCCCATCGCCAGGTCAGCCAAGGTATTGCAGCACCCGGCTATTATGCTAACATCGTCTGCTCTCTACCAGCTGTCACCATCACGCCTGCCGGGGCAGCAGGGGCACGTCAAACATGTCCCAAAGAGACATCTCCAAGCATCTGCGACGCTCGCCATATCGGGGTCCGCTTGCCTATTTCGGTAATTTTGTACATTGATAACAATATATGGCCAACGGTGTGAACCGGACGGGGTTCCCTTATAAACCGCGTGTTGTACACATTATATTTCATGATTTCTAACTGGGTAGCAGCCGAACCAGTAAAAGTCTGCTTGATTTGTTCCTCTGAATTATCTTCTTGCATTTCACCTTTTTTCTTTTGTGCTTCCCTACTCTGTACATCTACTCATACTACTTTACGCAGAGCAGTTTCATCAACAATCGAAACACCCTAGTAAGTTCAAGAGATACAGACAAAATGATGCCAACAGTCCCTAACAGTGGTGGGTTGAGCCTTCCATGCTCATCACCGATCTTGGTTCTGGCCCTACTCTCTGTGCTGGGCTTCTGCGTGTATCTGGCTATCACCAAGAAGTCACAAAGTGGTACCATCAAAAGCCTTGCGTTGATGAAGAGTTACACCCCAGTGCCTGTCAAAGTAGCAAACAACAAAAACCGGAAGTTGGGCACGTGGACACCTGAAGTGTTCACTTATCCACCGGTGGAGGAGTTTAAGGGTTGGTCCATCAAAGACACCACTCCACTACCATACCGTGCTTTCAAGCACACGTACTTTTTCACCATGGGTATCCGGTCGATGGACTGGAACTCATGGATTGAATTGGACAATGAGTGGATGAAATACCACAACAACAAGATTGACAGAATCGCCGACCGTGGGCACGAGTTGATCGGCACGGACCCAGTGGTGTGGGATGCTGCCATCGAATTACTCATGGAATTGAGAAATTTCTTACCAGCTAGATACCCAACCTTGTTCAAGAAGACCGAAAAGGGTATCAACAACTTGGCCACAGGCGAAGTTTTTGAGTTCGTCAACGTTCCTAGATCTGAATTCAAAAAAGACCCTATGGAAATGGCGGCACTTATGGTGCAAGATGATTTGGCGATTTTGAAAGAGGACGAAAATGGACAGTACATCTTGAAAGGTGGTGCCATCATGCTAGCTGGTTTCTGGCGTCTACGGGACAAACTGAACCTTCCATTGAGCGCCATCCATACCACGGGAGATGTTCCAAAATATGATGAGAAGTTGAAAAGACCAATGGAGAAGTTCTTCTCCAGACTTACCTGCGATAAACCTGTTGTCAGAAACAACTACTTCCTACAGACAGATGCAGATCTTGCATGGTCCTCGTCGATCGGTCCTGAGGACAAGCAGATTGTCGGTTGGAACACAGCTGAAGTCGCTACAGATATCAATAAGATCTATTACCGTTCAGAAAGGCAGTCTGTCAGAAGGCTACCAATTTCAGGTTGCACAGTGTTCACCATCCGAACGTATTTCTTACCTATTACAAAGATGTGCGAAGAGCCTTACATTCCAAAGCGGTTATTGGATGGTATTTTGAGTTGGGATGAAGACGTCAAGCGTTATAGAGGTTATGAGAAATTCCATGGTGTCCTCTTGCCATACTTAGAGGAGCAGGCCAAGATTCAAGAAGCCAACGGTTACACCGTTGACACAGAACCAGACAGTTATCCATTTTAATTCTTGATTTATCTTAATTTACACATGTAATCTTTTAGTTAGTTGTTTAACCAAAAAAAATTATTTTAATATGATAAATATTATATAGAAAAACTCAAAATAGTATAGAGGAAGTGAGAAGTAGAGATAAGTATGTATTACCAAAACAAGTAGAAAAGAGAAGCAAAGAGAAGAGAAGGACATCGTCAAAAAAAAGGAAAGAAAAATATAATGATAATGGGAGAATTAAAAAAGGCTTGAAAAATAAATAGAAAAGTTGATATGATTCGAAAATTGGGAAATAAAAAAGATCCTTGAAATTAGTTATCGTAGAATTCGACATTTTTCTTTGCGAAATCCATGGCGTCAACAACCTGGTTGTTGTTAAGGCCATGTCTGAAACGTAAATGTCTTGTAAGAGCATCACAACGGCTGAACGTCTTGTTGCTCAAATAGCCCGAGTTGTTCAACGCGCCGGATTTGATCTTCTTGACATTGTGAGAACTGGTAATATGGGAGAGTGAGTTATCCCTTGAAAATTGAGTATTTCTGTATTTACATGTAACGACAATCTTGTTGACAGACTCTAAGTTGTGTTTTCTTCTCAAGTCATCTTCACAGAACATGCACCTGTAGAACGATCTCTTGGATGCGTGGATAGTATTTTGATGTCTGACCAAGTCGTAAGGTCTCGAGAACTTTTTCAGACATGGCTTCCCTGTCTTTGGGTTTGGAATGGTACAGACATGTTCTTCTTCATCCTTTGAATCGTAACCATCTGCAAGTGCAATGCTGTTATCGTTGGTATCGTGGTCAATGGTGGCACTAACGGCGTCGTCAACAGCGTCGGTGGCAAAGTCGTTGCCGTTGGTATTTGTGTCGTTGGCTCTAGGCTTTCTGAGTGAGGATGGAAGATTTGGCGCAGCAGAAATGTGCGTGGAGGCTCTTCTGTTGTATCTCTTTGGCCTGGTTGTAGGACGAGAAGATGAGGTACGTTCCTTTTTGACCAGAGGTCTTGCTTCACCAATGACGGACTCCTTTCTTTCCTGGAAGGCAGACGTGTAGAGGTCACCATCTGTGTCCATGTCGATAGCGAAATCGTCTTCTTCTTCTTCGTCGTCATCCACCACTCCATGATCATCCTCCTCTTCATCGTCATCATCGCTTGCGTAGAAATCAATGTTGCTGAAAGAAGTCAGCGGAGTGGGCTGTTGGGAGAATTGGTTCTGGTTCAAGGAAGGTAGGGATATCGAGTTGAACTGGTTTGGAACAGTCAAGGAGTAGATAGAGTTGTCGTTGGCGGCAATGTAGTTGTTGGCGTTGTCATTTTCGGCGTCGCCCAAGGACTCACCGGCACAGCTCGAGTCGTCGTCGTAGCTGCTGTCGTCATCGTCCAACTTCATCTCCATGTCGTCATCCAACTTGTTCTGCAAGTCAATGTCATCGTCTTCGTCTTCATCATCTGAGAACTCGTACAAGACGTCGTTGGCCTTGAAGATGTTCAACTCGTTTGACTGTGGGAACGACTTGTTTGACAACTCCATCTGGAGCATCTCGGGTATGAACTGCGGATCCTGGTGGTCGTACACAAAGTAGTTGTCCTGTGGGATCATCAAGATGTCATCCTGAGCATCATCCACTGGAGGACTGCTGGAGCTGTTGTTGTTGATGTTAGCGTAGGTCTGGCCGTGATGAGGGATGTAGTTGTAAGGGTGGTCGTCGACGTTGGTTATCTGCGGGTTTATGATGATGCCGTCTTCATCCACCGTATTCTGGGAGTTCGTATCGTTGTTTGCGTTGTTGAAGAGGTAGTCAAGAAGCTGTGGGTTGGTGTACAGATTTGGGTCGCCGTAAGAGTTGTAGATACCGTCCAGATTCGACATTGGGGAATTCCCATAAGCGGCGGTGGTGTTGTTATTGTTGTTGTTAGTGTTGTTGGTACCGTTGTGATCTATCACCTGGTTCTCAGACTCTGTCATCTTTTGTAGAGAGTCCTGCGAAGCGTTTGGGAGGGAGAGGTACTGGAGGAAGTCGTTTTGCGACTGCTGGGAAGCAGGGAAATCGATGCTCATCTGCTGCTGCTGCTGCTGATGTTGATGTTGTTGCTGTGGCTGCTGTGGCTTGTCGTTGAACGCAGGTGCGTATAGTTCGTCCTCCATGATGTCTGTGATGGTACGCTTTAGAGTTGAAGTCATCTGATCGTGGAAGCAAAGCAATCGAATATAGTGCTGAGTAAACTTGGTTGGTATGTGTTTTTTTTGTCTTTTCTTGTTTTCTGGAATTTCTGCAGACTGCTGTGCTTTTTTCTGCTGCCTCAGCTTCTGTTAGTCTTGTGTTTTTCCGTTGATTTGTAATCCGTCTGTAAAGGGGACGGGTGTGCGGGGTTGGCTGGAATTGATCGTTTCAGCCAGACAGTGGGGTCCTGGGTTAGTGTGTGCAAACGGTGTGCGGTGGCAGAAGAGACAAAACAGTAATACCAGAGGCGCAGAGAACAAAAGGAGAAAAGGAAGGAAAGGAAACGACACGAGCAGAGGAATATGAAGCCAGACAGGTGACTGACTGACACTCGCAGACTGCACAGCAGCAGAGCGGCAGCAGCAGAGATCACAAGGACTGGACCTCTCTCCCGCTCGGCCTGAAACAGGCACGGCGCGGAATTAATATTACGTCGCAGACGGGCAGCTCGGCGTGGAGATAACAGCCAGCCCCGGCGGCCGGGGGTCGGGCCACTGCTTGGCGAAGGCTAGGGCGGCGGTAGGGGCCGGGATAGACGTGCTGGTCGGGCGGTCACTGCTTGTTGCAGGTGTGCTCAGCTCGGGCTCGGGCTGCTTTTCGGCGGAGTATTAGTCAGACGGAGGGTGCA
The DNA here is from genome assembly GCA_030563085.1 of Pichia sp. NRRL Y-27259. Lineage (NCBI taxonomy): Eukaryota > Fungi > Ascomycota > Pichiomycetes > Pichiales > Pichiaceae > Pichia > Pichia sp. NRRL Y-27259. Next base: position 66,573 of record JAKUBB010000039.1, read on the forward strand.
GAATTTGCGGTGTCGGTCACAGGCCGTGGAGGGGAGCTGCACCAGAGCCCACACTTCTAGAACCTTCTCGGGGATAGTGGAGGTAATCTGGATTACGTAAGTGAAAGAAAAAAACGAATGTCAGATTATGTCATGCACGGTGCACGGGTGCAATGCATTTTATGGTCACGTGCGTAGGAAGGGAAATTGGGATGAAACCGCGTAGCATGAATATGAGGCTCATGGTTGTCTAAAAGAGCTGGAGACACAAATGGCGTCTTTTCATACTCAAGCCATCTCTCCTGCTTCTTCAAAAACACTGAAGCACCCCAGCGAGAGTAGAAAATGCCTGTGCTCAAGTCCCCGAAGTACACAGACCATCCGGCTGAACACCTCTCGAAGCTGGTTCCGGAGGAAACAAAGGCCCACTTCTTGAAGACCCCCAAGCAGTTACTGATTGAAAATCCCATCTATGCAGAACGACTCGCCTCGCTGAGAAACCACTACAACTACTCGTACATCGTGCAGTGGATTTACCTCCTCAAACACATCATCAAGTTGCCCGACGCGTTTGACGTCGAGAACATCGAGGAGGAGCTCCTAGGCATCGCCCCTCCGGTCTTCTTGAACAGTCTCAAGACGAAGTTGATTCAGTTCTTGAAGAACGAGAAGTTGCAGAACATCGACATGGAGTTCGATTTCTTTGTCGATCAGATTTACCAGGACTACAACCTCATCGAGCTCAATGAGGAGCAAATCAAAAACGAGGAAAACGGCGACGTCGACGACACCCCATTGATCACTTACTCGAAGCTTCCCCTCTTGGAGCAGATCGACGTGCTCTACAACTTGATCAAGTTGTCCAACACCAAGAGCTATGCCAACTTCAGGAAGGTCGTCGACAAGTTCGAAAAGCCCCAGCTCAGCTTGAAGATCCACCCCATTTACACGATCGATAAGCAGAACACCAGAAGCGAGTACATCATTCTACAGGACGCCAGGCTCTACTTGAGGAGATGGGAGTACACCGACCTTACCTTACCCCTAAAGCGTTCCGAGTACGATAGCAAAGTCAAGAACCCGTACGAGGATTTGCAGCCTTTGGAGCCCGCAATGATCCATTGGGAATGTTTGACCGCAGGCATCTACCAGTACGATGACCTCATCAAGGAGCTCAAGAAATCATTTGGCAAGAAAACATCCTCCGACGAATACGCCTTGAGCAAGCAATTGGAGGAGAATATCGAGTTCATAGTGCAGCACGACTTGAAGAAGCGGAAGCAGGGTGCACAGAGGAAGCGGGAGATAGAGATGCAGATGCTCATGGCAAACAGAAAGCGGTCCTCGAGATTGGAAGAAAAGGAGAGAAGGAAGAAGGAAGAGGAGGAGGAGGGAATGAAAGAGTTCGAAATAATCAAGCAGCAGGCTGCCGAGATGCGTGCCGCAAAGAGGCAGAAGCTAAAGGAATCGATGTATGCTTCTCCACACGAGTCCAATCAAATGTCCAGAGAGGAAAGATTGAAAAAGAGACAAGAAATCTCAAACTCCTCCGCAATATCAGCAAATACAACCACTCAGAATGCAGATGATTCGATAATAGAGGTGGAAAATCCGTCCACTCAAGAAGTGCAAGAGACAACCACTCCTGCAGCACCTTTTCAGGCCCAAGTGCCGCTACAAGCGACTACCGCAGAAAGCATGCCCCCAGCTACAGAGGAACAGCATCCACCAATCCCGGAAAAGCCAATAGAGTCTTCCTCCGTCCCGGCTTCTTCAACTGCTCCTCCAAAGACAATTCCTGCTGCTAAAACTTCTCTCACTGGCACTACTGCTAACGCAGCTCCTGGTCCAAATGGTAATTATCCATCCGTGTAATTATCATGACTCCTGTATTACTTAGGTCTATACAAAGCAACTATATATTCCAAGAAGTATCGCCTTTTGTTGAAAAGGATTCAACGTAACGTAAATTAAGCCCTTGAAAAATGTAAATTTGTCAAGGGGAAAAAGAAAAAACATTATAATATACATAATCCAGAAACTACCGAAAAAAAGTCATAAAGTCATCAGACGTTGGCTCTCGTGTAATAATCCTTCAGATCTACCGTTGGTGGAGTCCTCTTAAACAGATTCTTCGACTTTTTCCCACGTTGGACGTTACCGAATGTTCTGGTATAATATTCGGTAGGCGTCCTATGGCTCAACGTAATTTCTTTGGTATTGAAATCGATGCTCAAATCTGGCTCTTGCGAAAGTTCCTGTTCCACAAAACTCCTCCAATACCCTTCAAATTCCTCCACTGACATACTAGAAGGCTTGGTAGATCTCAGGTAGTCGTGTAGTTCGTCCAGCGTCAATTGTTTATCATTATGACGGTGTAAATAGGAGAGTGTATATTTGGATAAGTAGCGCATTTTCTCTTCACGTAGATAGTCATATTCACACGTTTCCTGCAATGGAACCAAGCCCAAAGCTGACTTCCAAGCATACATTTTAACGTATCCATAATCACAGGTTAGCTTGTTCAAATCACAGGTACCATTTTCTGGGCACTCTTCACACTCAAACTTGGCAACATTGACCATAGCCGATTCTAAATTCTCAATGTATGGCTTCATTGGATGTAAGTTATTCTGAAGAGGATCGGGAAGTTTCCCCCAAAGATCTAGTGCTTTTCCACGGTTTTCGAAGCCACAATAACCAGTGTTGGTTTTTATTTCTCTCAAGCTCGAAATGAAAAGTGCTATTGCTAAAATACTAGTGAAAAGAAATGATTTCCATAGAATTTTGAATACATGGCTAACCCACTTTGCGCTGATGGACGGAGTTACAATGGTATCTAGCTTTGATTCACCGTTCTCAATGTCTGCTTTCTCCTCAATACTCTTAAGTTCATCGATTCCTTCAAGCACCTTTCCGTGTGGGATATCATCTTTTTCCTCAACTTCATCTTTCTCTTCAATATCAACAGACTCTCGACTGAAGCTTACATCGTCAGGCTCTAAGGAGCTGAAAGACTTCACATCCAGGGTAGAAACCAGGTGTTCATCAGCTTTGTCCTCAATAGCATCTGCTTCGTCGTCATCCGAGCTGGGAATGTTGATAACGGGCTCGGCTTCTTTAATATTTTTGATCGGCCCATTCAACTGATTAGTTTTTACGGTTGAACAGAAGATATCGTCCAATAAAATGGCAGCATCATGATCATTTTTATAATCAAGTCTGTTGCTAATCTGAGGATTATTAACGGCACCGGTATTCAATTCCTGATCTATATCGGCCAAATTGCCTTCCATTTGGTTCGTTAGATTATCATTCCTTGCTATGTTGGATGCGGGATCAATTGTCGTACTTATGAGATACGCATTATCATCTGTTTGGTTAGCTGTATCGACTTGGTTCGTTGCAGAGGAACCGGCATCTTTGACCGGGCTTGGAGATGCCGACTTTGCTTTCAATTCTGTGGAGCCAGTTTTGAACACTTTACTCGAAGGCACCGACTTATCAAATTTTGAAAGGATATCTTTGACTGGAACCTTCGATTTCTTGGTCGAATACTTGGTTTTGTTCAATAGTGTAATTGGAGTGTTATCTATTGGGCCACGGAAGATATTATCGTTTTCATCGATCTCAAATTTCTCCATCGATAGGAAAGAGGCAGCAGGTGACGTAGAACTGTCGTCCGACAAAGAATTCGACTGCACTCTTTTTCTAGTTTTTCTTTTGTTTCTCTTCTGTGGTGAGGCAGGATCAGAATGGCGTTTCGAGGGAATAATTTTGTCTTTCTCGGACACGGGGGAAGGCTCCTTGAGTTGTGCTTTGTCGCTGCTTCCCAACGATTCTCTTTTTCTGCTATCACTCTTTGCGGTCATATCAATAATGTCGTTTTTCGAAGGCCCGACATCGTATCTTTTCAGGATTTCTGCCGTTTTCGATTTGACTTTCTTGTTGAAAATATTAATGAGTTGCGATTTATTAGCATTTGAAGGGAACGTTGCTTCGTGTTCAACTAGAATCGATCTCAAATTGGCTGCTGTCAGCTTGTCGATGTCGTATCCTGGCGCTAGGTACTCTTGAGGGTCTAACATCTTCGGTACGATGTCTGTTGCCACCTTTCAATAAAAGACGTCAAATTAAGGGCCCGGCTGGTAGGCAAAAATGAGCTAGCGGAAAGAGAAGAAGAATGGGGAAAGAAAGGGTAAAGGTATAGCTAAAGCACCAAACTTCAGGTAAGATACAACAAAGCGTCGGTCCTGCTTGAACGGCGTGGTTCAAATCCCCGGAATACCTCGTGCCCAAAATTTGAACTTTACATGTTGACTGTTTGCTTTATTTTGCTTTTCCCCTTCTGGGATAATTGCCAACAAAAATGATACGCCGCCCTGCTGAGGCAGAGATGAAACGAGGAAAGAGGCCCCATCTTCTCCCCTTCAAGGTGCACAGGTGCAACGTTAAATTACGTTGTTGGTCACGTGCGCACGATCGACGCGTCGATGTTTTTGCTATTACCATAATTCTTCATTTTTTTCTCTTTTTCTCGGATTATATTCATTTTCCAATTAATCTGCATAAAATTTTTCAATGTAAAGCATCCACTACTACTTTTCTTAAACGGTCTTCCGAAAGACCTGCAATCCCCTGGAAAGCTGAAAAGCCCAACTTGTAGTGGAATAGTGCCGACTTATAAAAATGTCTGACCAACAGCAACAGCAACAACAGCAACAATCACAACAGAACCAGTTTGATCCAAACAACCTTGCTCAGGGTTTGCAAAATGTCAACTTGGGTGGTCAATTCGACCCAAACAACGCAAATGCTTTCGTTCCTAACATGAACTTCCAGCAATTTGTCCCTCAATTTGACCCTTCCCAAGTTCAACAACAGAACTACAACCAATACCAAAACTACAACAACTTTAACAACAACAGAGGCGGCTTCAACAACAGAAGAGGCGGTTACAATAATTATAATAACAGAAACAATTATAACAACAACCAAAACTACAACAGCAACAACAACAACAACAACAACTACAGCAATAATTACAACAACGGTTATAATAACAATTACAACAGCGGTTATAACAACGGTTATAACAACGGTTATCAAAATGGCGATCAGCAACAGGAAACTTCGGGCTCGCAACAAATGAGTTTCGAAGAATACCAAAAGCAACAACAAGAAAAGCTAAATGCTGCTCCAAAGAAGAAAACGTTGAAGCTCAACTTGAAGTCGAGTACTGTCAAGCTTGCTACCAAAAAGAAAGAGGAACCTAAGGTGGAAGAACCAAAGGAAGAAGTTAAGAAAGAAACCAAAGCAGAAACGACTAAGGTTGAGGAAAAGGCTGAACAAAAGGTTGAGGAACCAAAATCAGAGGCTCCAAAAGCTGAATACAAAAAAGAGACAACACCAGCACCATCTGCCTCCGCTAGTAAATCGCAAAACAATACAGCAACTGCGGAAGCTCTTGCCAAGGAACAAGCGGACCAAGTTGACCCTGCTGTCGTCAATGACATGTTTGGTGGTAAGGATCATGTTTCGATTATCTTCATGGGTCACGTCGATGCAGGAAAATCAACTATGGGAGGTAACATTTTGTATCTGACTGGTGCTGTCGATAAGCGAACTGTTGAAAAGTATGAAAGGGAAGCCAAAGATGCAGGTAGACAAGGTTGGTACTTATCTTGGATTATGGACACCAACAAAGAAGAAAGAAGTGATGGTAAAACCATCGAAGTTGGTAAATCTTATTTCGAAACTGACAAAAGACGTTACACAATTTTGGACGCTCCTGGTCATAAACTTTACGTTTCTGAAATGATTGGTGGCGCTTCCCAAGCAGATGTTGGTATTTTGGTCATTTCTGCCAGAAAGGGTGAATACGAAGCAGGTTTCGAAAGAGGTGGTCAGTCCAGAGAACACGCCATCTTAGCTAAGACTCAAGGTGTCAATAAATTGATTGTTGTCATCAATAAGATGGATGACCCAACTGTGGGCTGGTCTGAAGAAAGATACAATGAGTGTATAAGCAAATTATCTCTCTTCTTGAAGGGTGTTGGTTATCAAAAGGAAGATGTTGTGTTTATGCCAGTTTCAGGTTACACTGGTGAAGGTTTGAAAGAAAGAATTCCAAGCTCTCATTGTCCTTGGTACAATGGTCCTTCATTATTGGAATACCTTGATGGCATGCCATTAGTACAAAGAAAAATTAATGATCCTTTCATGCTACCAATATCAGGTAAAATGAAAGATTTGGGTACGGTGGTTGAAGGTAAAATTGAGTCTGGTCATATCAAGAAGGGTCAAAATTTGTTGATGATGCCTAATAGAGTTTCAGTTGAAATCCTGACCATCTACAATGAAACAGAAGCTGAAGCAGATAGCGCATACTGTGGTGAACAAGTTAGATTAAGGCTAAAGAACGTCGAAGAGGAAGATGTTTCTACTGGTTATGTGCTAACCTCCACATTACACCCAGTGCACACTGTTACCAAGTTTGAAGCTCAAGTCGCTATTGTTGAGTTGAAATCAATTCTATCTTCAGGTTTCTCTTGTGTTATGCACGTTCATACTGCAATTGAAGAAGTCAATTTTGTTCAATTATTGCATAAGTTGGAAAAGGGAACCAACAGAAAATCTAAAAAGGCTCCTGCTTTTGCTAAGCAAGGTATGAAGATCATTGCTGTGTTGGAAACCACAGAGCCTGTTTGCTTAGAGACCTACGAAGACTATCCGCAATTGGGTAGATTCACTTTGAGAGACCAAGGTCAAACTATCGCAATCGGTAAGGTGACAAAACTTCTAAATTGAATTTCCATTTTATAGTTCTTCATATCATTATATATGTATCTTTTAAAGATTTGAATGTTCGTTCATCTTTTTTTCTTTGGAAATAAACGAATCACTAAAAATAAAATGACTACAAACATAAAAATAAGTGCCGCTCCCAGGAATCGAACCTGGGTCTCATCGGCCACAACGATGCGTACTCACCACTATACTAGAACGGCTTAATAGGATGTTGGCAGCTCATGGTAATATATGTTACCCATTATCTTTTCTTATCCCAAACTACAATCTGTAACCATCTTGCAATATATGCACCCGAGGCTATACCAAAAATATGCAAAATATTTCTAGAATTTCAAATTTGCTAATTCCATGATAATTTTATATTTTTGTTATTCCAAAGAAGGCTTTAAGGTTAAAGCACCTCTCTGCACGAAACGCGACATAACTGTCTTAACTTTTTGTTGGAATAAAACAATAACAACTGTTGGAAGGGAATTTTTGACTGTCTGTCACAACTATTCATAGAGTGGCAGCCGAATCAGGGAAACAACATATCAGAGAGAAAGCTCAAAGATATCTCACCATACCGCCTATACTTGAAATTTGCGTAGTCAGTCAAGGTTTCTCTTAATTTGTTTAGAATAGCTGTCAAATCATCAGAAGTTAGACATAGATGCAGGGTACTTGTCTGGCAACTGAAATAGAGACATTTTGACTCCTAGAATTTTCACACTTATCACATAGTAACCTAGATGTTTAAAGGTTTTTAAAATTCACGATATTGCTCAGAAAAGAGATTCTGAAGAACAGAAAAGTTTGGGACAACCTAACAAAAATCGGGTCACCCCTGTAGGACAAGATTTTGCCTCGCTACTTCTTTTTCAACTAAGACTTGGAAGCTATTGATTGCATTGAGAATTGTATTGAAATTGCTACTGCACATAGCATCCGTAATAAAACCTCAGGTTTATCGTGTATTGGCGTTCAAGATTTTGCGCCACTCTTAATTAAGATCATATCATTATGGCTTACGTAATACAATGGCCCAACTCAACAAAAACTTTCATGAAAGCCGATGAAAACATGTGAACTACTGTTGTTCAACCTGAGTTAAACCCGGTTGGATTTAGCTTGTTCTGCAACAAGTATACATTAATATAAGCATTGCATTTCAGCACATAATGGACGTTTACAACCAGTTTGTATATCCATCTACATCGCTTTTTAGCATCCATTGCAATTTTGTAGCCAAGGACCAGAATAATTTGGTTGTTTCCAAAGGAAATCTATTACAAATATTCAATATATTGTGTATCGAAAAGGAAGAGACCAATGTGAATGAAGAGAATGTAAGTTTACCTGAAGAGATTTTCAAGCCAGCATTTAAACTAGAACTTGTGTCTGAATATGCGTTGAATGGAAAGATCCTAGATGTTCATAAATTCAGATCCAACGAAGATGAAGATGTTGATTATCTACTAGTGTCTACAGAAACAGCAAAAATCTCAATTGTAAAATGGAACCCATCTGATTTTTTGGTGAGCGTGGTGAGCTTGCATTATTATGAGACGGTTCTTGATTCATTACTTATGGAAAAGTTAAGTACTTCTGATGTACTACATCGAACGGACCCAAACTATGTATGTTCTGCAATGTTTGTTGATGATCTATTTGTATTCCTCCCATTCAAAAAGAATGACTCTGGAGATTTTGATTTGAATGATGATTATAAACCTACTATAGATCAAAAAGAGAACTCGAAGAATTCTGAGTTGGAATCTGCAATGGGAAGTGACTTATTCGAAGAGAGCTTTCTGGTGAATGCCAAGACCTTGCATACTGATTTGAAAAATATTGTTGATATCCAGTTTTTGCATTCTTACCCTAATCCAACTTTGGCAATCTTATATGCTCCAGAAACTTTGTCATGGGCAGGATATTTACCTAAGGCAAAAGACAACATGAAGGTCATTGTTTTGTCTCTAGACTTAGAAACAAAATCCGCTGATGTCATTATTGAAATATCAGACATTCCATACGATATAGATCGTATTCACCCATTACAACGTCCTATTAACGGTTTTCTTCTCATAGGATCAAACGAAATTATTCATATCAATTCTTTGGGTGCAACGAAGGGAATTTATACCAATGAATTTTACGCAGAAACAAGCTCCCTCAGTTTAAAGAATCAATCAACTTTGGATCTTCTCCTTGAACTTTCTGAGGTCTGTCAGATAAGCGACAGTGAGGTGTTACTGGTAAGTAAAAGTGGGAAGTTTTACACCCTCATTTTCGATGAGATTGGAGGTGTCTCTAATCTGAACAGAATTTCTGTAAATAACGAGTCAACGTATTCCAGTTTCAAGGTAAGATCTGTTTTGGATATCACATATATCCCAAATAAAAACCTAATATTCGTTTGTTCGCAAGGAAGTGATGGACTACTACTTAATTGGTGCTATGAGTCTACTGCAAAAGAGACAGCCTCCAAAGCAGAAATTGGAAATGACATATTCGATGCAGATGACGATTTCTGGTTATATGAAGATGAACTGAATCAGAACACAGAAGGGCTAACCTCTTCATTAACGAATTGCACTCTTGTGGTGTCTGATAGTATCATTAATGTTGGGCCTGTATCAGACTTTACGTTGGGATATACCTCAGTTGAGTCTAAATTAATGGGACTTCCGAATCCAAACTTTAAAGAAACTGCCATTTTTGCTTCTTCCGGATTAGATGAGTGTGGTGCAGTTTCGATCATAACACCATCTGTGAAGCCTCTTATTAAGTCATCTTTGAAATTTTCCAATGCTAGCAAAATTTGGACAGTCTCGAATCACAAAGGTGATACAAAATTTTTAATAACGACTGACCAAAAAACGGCAAAAACACAAATATTTGAGGTAGAAAAGAACTACAAAGATTTGGTCAGTAAAAACTTTAAGAACAATTTTTATACGATACAGTTCGGCTCAATAGTTACAGAAAAAAGAGTTAGACCAGTTCAGGTACTGCCGCACAAGGTCATGATTTATAGTATGGGTTTTGGAAGAGTTACTTCTATGTCGTTTGAAAAGGAAATAAATCACTCTGTTATTCACGAAAACTACATTGTTGTGATAATGACAACGGGTGAAATTGAAATTTTAGAATATGATGATACAACGAAAAAACTTTCCAAGATGGACCTTCCAGCTTTGCTCAATTTTTTGATTTTCACCAATGCATGGATTTCACGTTCATCCTTATTGAATCATGCTACACCCGTAAAGAAAAGAACTGCATCGGGTGAACCAGCCGAAGTTACAAAAAATCTGGAAGAAGAAGTTTTGTTTTGGCTGGTCACTGCTGACAATAGATTACTTGTATTTAGAAAAGAGCACTTGGAGAAAGTTCATGAATTCAAGAATATACACAAAATGTCTGAATACTTACACTTATCCCCTATGGACCCCAATTATGAGGCGGATGTTGATCCAATCCTCAAGCAATGCATTTTCACTAAAATAGGGGATAAATTTGATACTAAAAACTATCTTGTTATACTTACCTTTGGTGGTGAGATAATTATGTACGAACTATTTTTTGATCCTGCTCAGCAGTATTTTAGATTCATTAAGGCCAACGACTTATTCCAACTTCCTATCACTGGTGCACCAGCAAACTCCTATTCTTACGCCACTAAGATTGAGAGAAATTTGTTCAAAATTGCCAACTTAGATGGTTCAAATGTTGTCATGGTTACAGGAGCTACACCTTTTATTATTTGCAAGCAATGCAATTCTTTTCCAAGGATGTTTAAGTTCACGGCTAAGCCTTTACTATATTTTGCACCTTTTTCGAATGAAAAGTGCAAAAGCGGCTTAATAACAATTGATGATAAGAAGTCGTGCCGCATGGTCCAGTTAGATCTTGATTTTGACTATTCTAATAAGTTACCAATCCGCAAATGTGAAGTGGGTGAAACGGTGAATAAAATAGTGTACCATGAGCTTTCGAATACTTTCTTAATTTCAACTTTGAGGAAAGAAACGTTTCGCCCTAAGCCCAAGGAACCAGAAGGCGAAGAGACCTCTGAACCTGAGATCAAAAACGACTACCGGATAGCAGCTCAGAATTATAGAGGAAGTGTCAAAGTGCTATCACCCGAGAAGTGGTCAATTATTGATACGCTCGAATTGGAAGAAAACGAATCTTGTACAACTTTGAACGTGCTCAACTTGAAAGTAAATGGAACTGATGGAAATAGAGTTGTTATATTTGTTGGAACGGGAATTTTTCAGAGTGAAGATATCTCGACTGATGGAACCTGGAAGCTTTGTGATTTGATCAACGTTGTTCCTGAGCCTGGCAAACCTGAAGCAAAACACAGACTGAAAGTTTTGTGCAGTGAGACAGCCAAAGGTCCTGTGTTGGACGCATGTGCAATAGATGGTAGATTTGCTGTAGTCCAAGGACAAAGAATGCTTGTCCGCATGCTTAAGGGCGACGGAAATGCAGCTCCAGTTGCCTTTACCGACACCTCTTTGTACTCAGGAAAAGTGAAATCATTTGAAAATTTGATGCTTATTGGGGATTGCTATCACAGTGTTACGTTGTATGGCTTTGACGCTGAGCCATACCGTATGATTACCTTAGGAAAAGATGAACACCATATGAATTTAAGTGAATCTGAATTTATTGTTCACAATCAAAATCTGTACATTTTGGCTTCGGATGACAACTCGATCTTACATATTTTCCAGTATGACCCGTACGATCCTAATTCATTGAAAGGTCTTAAGTTACTCAAAAGGTCTTCTTTCCGTTCGAATGCTCACACTACAAAGATGATAAACTGTAGCAGAAGGAAGTCTTTGTTCTCTATGGTTTCCACCCTACCAATCAGAAAAGATGTCGATTTAGGCTATGAGGTTATTGCAAGTAATATTGACGGTTCTTTTTACAAAGTCTCACCCATCAACGAATACCAATATAGAAGACTTTATTCTTTGCAAAACTACATTGCGGAGAAAGAACATCACTGGCTCGGTTTGAATCCTAAAATGAATGCCGTTGGAAATTTGCAGGATGAATTGACCGTAATCAAAAGGCCATTCATTGAATATAGGCTTCTTACCAAGTTTAGTAGCATGAATGAAGACAAAAAGAGAATGTTTGCCATGAGACTTGGCAAGGATGCACTGGTAGACATATATAGAGATATGATTTCCCTCCAATGATGTAGAGAGACAAACAACTTGTAATATTAGCTTTAAAAGTAATAATAACACCCTATTGAACAATTTCAGATCATTTCATAGACACGCGGCTGGCCCTCCACCCAGCTGATAATGAAATGAAGTGAGCGATCTTTCTACTCTTGCACCTTTCATATGTCTCGCAAGTGTTAGAGACTGAGACTCTCAATCAATGATAATAGATGATACATCTGCTGAAGAAGATTGGGAATATGTTGGATCAGGATCAGCAAATGCTGTGTTCGCCTACAAGGGGGAATCTGTAAAGTTAAGAGGAAAGGTCGTCAGACTTCGGTTAGGAAATACAGAGATATCCACGGAAGAACTTTTCTCATATTTACAATCTAGTGCTTTCGATAAAATAAGGAGATATATGTTGAATGTATCACTTTTTACGATAAAGCAGCAAACTATTTGCGGGTTCCAAAACTTGGCCAAAAGTAAAGGATTGTCTATAAAATTGGACCTGAATGAGACCCATTGCTTAGTTATGAAGAATATTCTTTCGCACAACGTATCGGAGTACGAGCGCATCCAGCTCAGTAAATATCATGTTTTCCTCGTACATAAGGCTGAGGATGAAATAATTTTTGAATTTAAGCCTAAATGGCTATATCACTTGCCAGTTGATCATAAAAATTGTCGCAATTGTCTGATTGCGAAGTCGAAAAACCAAGAATTTGTTTCTTGCCACTTGAAATTGGTAAATGACAAAAGTGGCATATCTGAATGGTGCAAAGAAATACAGGAAGAATTGGGAAGAAGGAGTAAGAATAGGGTGGACATATTTCAGTCCCTAAAGGAATGTGTGACTGTAAATTTTGCCTTAATACAGAGCTTGCATGAGTTACAAAATAGGATTGGAATTCATGACCGACTTATGCAACTGAATTCAGAGGATGATGTAAATGAGGATTTACAGCTAAACATGACTTTTCGTGACGTCTCTATATTCATGAATCTCAGTAAATGTGAGGTATTCGTATTAGATCTTGACAAAAAATCAGCCAAGAAGTGGAGAAAGTGGAAGAACCAGGAGGAGAAATTCCAAGGTCTTTATGAAAAGGACTTAAATTTGAATTGTCGATTCAAAGCAAGCTGTTGACTTATCGTTGCAAATCCATAGTTGTGTATGATCATCATGCAATTTATAATTGATTGTCATTGGCGCATTAATGAAACATGGTGATGTTATTTTATATTTGAATGATGAGATCATTGTGTCGGGGTTATTATCGGACCAGAACTGTAGGACCAAGGCGACTAGCAAAGGGGCTTCTAGAACAACATCTGTATAGTTCTCAATATTTTGAGCGTATTGAGGGTTATAGTGGATTTGGTGGGAATTGAAAGTCAACGCACTCATTCGGAAACTTGTAATTATCGAAGGATGTAAAACTATGCTTTTGTCGGGCACGATCAAGGAGGTTTTACTCACTCTTTCATTAGCTTCAAAGGTTTTATCGAGATAGCACAATCTTCTGAATTCAGTCAATGAATTCCCCTGGGAATTATCAAAACACCTTTTATAATCTGCAAATATAACGTTATTTTTTGGTAGAAATTTCACTCTCTCGACTGTCTCCGTAAAATGTATCGCATCTCCAAACTTCAGCGAGTTAGATTTGACATAATTCAAGCTTCCACTTACCCACATCCTCCTCTTGAAGAACTCTTTATTATTTGTAGTAGGTGCGTGGTAATTGTCGTACCCATCTGAGCTTAGTTCACTTTCATTTGACAATGGATTACAATAGGCCAAAGAGTAGCCAACCGGAAGATTATCACCGATTTTGAATTGTCTATTGAGGTCAAAGCTTTCATGACAAGCCCCGTTACCAATGTTAAGGAATTCCATAAATGGAAGGTTTGATTTATTGAGCAAAGACTCAAGCGTTACATACAATTGCTTTGCAGGATATGTAGAGATCACATCGTCAGTGAGGCGCCAAGAACTTTTCAGTAACCGAGATTTGATCCTAGAAGCTTCTTCTGCTGTGGGAATCGAGGGTGCTTTGATAAACTTTGAAAAGCGTCTTACGCTAAACATTCCAATATGTATATCTTTCGAGGTGTTAATAATTCTGAAAAACTCTCCTCAGGATTAGAAAAGTGTAGTGCATTTACTGAGATAGTGGAGACGAGTTCTTTATTTTCTGGCCTGCGCATGTCAAATTCATGTGGAGCACTTTACTAAGTAATGGGTTGAAAGTTTTATTTGACAAATAAATAATACGAAAGATAAACGGAGTAAACGGAGTAAACAAGAAAACAAACAAATAAGTAGTATCTAAACATATAAATAAGTTAATAAATAAATAGGAACACAGTCCCTGCTTAGGACAACAGTTTTTTGATCTCACTGTCGGTTAATATTTGGTCATTAACGTTAACGGCATTCGATAAAAAGATTGTCCTTGGCCCCTTGACTTCAATGAAATAGCCTGATCTTTTGGAGCTTATTAGCTTTGCTCGAACGTAATTGACAAATTTTTTCAAGGCTTTCGACACAGAACCCAGAGTTTGGGTGATTTGGTGAATGGTTGGATCGTTCCAGAACTTCTCCGGCAAGGAGAAGTAGCGTCTCATCCAGTTGATCCTGAGGAAGAGTGGTGCCCTTTTCACGCTAACATCTACGACACTCTTGACACCGCTGTTCAGTTCGGCTATGGAATCAGAAATCTTGCTGTTGTATGTGCTATATCCAACAAGAGATTTGGAGTTGACCTGCAAGGATTCGCTATCGGAAAGATCTATCTGCATTATCTGCCCTGGAGTTGCAACAACAAAGGTTCCTTCGCCGTTCATCTGGATCAGGTTAGCATCTGCATCCGATGACATTGGCATGATAGAAGGCCCCGACCAGGCGAATAAGGCTGATCTTTTGATGATCCAGTTGGATTTGAGGTTTTTGATCACTGCAAAGTTCGCATTCTGTGCGTTCAAAGACATCAATAGAGACATTGGTTCAGACTGGTTGAAGCATCTTTGGAAAATGAGGTTATTCTCACTGGACCTGGCAAGCTCCGTATACATCGAATTGATGTGGCCATTGATTGCAATTATCTTTTGTTGATAGTTTGAGTAGCGTATATTCAGGATTGAGGATCTTGGCAGCTTGATGTTCAGAAGGTTCGAAGAAGCTCCGAGAACTTGGAAGCTTATTGGCTCAACGAAAGCTCCGTTACCCGTAGCATTTGGCAATGAAGTTAGTGGTTGTTGTAGTTCAGTTGCAGGCGTGGGTCTAGTCGATCTAAAAAAGGATTTTATCGCCTGAAATGATATACTCCTCGACCGCTGGTGAATCATTACCGATCCAACGTGTTTTACCGCTAAAACAACCAACTGCCCCACATCTCAGGCGTTGGGTATATAGATGGGTAGGTAGGCAGGTCGCCCCGTCTAACTTACTATAGACATGTTCACTATGGGTCTGCGCACTACTCGACGCGAAGTGCCCTATTGTGACCGAAGAGAGAGGGGGAATCGGGGAACATGGCAATCTTCGTCGGAAGGCTATAGGGAACAAGAAGGCAGATGGCTGCGTAGCAGTACAAATACCAGCTATAACAGACGACACTGATGACTTTAAGAAGAAAGGGGAGGAGGAAGGATTTTCCGTTCAAATTAAAATGTCTCCAGTGGAAAAATAATGTATTTGCAAGAAAAATAATGGATGCGACTTCTGTGGATCGAACACAGGGCCTCCAGATCTTCAGTCTGGCGCTCTCCCACTGAGCTAAAGCCGCTATTTCCTATTTGGGAAAGATTTTTCTGGCATGGGTATAGGGAAAAGCTAAAACCGCCGAATGCATCCAAATAGGAAAGTAAGCCGATACGCGTACTAGGATTGTTTCTTCACGTGACCATTTTAAGCACTGAAATATTATTTCCCGAGAACGTTTCAGCTCTGGAAGAATCGATGTTTTCTTCAGCATAAGTTGGCTAATTTAATTTACTCTTCTTTTTCTAAATAGTTATATTTTTCTTCTTTCGTGACTATAATATGGTTTAGTATACATATACAATTATTTAGCTTATTTTTTCCTTCCACCCCCGTGGAACAGTAACCAGAGGTAACCAACAAACAACAGTAAGCAAGCGACTGTGTTTAAGGCAAAAACGTCCCAATAACAGTCCTTGCCTTTCAAGCACATTTTCAGTTTCACGTCTCCTAGATACGACCACTCGCTGTTTTCATCGTAGACCGTCCCAAAATAATCACTTAAAACCAAAAACAGACTAATCGGACCCGTTCCCATTAGTGCCCATGTTGTTGCAAAATTTTTGGACCCAAACGAATCCGCAAGAATCGATGGCATTGTACCATATATCGACCCATATGAAAGTCCTATCAAAAATGAAGTAAGCGATAGGTAATCAAGTTTGTTGGATATTAAGAGGGACACCTGGCCAATTGTGAGGAAAACCAAAGAGAAAATGACAACGTAGATCTTACTCAGTTTAAGTCGCTTGTGAAGTAGATCCGATGCAGGACCCGACAGTAACCTTCCCAAGAAGTTTGAGAACGATATGATGCTCACCTGTAGTGCTTGATACGCTACAGCCAAGTTTCCTGAGCGTGGGCTAGTAGATAGATACAAGGCCAGTTTAAGAATGATTGACGATGGATTATGAACCCTATAGTAGTTGACCTGGGCACGCACAATGAATCCAATGCTGAAAATGTACACCTGGCCAATGGAACAATAGCATGCATTTAGAGCGTAGTGTGATAGGAATAACTTATTTCTGAACAAACTCATGACATGTTCCCTAGGCGACAACTTCTTCCTTTTTTTCCTACTTCCTCGACTCTTTGGTTTCCCTTTGTTCACCAAGCTTGCCATGCTGGCTGCAACATCGCTTTTGTTATTGTTCTTGGGATTGAATTCGATCTCGCCACCACCGTTCATATTGGTCGATTCGGAAGAGGTGACGTTTGGCGAGGATGGCAAATTGTTATAAATTTGTGGTTTTGTTGCCTTTAAGTCATTTGACGATTTAGGCGAGTTTGTGAAAGGGCCAGCTGGCGATGATGAAAGTGAAGTTATTAGAGAATTATTGGCAGTGTGCGGAGGCTCTGAATAGCTACTACCGATCAACGGAGATTCTTCAGTGGGGGTTGCCTTCGGGTTGAAGATGGGTTGCTTCTGGGTCACGCTGCCGAACAGACGTCCGTTTCTAGGAGAATTGCTGATCGAAGATGCGATTCTGAAGGAGCCGCTTCGGAACATCGCCTGCTTTGCCTTGAAGTCTATTGGAGATCCGGAGAGATTTGACAGCGCATTGTTGCTGTTGGACCTCAACACCCCGGACTGGTTGATGGAGATTGGATTTTGAGAGGAGAAAGACGGATTTCGTGAAAGAGCCACCGAGGAATTCCTCGAAGAAGCCGCCGTCGAAGAAGAGATGGAAGATACGTCCGAGACGTCTGAGAATAGAGAGCTGGATGACTCGTTCCTGAGCAAGTTCCCTACTTGCGCAAAGGAACCACGGTGTCCTTTCAAGAGGTACTGGAGCCCGACTTCAAGCTCGTTCTCGTCAGACGAATCGCTGTACTCATCGTCGTGCTCATTTATGGTGTTGTTGGTGTTGGCGATGTCGTTTTCGTCCTCTTCTGTTTCGTAGATCCGTATAAATATGCTCGACGCTGCGATAACGATTCCTGAGAAAAACGCAATGAACTTCAGCAAGCCCTCGACGTCGTCTGCGAACCAGATCGTTGAGACGAAGGCGTAGAACAAGGCAGCCAAGCCGTACGAGCTCACTGGACACGCGTTGGCAAAGCCTCGGTGGTGGGGGAAGTTGACAGTGGCCACCTTGATAGTGGCGAAGTAGGCCAACACAGACCCGAACCCGATGCAGACCATGGCGAAAACCAAGTGCAAGAAGTTATGCAAGGCATGCTTGTAGTTGATGTAGAAGACAAAAAAGCCGGTGAACTCGAGCAACGCTCCGAGCAAGATGCCAGCGGAGATGCCAAACTTGTCGATGATCAAACCGGCGAAGAAGCCTCCGATGGACGATCCGATGTTCCCCGAGAAGGAGAGATAAGACGAGTCTAGGGCCGAAAAGCCGCATCTGTTGATCAACTGCGGCGAGTAGACGCCGTAGAGGTACGGGGTGCCCGAAGCCAGGGCGTCGATTGACGAGCTGATTAACGCCACCTTCTTGGCGTAGCTGTGGGACGGCCGTTTTGTCTGTGCTAGTTCATGCTGCATCTCGGCTTCCAGCCCGACGTCGTGCAAACCAGCCAGTGTCGACATGAGGGACGCCAGAACGGGGAAAAAGGGAGGCAAACGGTGCAGATACGTTGGGCTGCGGCAGAGGGGTCGAGTGCTTCACGGCGCCGACAATGCTGCCTCCCGAGGCCTGCTTCAACGTACTTTCACGTCAAACAGGCGAAGAAGCTCTTCTTTCCTGGGGAGACCGGCCTGCCCCTCACGCGGTGAGGCTGGCAGCGGAGCGGAGCAGCGGGCTTAATCTGTCGTTATTACTGGGCCTTTCTTTATCTATCTATCTACTGTTTCCAGGCACTTTTCACGGTGTAGACGGCACTCTCCTGGAGCTGCTCGGTCCACTCGTCCTGCATGAGCTGGCGGAAGAGGCCGACGAACTCGTCGACGCTCCACTCGGCCCGGCAGCGGCGTCCGAGCCGGAGGATCAAGGTGTTATCGTCGTGACGGGTCGACCTCGAGTTGACGGTCCTCTGCGTGCTGGCGGCGCCGGCGGCACGGGCACCGGTGCCCGTGGCTGTGATCAACGTGCGGTCGAGGTAGTCGTGTCTGCCGAGCATCGCCAGGAAGTCGGTGAGCGTCTGGTCGCCGAGGATGGAGACGGTCTCTTTCTCCTTGAACTTGAGACCGAACTTTGTTCGCAGGATGAGGAAGAGGTCGCTCTGAAGGATGTTGTTCCCGTGGAGGATCACGATACAGAGGACGAGGAGCGTGATGCCGCTCTGGACGAGGGCCGACGTGGGTCTCGGGAGGTCTTCGCCGTAGACGCTGGTGGCAGAAGAGGCGGCGGAGCCGCCGTGCTTGCTGCGGTCCATCGCCCGCAGAGACTTGCCGATGGGCTGTGTGTGTTCGGCCATGAACGTGTAGTTGAGCGCCCGGAGGGAGGGCGGGAGCCTGTTCACGAGGACGAACTCGTCAGAGGGAGCACTCTTGTGCGGCTGGACGAGTCTCTGCTCCTGCTGAGTGGGGCCGTTGACTTGTGCTGCCACCGGTGGAGCGACCTTCTTGGAGGGTAACTCGACGACCTCGTAGTGGAACACATCCGAGACGAGCATCGAGAGGGCCGGGAGCACAAACTTCTTGAACTGTAGCCCAGAGCCCTTGTTCTTTTCGGCGTCCAGGATCTTGGCGACCATCGTCTTGTTTAACACCTGGTCTCTGTTCGAGAGTCCGACCATCACGCGGGCCGTCGCCACGGCCATCTTGTACGCCAGGTCGTCCTTGCCCGGGACGAACGCCGGGTAGGCCGTCTCGGTGCTGGACCGCTGCCTTTTGGCGGCTCCATCGGTGCTCGTGTTCGTGCTGTTGCTGCTGGTGCTTCTCCCGTCGCCGCTGTCGGAGGACGAGTCGTCCTCCGAGTCTTCTGCGAGCCTGCGTGCTCTCTTCCTGGCACACATCGTTGTCTCACGAATGCCTTGCTGGCGGGTACCTACCAGAAGAAACAGTGCACACGGCTCATCGTCCTGAGCATGATCTGCTTCAGAAGGGGGCTCCGTGCAAAACGCGTGCGATTTTTTTTCTACAGCTTTCGTATGGAGGGAATGTATAGAGGAACCGTGTATATACTTACAGACGTGTATACAATTATGAACATACCTGTACATATGCGAAGGATGTTTTGCTTAGTAGAGCCGTCGGCTGGGGTGGGGCCGATCAGGTGTTTCTTCTGAACTTCCAGAGGACGTAACGCCCGTAGAAGTAGCTGGCGACGGCGCCGATGAAGGCGCCGAGATAGGCGCCGATGAGCAAGGTGATGGGCCAGTCCTGCCAGTCTCTGTCCCAGTCCAACGGGATCGGGATGACGCCGAGCCAGCAGCCGATGAGGCCGCCCATGGACGCACAGTACATCTGGTTCAACTTCCAGTTCTCGAGCTGGAAGGTGAGCAAGCTCCACCAGGTCTTCTTGGCGTTCTTTTCCGTGAGCTTGTACACGTTGAGGAGCGGGAAGAAGACAATGAGCGAGACGTGGGACGCCAAGTAGAACGTGAGCGCCGTGAGAGGCCCTGCCGGCGCCCCAAAGAGCAGAAAGGACACGTAGATTGGTATCGAGAGCAAGATCGAGAAGGGGTAGCTCACGGCCGTGTAGAGGAACTCGAGGGCCGTCGGACCATTGCTCTTGAGTGACGGGTGCCGCTCGCACTTGGCCTTCTCACCGACCATCACGGAGTAGATGAGACTCAACACGGAGAGGTTTGTGAACCCCCGCTGCAAGCCCTCTCTCGTCTCCGCCATGAGCTGCCCGTCGCCGAGCATCGTCACGAGGAGCAGCGGCAAGTGGAACGGGATCACCGCCACCGACGTCGAGAGAGCCTCGACGCTGAACGCCTCTGCGGCCGCCCGCTTGAGGCCCCGTCTCTTCTTGCCCGTCGTCAAGTCGATGTCCATCGTGTCCGGGTCAAAGTTGTCCTCTGCGTCCTCGCCACCGCCACCAACCACCTTCGCCGTCTTACCGCCGTCCGTCGTCGACGTCGTCACCGTCACAACTTCCTCCTGGTCGATCTCGACGATCTTCGACGAGTTGTCGAAAGACACTTTCTTCGACTTTGCTCTTCTTGATGCCATGCTTGTTCCAAGACGCACGTGCTTGTTCCAATACGCAGGAGCTGGTTCCACAGACGTGCACTCCATCTCTTCCATGCCCATCCCCTCCACCCAGGCCGCTGCCTCTCTTTTATACGCAGAGGCTGTCGGCCGCCCCCCAGCTCTCCGGGGCCGTCTCCTCTCCCGCCCGGGAAGAAAATCCCGCGAATACCAACAAAGCGGTGCATTGTCTGTGGTGTTGTTTACTGTCTATCTATCTACATGACGGGACGAGGAAGGGCAGGTCTTGGAGGCCTAGGAGGCCGCTAGGCCCGGCGGCTGTCGTCCCGGTTAACAATGTTCGAAGAGTCGAGGTTCGTTCTGCGGGGGAAGAAGTACTTCTCGATCGTGGACATCTCGTCGATGTCGAGGACGTCCTCGGGCCGCTTGCACACGACCATCCACGTCGTGCCGAGATGGGCCCGCTTCTCCTCGGTGATTTCGAGACCAGACTCGTCGACGATCTCGCCGATGTCGAGGTTCCAGCGGCAGCCCCACTTCTCACTGTGCTTGTGCGCCCGCCGGTCGAGGATCTTGTTGATGAAATCGTACTCGCCCCGGCCGTGCTCGAGAAGGACGATCCGCCCGCCAGGCTTGAGCAGTGCCCGCATGTTCTTGAGCGCCTCAACAGGGTCCTCGTGCGAACAGAGCCCAAACGTCTCGACAATGGTGTCGTACTTGAACGTCTTGCCCGACCCAGACGCCTGCGAGAGCTTGACGAGCTCCTCGGCCTTGCCCACAACAAACTTCACCCGCTCGAAGTTCGGCCACCGCTGGTGGAACTTGTCGTAGCACACGTCCATCATTTTCCTCGACGCGTCGAGAAACGTGTAGCTCCTCACGACCGTGGGGTCCAAGTACTCGATGTTCCGTCCCGTGCCGGACGCCACCTCCAACACATCGCCCTTGCAGTGCTTCATCAGCCACTTTCGCTTGCCTCCCATAAACGACATCATCTCCTCCGTGCCCACGTCGCTGTCGTAGTCCGGCGCCAGCGCGTCGTAGAACCGGCTCAAGTCCTTTGGAGGCTCGATGCACTGCTCGAAGCTCACGTCGACAACGTCCTTGATGTCCTCCGGCGCCGGGTTGAACGGGCCCAACTTTGCCCGCTCCTCCTCCGGCTGGGAGTCATACGCCTCCTTCAACACGTAGTATGCCTTCAACTTCTGTGTGTCCTTCGTCCGGAGCAGGTCGCCGGACAAGTCCCGGATCCGGAGCCTCTGGTACTCGCTGAGCTCGACCCCGGAGTCCCGCAACTTCTTCAAATCCTCCTCCTCCAGGTGACTCCCGAAAAGCTTCCGGAAGTAGTAGATCCCGTAGCAGAGAAACACCACGTACAAGCCAATGTAATACTTCGTCGCCCGCTTGTTGAACCCGCTCGACCCCAGGATGGCCCCCCACTTCTTCACCGCCGAACCCGAATTCACCGCCTCGTGGTACTTCCTCTCGTCCTCGAGCTGCTTCTGCTCCTCGGGCGTCAGCTCCTTCTTTGTCTTGTGCTGGAACTTCGGCGGCCGTGGCGGGAACCTCGCCCCGGCCGCATACAGACGGCTCTGTACGAGCCTCATAGGAGGCAGGCCCAGCACGTCCAGGCCGCCCCGTGCTCTTCTCAGCATCGACAGCGTCTTAAGCATTGCTCTTCTGTCGGTCTATGGCCCTCTACGTATCCCCTGACCCCATCAACCTGCAACTTATCTTCTCTCCTCCTCCTCCTCCTCCTCCCTGGCCATCTCTTCACACGCGGGCGCTGAGCATCCTCACGCTCCCTCACTTTCTCACTTCACTCTCCACGATCGCTGCGGGAGGGAAAGCCAACAACGCCTTTTCTGGTGATCCTGGGGTTGTTTCGTCCCGAGAGGTCTGCTCCGCTGGACCATTGCCCCCGCCACGGCCCCCGCCACGACGACCACGGAGAAGACGACGACCCGACGACCCCGACAGCCTCAGCAGCAGCAGCAGCAGCAACAACAGCAACAGCGTTCCCAGCAACCGCACCCGTCTCCACACAAGCCTCCACCAAGCCCTTGTGCCTGTCTTCTCGCCCGACTCGAATTGCCGTCAACGTGGTTTCTCTTCCAGCGTCAGCGTCCCCCGTGCAAGACACCCAGACAGAAGCCCCCTCTGTGCCGACACACTGCACAGACACATCCTCCGACTGCGTTCGTCCACAGCCGCATATCCCGTGTTCATTCCCTTCCCTTACCTCACCCCCCTGTCTTCTTTCCCTCTTTCAATCGAAGAACATTCCAATAAAGCAACCGACACAGTAGTCAACTCCAGTGCTGCATCCACCACAGCGAGATGTCTTCGGAAGGAATCGACCGGATAATAGCGTCGCTAGATATCATTTACAACTCGTCGTCCAACAACAACCAGAGACATGAGGCCCAGGCGTTCCTAGAGTCCATCAAGAAGCTCCCTGATTGTCCCTTCTGGGGCTACCAGTTGGCCCTCACCGACAACAACTACAACAACATTGTCAGACACTACGCACTCAACCTCTTGCTCAACTCTATCACAGACCACTACAACGAATGGGACACCCCGAAAAAGTTGGCAGTGAGAAACTGGATCGTCGAACTTGCCACCAAGGTCTCGATCAATGACCCGCATTACATTAAGGAGAAGATTGCGTTTCTCTGGGTGGAAATAGCTAAGAGATGCTGGGGTGAATGCCTCCTGAAACAGAACCCTGTTCTCAATGACTGGAAGACATCCAGCGTCACCTCCACCCTCAATTCCTCAACATCTCCCTCGGACACCACGAACATAGAAAACAACAGCAACAACAATAACGAGAACGTTATGAACAACATACAATTCACCGACGAAGAAAAAATAGACTCTTGGATATCAATGGATTCAAATCTTTTGGAATTATGGAATTATAGTCCGATAACGAGGGAATTATCTTTGATCGTGATGAGAACACTTTTCGAGGATATCTATTTGTTGGACGACCCAATAGTGTCCAAGCGGAAAGCTGTCTTGGTTTCTCTCTGTCCAGAGATTGTCATCTCTGAACGCATATTGTCGGCGAAATACGAACCGAATGATACTGTCAGACTCTTTGTTTCCTCGCCCGAAGGTTGGCTAATCAAATGGGCCCAACTACTGGACGAATGCATTAAGTGTCTGTTATATGACTCGATCGATAACGGCAACGTTGTCGGCGACAATAATAACAATAACAATAACAATAACAATAACAACAATGGCAATAATCCGGGTGATAACGGCAATAACAACAGTATTAGCGGTAGTGAGAGAGCCACATGCATAGGCACTACAATCAAATTGTTAGAGATCTTCAAGATATCTCTATTTTGGATTATACCCTTGGCTTTGAGAGAAGTTGACATAATCACAAAGCTATTCCAACTTTTGACTGTTGACAACCTGAAAATAAAGCTGTTAACCATTGAGTGTTTCGATTGCCTTTACAACAAGCCCTACTCGAACCCAGAAGATAATGAATGGTTGGTGAATCTAGCATTCAATGACACCGCCTATGAAATCTTCTTCAAAAACTTCAAATGCATTGAATTGGATTCAGAAGATATCGACGATGAAAAATATACACTTTTAAAAAAAGTTGTTGAATTTTTGGTAATACTTTCAGATTATATCACAAGTAAAGAGTCAATTAAAACTAAAGATAGAGACTTAACCAACTTCTATAAGTTGATTTTAGAAACAACAAAACACGAGTCTCTATCAATCAGTGCAATATCGTTACAATTTTGGTGTTCGATGTTAAGAGCAGATGAATTGAGTGATCAATTAGATTTCGAGTCAATCATGCCAGAACTATTAGAAGTTTGTGCAGACAGACTAATTAATTATAATGATTGTGATCCAGATTCAGTTGCTCTTAATTTCTTGTCATTTGATTTTGATAATCAATCTGACCAGCACTCTTTCCTAAATGAATATAAAAAACTGATTGATGATATTGTCCGAATCATAGTTTGTAAGAAGCCGAAAGATGCACTGGTTTGGTTGGCTGAAAGATTGAACAAATTCTATTCAAGTCCAATGGGAATAGAGAGTTTACAAAATGCCAACCTAATCTATAAAGGTAAAGGATCAGATTCTTACATTTACTCATATTCCCAGTTCTCAATTATCGAAGCTTGTGTTAGAGGTATAACCAGATGGCAAATATGGTATAGGCAAGATGATGCGCCAGAAATTAAGGCCTATTTGACCGAACAAGCGGATAACTTATGTACATTATTGATGATGCTAGAAATAAAAAATCCAGTATTAGTCAGAAAACAAATACAAACTCTAGTTCAATTCACCCCACTACTAAAGGATTTAAACAACACAATGTTCAAAGTCCTAGAAAAAGTTATCGAATCTTGCACTTTCTCGTATCCAGATAATGCCTCCGATGAGGAATTAGAAAGCATCAGAGATTTAAGAGCCTCTAGTGGGACTGAACTCAACAGATTGGCATATTTGATGCCTGAATCGCTAAAAAATATCTTCAGTGAATTAGAGACAGCCATCGATAATATTTTGGCTCAAAAAGAGTTGATATCACATGAAGTGGTTGCCTTCAAGTCGTTCCTTTTAGTTGTTTCTCAGAGATCATCATTGGAGAATAAGACAGAGACATTCAGCAGAATTGTCGATCCCGAATTAATGGCATGGTCCGATCCAGTCACAATGAAAGGGTTGTCAGATTTACATTGGTTTATGGAAAGATTGGGTATAGTGAAGATTGCTGAATATTTCAGATCAAGAGGCATAACTGCAGCTACAAATCTTCTTGAAGCTGAAATGGACGATAGAGGCCGACAGTTGAAAAAAGAATTGAAAGATCAATGGTCATCAGTTTTTCCTATCAGAGCAAGTAGAATTTTGATCCAGTATAGTATAGAAAAATTGGATCATGAATCTGACACTTACAAGAATCTACTAAAACTTTGGCAGCCAAGAGTAAAACCTATTTTACCATATATTCTGCAATTGATATATCAAATTCAAGCTTATCATAATCCTGCAAATTGGGTAGGTTTACCTGAAGAAGTGCAAACCTTTGTCAAATATAGTACCATGGAAAGATTCTGGCAGCAGGGAATATCAATTCAATCAAGAGAATCCTTCGTTGATGAAAATGTGAAGGCTATGCATACTTTGAGAGATTTCGCTGATTCTGTTGGCCATATTGTCAGATACACCAGAGAATATGCTTATTTGATGATAGGTACTATTACAGAGTTGGAAGAAACATTGTACTTTGAGTCCAAGAATGCAGTTCTATTATGGAAGGCATTAACCGATGAATCTGTGGGAATTACATTGCATTCATGGCGACATATGATTAATTTGGTTGTCAGAAATATCATCAAGAATTGTCCGCTGGATTATTTTGATTTTTTTATGCCTGTATTCTTGCCACAAGTTTTCGCTAAGCTTGATGAACTTTTAGTTGAACGCTGGAATATCGTTTACCAGAAAGGTCTCAGATTGGATGGTAATGAATCCGATGAACAGTTGAGTGAAGAGATGCTTGAAGAACATATGTTGCGTCAATTGACTCAAGTTGTTGATCGAATGCTAATTGACCTAGCTGGTCAAAAGGCAAGAACATCATTAGATCAACGACAAAGAGAAAGTAGAGAGTTTATTCTCTATAACTTCGAAGTCTTGGAGCCTTTCTTGAAATTAATCTGCGATATTATTTCATTCAGAGACACCAGATGTTCTTTCAATGCTATTTTGATCCTTAGACATTTATCACAGGAGTTGATTGGATTGAATAACGAGAAAGTTGATAAAATCATCAATGATTCTGTGATACCAACACTGATCAATCTTCTATGTGACAAATTCTATGCGGACGCGCATTCTGAAGCGGCCTATACTTTATCCATTTTGTATATTGGAGAAAGATTCAAATCGAACTATCCATTGCAGCTCTTAAAGAATGCATTAGGGTTGAGCGAGGAGACTATGGCCAACTTTGAAAATGTTTTCGGCAATTGCCAAAGATCAAGGGAAAGAAAGAATTGCTTGTTGTCTCTATTTAACAATGCCAGAAACGAAGGAAACGACACCTACCTCGAACAACGGAACAAAATGATTGCCGCTGCTTCAAGAGGTAGGAAAAAAAATACAGTTGATGGATTAGATGCTGGTGGATTAGGAAGTTTGTTTAATACCGAAAACTTGTAGTTTTTGTTCAAACAAAAGAAAATATTAAACGAAGTACAGAAAACTTTTATGAGCTTTAATTTTTTTATATCTCGTCAATACGAAAATGTATACTTATTTATTTACTAACTTATTTATTACCTATTTCTATTGACTGCAAGCTACATATAGATATAGAGATGGAGAAACAGTAAAAATCGATCTTATATTTCACCTTCGCCGAACAAAAATCCCATCCCTTTATGCCAGATATTCTTACCATCAGACTCTTTCTTTGTCTTCAGCAGCAAGTTTGTTCCGTCCTTCACAGTGAGACTGGAAGCATTACGTTTCGTACCATTAGGGGAGTCCAACGTGTCACCTCTAGCGATACTCAAATATTTGCCAATTTCATTGTCTGCCAAACGTTTCTCTAATTCAAGCTCGTGGCTTAAACCGTGTAAGCCCTCACCTATATTGAGTTCAGTAGGAATTTCATGTGATAACAAAATTTCCAGATCTTTCCTTCTATATGGAAGAACGCCCAACACATTGCCTTTCCCATCATCCGTGAGATTGTCTGCCAACGCCCTTATTGCTGAATTCGGATTATCATATGTTATCTTAACCCATTGTGGGCCAAGGAAAAGAGGGAAAGAGTCTAAACCTTTTTTCTTGCTGTCCAGGGAGCACTTTTCTTTGTCGTCGACATCGACTAGCTTGTCATGTGCTATGACATTTCCAAATGCTCCGTAGTAGTAGTTATAGTCTGATATTACCAAGTTTTCCATTATCTTACCATACTTGGCAAAATGCTCGACTATGAGAGAAAAATAGTCATCATCAAACCCATAGACGATGACGGAGCAGTAAAGTTTTTCGGCACTTTGCTGAGATCGATTGATGTCCATAGAGTTTGAATAATGTGGATTTGGTTGCTTCTTTCCGACGGATGAATTGGGTAAAGCCTCAGAATCGTGCGACTGGAGTGTGTCAGTGGACCATGGATATTCTGTATTCTGGTACTTTGAATGTGTCTCAGATTGGAGCAACTTTCTACTTGGTCTTTTGAAGACATTCTCGAAAAGGATCGGGTTTTCATTCATCTTATTGAATATGGATTCGCCTATTAGCATTTCGCCTGGTGTCGTCTCATCCTGGAAAACCGTAGGATCAAACATAGAATTAGAAGGCGGCCTATCGACCTTGTATAAATGTGCAAAGTCCTCAGCAAAGGTATCCGTTTGGACCTGAGTTGACACTTTGAAAGGGAGCACAGGACCGGAAGTCTTCTCTTCTTCACTAAGACTGCTGTCCTTTTTTCCCACTCGTTTGATTAATCGGTTTGGAATTGTACGTTTATTAGACCCATTTCCAACGTTATTCCCATTTCCGCTTCCTGATGCAGAGTTACCCGATTGATTGGCATTATTCAAAGATTTTGATGCAAACAAGCGGTGATCCGATTCGTTTTTCAGCTCGTATTTCTCAAACCTAGATGGCTGTGTTAGGGGTTGTACCTGTGAATTCACATTGTTGAAAACTGACGGCACTTGCTGTTGAAGTGGTTGTTGTTGAAAGGTTTTTGCGCCTCCAAAAAATGAGCTCTGCATCTATGGCGTTGTTCTGTGATGACTAGAACCCCCTATTGTTAACGACTTTGCTGTACTGTCAATAAAAGGTGCACGCAAACATGTAGCTTTTTCTTGTTTTCATGTCCTAGTTTCTCTAGATTCATGTAGTGGAAGCGAGAGAACCTGAAAATGGAGTAGTTTTCAAACTTTTTTTTTCAACTACAGCTTTTTTTCGCCAATTTACACACAAATTTCAGCTTTAAAAAGTTGCAAAAAACTTTGTTGAAATTTTTTCCCTTTAACCAAGACATATATGTACATAATAGGTACTGTAGATAGTATTGTGAAGTTTCAAATGGTAAAAGAGTGCAGTTTCATCGATGAATAAACAAAACTGTAAATTCAGTTTACTGGAAATACAATCTCAATGGTCTCGGATGTCGGAATACTTTCCGCATCTGGAAGAGCCGGATATACCTTTTTTGGTGATCACAATAGCAGAAGATGGAACTACGAAGTGGTTTTCTGACAAATTGTAGTCCTTCCTTTGATACTTATGAGAACTGCTATATAAGTTTCGATACTGCGGTTGGGTGAAAACACAAGAATGAAACAGGACGTACATTTCCCTGACGCCGACAATGTGGGAGAGGTAACGATACTTGACTTTGACACACTATTACAGATGATTAGGCCAAGCTATGATTCGTTTTCCAACAACGATGCACCACTTGGCGAAAAGTTGAGCACGACGATTGAGAGGAAAATGGAAACGGAGGTGGACATACAGGAGATCTACGAAAACGTTCTTGACGCCGGGTCGCACAGCTTCCCAAGATTAGCGAGAAAGCACCATATGATGTACTCACACGGGTTCTTATCCAGACCTTTACAAGGCGGATTTGCCAAGCTAGATGCTTCTCGACCCTGGATATGCTTTTGGTTAACGAATGCGGTGATGCTGCTCAAGAGCAAGCTTACCGAGACCGAGAAATTCGGTGCCAGTCGAGTCCTGCTGTCCTTTTTCAACTACAACGCAGACACCAATAGCGGAGGGTTTGGCGGCGGAAGTAGATTCCAGATTCCCCATCTTGCCGACTCCTATGCTGCCGTCATGGCATTGGCACTTACAGGGGACACGCATGCCTGGAGCAGTCTTGACAGAGTGGCAATCAGGAACTGGTTGGCAGAGGCAAAGCAGCCTAACGGCTCTTTCCAAATGCACCAGGGAGGAGAGTCCGATACTCGGGCTGTTTACTGTGCGCTGTGCATTGCACAGATACTGGACATTCTCGACGAAGAGCTCGTGAGTGGTGTCAAGGATTGGCTACTACAGTGCCAGACGTACGAAGGAGGGTTTGCAGGCGAGCCCGGAGATGAGGCACACGGCGGCTATACGTTTTGTGCTCTGGCTGCGTTGTTCATCCTCATGTCTCCGGACGAGATACTCAACTGCGGTCTAGACGTCGACGCACTTTTCAAATGGACCGTAGACAGACAGTTCAGCCTCGAGGGCGGCTTTTCTGGCCGCACAAACAAGCTCGTCGATGGATGCTACAGCCATTGGATCGGGGCCACTACGTCGCTTCTCGAGGTTCTTGCAGCCCATCGCCGGGGCACCGAGAGCTTCACCCCACTTGTGGATCGCCAGAGGCTCCAGAACTACATTCTGTGCTGCTGTCAAGACAACTTCGGACTTCGTGACAAACCTGGCTGTGTTGCTGACTTTTACCACACCAACTATGTTCTCTGTGGACTAAGCATGTGCCAGCATTCGCAGGCCTACGACCCAACGCTGGCCTCTGCGAAGGGGAACGCTTTTGCCCTGCGACCAAAAAAGATC
This sequence comes from Pichia sp. NRRL Y-27259, assembly GCA_030563085.1. NCBI lineage: Eukaryota > Fungi > Ascomycota > Pichiomycetes > Pichiales > Pichiaceae > Pichia > Pichia sp. NRRL Y-27259. The sequence goes on from JAKUBB010000039.1 coordinate 96,973, forward strand.
GAGGCCAGCAGTATCGTCGACAACCTCGAAACCAACAGCGTTGCCCCGCTGGACGCCATTTTCGGCCTCCCGTACAGCTATGCCCAAAACATGTTCGACTTTTTCAGGTCTGTGTAAGTAGATAGATGTATGTGCAGCGCAGTCAGCAAAAACAGTAAATACGACGAATTGCGCGAAATTTTCCTCCTCACAAGGAGGTTGACACCGATTGTGAAGAGATGAAGATCGGACGGCGGAGTGGTATCCCTGCACAGATGGGGAAGGGCGTTTGTGCATAAGAACAGCCCATAAATAGCTAGGTGGCAAGCACAAAAATGACAAGATTACAGAACGAAGAGGTATGCATAGGGTTTCCGCGGGCTGGGGGTGCATGGATACATGGTAACATCGAATTTCTAGATACTAACTGACGCTGAGAACACCATTTGAAATTTCTATTCCAACCTATACTACAGTTCTTCAAAGAGGTGACAAACTTACTTGCCAAGAACGGAAGCAAGTCTTCCATATATCTGACGCAGAAGAGACTTTCCTACACAGTCGATGCCGAGATCGAGGGAGTGGCACCTTTCAGTGATCTCTTGAAAGAGGTCAAACCCGTCCTCCACGAATATAATCCAGATTCCAAGCAATACCCAATTCTCATCAGGGTTACCGATGGCAACAAGGACAAGTCTGCAATGATCAAGCTGAGCACGGTCGTCGAGCCGGAGAACCTCGATGCGTTCTGGAACGAATACACAAACGTGATGAAGGCCGGCTTTGTGGGACTCAAGAAGAAGTCCAAGTCCAAGAAAAAGACCAAGAAAGCTTCCAAAAAATGAGCACCCACCACTATAGTACTTTCCTCATGACTTCTGTAATTTTAATACGTTGAATTATAAAAAACAAATTCGTTACATACGCCGGCAAGCGCCAAAAAGAATGTTACTCAACTCCTAGGCTCCACAATGAGATTCCCGTTGGGGTATACGAGGGGGTTCGCACTTATCACCGAAGAGGTGTCTCTAGGCAACAACTGTCTTGGTACCAGACTGTAGATGTCGAACTTGTATTCATGGCGATAGTTTGCAGGCTGCTCGTAAACCACCGAGTCATCGATCTCAACTTGCTGAAGAAGAGTGCACTCCACCAAGGCATAGATCTCCTCCAATGAGCACGTTTTTTTAACCTTAAGCTGTACTCTAGAGCTGTCCGGTAGCTTGATGGCAATGCGTGAGTATTCACCTCGCTCATTGCATTCGGGCACAAGCGTAGACTTCCTCCACTTGAGCCATTGACTTCGTAGAGCCTCCTGGTTCTGCTGCCTCTCTTGTCTTTGGTGCTGACTTCTCCGCAAGGAGTTGGCATACGCCTCCCCTTGCAAATTTCGGACTGCACCATGTAAGGAGCTAGAGTTTAGTTTCAACTGGTTCACAGTCGGGTTATATTTCTTGTAGGCACGGTCAAGCTTGTTCAGTGTTGCATTCAGGCTCTTATAGCCTTGAATTTTCGCCACCAACGATAGCACGGGAGCGGACTGCTGCATGCCCGAGGAGGTTGGGATCTGGTTGACAGTCAAACAGAAGAGACCCAAGAAAGGTATTTTGGTGATGTTGAACTGATTGCACGTCTGGAAAGCCTCACTTTCACTGATATCACCACCCCACACTAAGATCTTCCGGTCTTTGATGAATTTAAGAAACTTTTTGTTGATTAAGACGTCATGGGTGAAGTCGACGGCCTCTCTGTTCTGGTCACTCTCGATATAGACGAGCAACCATCTCATGTCCTTTTTGACTATGTATAAAGCGTGTGAGTAGGCACATTCTAAAAAATCTGGTCTTTCTATTTCCACCAAATGACTCTCATCAATGACGTTGCTGGCGTCTGCATTTGCCGCATCGGCGCCCGTATCGACCACGTGGACACTGCTGTCGTTGCTCATGGTGTTTCCAGAGAGCTCTTCGTTGTCGGCATCCAGCAAGTTCTTGCTTTTGTTTCCTATGCGTTCATCGAACCTCATTATGAACCGCCTAGAGATGTTGACGGGGTCGTTATTTCGGATTGATTTGTAGCAGTGGCTCTGGATCTTGACCAGAATTGACAAGGCGAAGAAAAGCGCATAGACAAAGATCCGAATGAGTATGTACAGAGGAATCATGATGATGAGAAGGAGGGAAATGAAGAGGACGGACAACGCCTTATTCACTTTCCTGGAAAGGAGGGTGCCCTCGCTGTTTCCTGCTGTTGTTGCGTTGGTGGCATCTGCGTCTGTTTCTGCACCAGACTGGTGCTGCTGCAGGGTCATAAATCCACCTGGCATCTCCGGTCTCGACATTGGCGTCTCCTCATCGTGCTGCTGGCCTTGAGGCTGCTGCTGTTGCCGTTGCTGGGACGAGCGGTTCAATCCCGTCACCAGCACGTTGAATGCGTCCTGCATTCTTCTGAACTCCTCGGCGATCTGGTTCATCATTGCCGTGGATGGTAGGGTAGCACTGCTAATCTGTGAGTGTCGCTGTCTGTAAGCCGAAACACAATCCGAAGCTGGGACCTCCGTTCTCTTCTCCGCCCCGTCCACCGGTGTCTTCGTCTCAAGGCCATGTCGCCATAATCATGTCAGAAAGAAGCGGTGCGCGTGCCGTATCGGGAATAGATTAGATTACACAGAACGGTAATGAGCTGTTCTACTGCTACAACAAGGATAGGAGTACATGGGTGGAGAGGCTTAGCTGCGGGTGAAGGCGGTGACGAGGGCAACCAAGACCTTGCAAAAGATGCCGGGGCAGCCGTTGTCCTGCTGCTGCTGCTGCTGCTGGGACGGGAAATTCTGCTGGTAGTTGGGCTGAGGCTGGTACTGGTAGCTTTGGGGTTGCTGCTGGGGCTGCTGGTAGGCGGATCCTGGGGGTTTGAGGGGCTGCTCGTTCGTGTGGTAGGCATAATAGTTCTCATCCATGGCGCCGAAGCCGTCCGGGTTGACGTTGTACCATGCCTGCGGGATGCGGGCGTTGCGGATGTCGATGTGCAGGACCCCCGAGTTCTTCTTGTCGATCCACGTCTTGAGGTTGGCATCCTGGCAGAGCTGCTCGACCGCGGGCTTTAACTTGGCGATCCCATTCTTCGAGTGGAGGCCCTTCCCTACGATGCAGTCCAACGTCGGCTGGTTCTTGCGGATGCCGCTGATGATGCGCTGCTTCAAGATGTACTCGGCCTCCTTCACGTACAAGCCATGCAAGTCGATGTCGTTGTCGTCCGAGTCCCGGTTGTTCTCGATGAATACGTACTCGGCGGCCTTGGCGTTGTTCTGCTCGGCAATGGCGAGCTGCTGCTTCGCCTCGGCGGACAACTCGCCGGCCCGCTTCTTGTCGCCAGTCTTGTACGCCTTCTGCGACTGGAGGGCCAGCTCCGCACGCTTCGAGTACGCCTGCTGTGCGTACTCCCTGTACTTCGAGTACTCCTTGTCCGTGGCATGGTTGTAGTCCTTCTCGTTGTTGCCTGGAACACCTGTGCCGAATGTTAGTTGACTATTCTTGTCTGTTCCGAAAGCATTATTCTGCCACACATACCACCCAACAGGAGTCCTCTCGTGTCGACTGCTGTTCCTCCGCTCATCGCCGTGTGTATTTGCTCTCCGACCACACCCTCCCTCCGTTCCCGTCCTCGAAGCACCATGTTGACTGCCCTCTCCGGGAGTCGAAGTCTTGAAATCCCAAATGTTCTCTCAGTTGCTGCAAGGAACCGGTCAGAGAAAAACAACCGAAATGCGAAAATGGCCAAAAACGGAAAAAACGTGGAAATTGACGAAATAAGAGAGAAACTAGCACAGCCACATATCCGTCACGTGGCCGTATGGTGCACAGATTTATCGGAATATGTATTAAACCCTTATTTTTTGCACGTGCAAGCCCTTTTGTCGCTCTTTTTTTTTTCACACGACGCAGAAAAACTCTCGAGCTTTTTTTCCACACACTCTCCGCCAGCCTCGCTTCTCACACTCTCAGTCGGCCTCTGGCACTCCGTCAGTCTGTCTCTCTTAAAAGTTTTCTCTGTTCTACACTTGCAAAACTTATTTCCTAGTGTTTACCCGTTCCCTTTTCTTGTTTAAACTCCCCCTACAAGTTCTAATCACTCACCAAACAGACAAAATGGCTGCGTATGTTGATCTTCCACACTCCTAACTGCATCGGCGGTTGCGAGGGGAACTGACGACGACGGATACACACCCATTCTTGCTTCACGATGATTGATTGTTTTGCAGTTGTTTTCCAGTACAGGACGAAGAAAATAAAAAAGAAGAGATGAAACCAAAGAGCCCAAGGTCGCAACGGGCTCTCTAAAGCATTTGTTTGACCATTCTACACTGTTGTTTTCCCGCACGTGTCTCCTCACAGGAACAGATGCGCTTAAACAGGCTTGAGATTACTACAAGATGGATGCAGAAGCACCTCGCCCACTCGTATTTATCTCTAACCCGGGAGCCACCTTGTATAGTCCTCGGATATGCTTCGGTTCCCACCACTTCCCTCAACACATTTTTTATTTTTGAAGAAAAAAATCACTCTATTAAGTTAGAGTGGACCTGTTAGTATAACCGTTGTCCTCCTAACGAAGGAAGCGGATATTCTGATGAAAACCATTCCATAGGAAAATTAGTAGATACAACCAATTCAAAGGAGAAGACGTGTATTTGTTGTCGATTGCCTCAATCTTCCGACGAATAACTTTCTACTTTTTTCCTCTGCGTACACCGGCCTTCGAATGATGTCAAATCAGTTCGAAGAATATTGTTGGGCACAAGGAGAAAAATGCTAGACCACCGTGAATATTTTTACTAACATGGCTCTTTTTTCCCGTCCGTTTCTTTTTTCCCCCCCACTTGTACAGTATTCCAAGACCAGAATCTCAAATCAAGAAGGCCAAGAGAGTCGAAAGAGACTCCAAGGCTGTTGCTGCTGCCAAGAAGGCTAGAAAGGCTGTAAGTACCGATCAACCACGATTACTTTTTTTACCCTTTTTTACATTCTTCTCCAGTCACCAGAAGTTGAAAATTCCACCTGAATTTTTGTTTCATTTATGATGAAAATTTTGTCTCCTATATCGACTAGCTTTGGCGATGCTGTCTGTTATAACACCATCTTTCGGCTGAGAAGCATCAAAGCATGTCGGATTTCCAGCTTGTGGACTGTATTTTTTTCTCTCCTCAGAGATAATGTTCAAATTACTAACATGTCATTCCCGATTCTGTTTTTATCCCCTTTTTTGTCACTATAGGTCAACAAGGAAAAGAGAGCTGCTCTTTACAAGAGAACCGAAGCTTACGTCCAAGAATACGCCGCTGCTGAAAGAGCTGTCATTGATGCCAAGAGAGCCGCTAAGGCCGATGGTTCCTACTTCGTTGAAGGCGAATCCAAGATTGTCTTCGTTGTCAGAATCAAGGGTATCATGAAGATCCCACCAAAGTCCAGAAAGGTCTTCCAATTGTTGAGATTGACTCAAATCAACTCTGGTGTTTTCGTCAAGGTCACCAAGGCCACCACCGAATTGTTGAAGTTGGTTGAACAATACTGTGCTATTGGTTACCCATCCTTGTCCACCATCAGACAATTGGTCTACAAGAGAGGTTACGGTAAGGTCAACAAGCAAAGAATCCCATTGACCGACAACGCCGTTGTCGAATCCGTCTTGGGTCAATACGGTATCGAGTCTGTCGAGGACTTGATCCACGAAATCTACACTGTTGGTCCAAACTTCAAGCAAGCTAGTAACTTCTTGTGGCCATTCAAGTTGTCCAACCCAAGCGGTGGTTGGGGTGTCAGAAGAAAGTTCCAACACTTCATCCAAGGTGGTTCTACTGGTAACAGAGAAGAATACATCAACCAATTGGTCAAGAAGATGATCTAAATGTAAGAAGAACGAGCCAGATTAATTTTTGTACGTTTCACTAAATAGAACTAATATCCTTCTTTCCACTTTGTTTCCTTTTCTTTTCCTTTTTTTCCACATTACTCCTTTCCTCCTCCACCGGGAGAAGGATAATATTTTCTAATGCTTTCCGGTTATAATATAAAAGTTATTTAAACTCAACGTCCTTAAAACATTAGAAAATTGTAGTAAAACCCTTGTGTGGCGCCCTGAACCCTGGAAGCGACAAGGTAAAAAAAAAGTGGAAACGAAAAATTTCACTTTCCTTTAAATAGGGAGAGAAAGTCCAGTTATTTTTCCTTTGTATTATCTGCACTGTATCAGATAGCCTTGGTTTTCGTGTGCTAGGGGGAATAAGGCCAAGGCTTGACTTTAGAATATACCCAGGCTCTAGTGACATCAACACATCCTGGTGGATGTGGTAGTGTCACGTACACGCCCTTTTCCTTTCTTTTCTTTTTTTGAGGACTATCTCGTTCTCCTTTTTTCTCCGTATAAGCATTATCAGGATGATGAAAACACATTCAACTGTTTATTCGACTAGCTACGGCAATGACGTTCGTTATACCATCTTTCGGGACTGACTCTGATTGCTGCTTTACGGTTTGTAGTTTTTACATTATCTTTATCTTTTTTTTTAGTCAACTGATTTACTTGTTGCTGCAAAAAAAAATCAAATGCTAATTAGAGGAAACTATAGAATCAAAGCAAGAGCATAGTAGAAAAGTAGTAACAGTGAGCCTATCTATAGAGACCTCTCTCTATATACTTGGTGCGGCCTTTCCAATCGCCTACTTTTTCTCGTACACCCAGTCGTTCAAACCCAGTTTGTTTCTGACAAGCTCAATAGCGTAAAACTGGATTCTGACAACGAAAATGGTGTTTTCTTCGGAGTAGTCTTTCGACACGTCCTTTCTGACCAACGTACCGAAGTTATAGTCCTCGACTTTCTCCTCGAAGTTCTTGATGAACTCTCTCCACTTCTCCTTACTCTCCTTGCTCTTCAACTCGTCTTCGTTCAAAACCGCGAGCTTCGCCTCGTCATACTCTGGGAACGCCTTGTAGAACTCCTCCAAGATCTCGTCGTCGTATTTGGTGAGCTTCAACTTCGATGGTGGAACCGACGAGAGGAGACTCCAGTATGTGCTCATCTGCTGGACAGCCTTGACAGCGAACTGCTTCTCAATGTCTTCCAAGTTGTCTGGGTTTTCTGGGTCAAAATTTGCGAGTCCGGACATTGTCTGTGTGTTTGTGTGTGTGTCGGTTTAGTGTGTTTTGTGTTGTGTGTTGTATTGTGCACAATCTGCTTGCGAAGCAGCACATTCTTGAAAGAACAGAAACCTCCTGCTTCCGTCACCCCATGGAAACGGACCGACCCGTCTCCTTATATACCCTCTCTCTCCCCGAGAATTTTTTTTCCGCCGTTTCCGCACAGGAAGTCTCGAAGCTTCCAGCCTTTTCCCGTCTCGTGATGTTCATCATTCATCAGCCGTCATTAACAGTTGGGGTGATAATCTCTACGCACAACACCCGGGAGGATATATACATTGAAATATATAAGTCTTCAGCTTTTTAAGGTCTACATCTTGTCTACCGCATTGGACTCCTTGGACTCCTTGGACTCCTTGGACTCGAAATCTGCAGTAGTCTTGGAAGCCTCTGTTTCGGCGTCCTCCTCTTCCGGCTTGGTCCCATTCGAGACAAACTGGACAGAGACATGCTTGATGTTGTGGAACTCCATGGCCAGCTCGATTTTCAAGTACTCGCCGATGGATCCCATCTGCTCGAGGGTCAACTTATTCTCGTAGTCCCTGTCAAAGGGAGACACTCCGAGCTTGAGAACCAGGTTGAGGTTTGTGCCGGAGGGTAGGATGCTCAATTCTCTAATGAGCACGTGGCTGTCTTTTTTCATCAAGATCACGTTGATGGAGTCCTCGATCTTGGTGTATCTGGAGTCTCCGACTGGCAGTGCCTTGTCGATCAACTCCTTGAATGATTGCACAACTCCAGAGACACCCACCTTCATGATCAACATGGCAACAATCAACCCACCGATTGAGTCCAGCCAGTAGATGTTCAAGAAGTAACCTGTGGAAATGGTGGCCACCGCAACGACCGACGTCAAGGAGTCCACTCTGTGGTGCCATGCGTTGGCAATCAAGACCTTCGAGTTCAACCTCTCGCCAACCTTACGCGTCACCCTAAAGAGCCACTCCTTGACGGCAATCGAACCAAGCGCAAGCCACGCCGCATTGATGTTGGCGACCTGTGAGTCCGCGTGGTCGTGGTCGTGGGCCATGAGTTCAGTCGCACCGTGGCTGTGGGAGTGGATTGGGATCATCGACATCAAGTCGTGCAGCGCGTTCGGGATGATTGGTGCCACAATCTCGTAGAACGAGCTCCATCCGATCTGGAAGCCCGCGTACAAAAGGATGAACGAAACCATGAACGAGCCGAAAGTCTCGATCTTACCGTAGCCGAAGGGGTACAACGCGTCCGCCTTCTTGTGGGTGAAGCGGACAGTCGAGAGCGTCAAGACGTCGGAAATCAAGTCGCCGACCGCGTGGATGGCGTCGGCAATCAACGCCTGTGAGTGGAAGTAGAACCCGCCAATGAACTTGGTGATCGCCATCCCGCAGTTGACGCCGAAGCCGATCCAGGTGATCTTGACGCCTTCGTCGGCCAAGTTCTTCGGGTCATAGAGCTTCAACGTCTCCTCGTCGCTCGCATGCGTGTGCGTGTGGCCCTTGTGCTCGCCAGCGCCGTCCGCAGGGCCCATCATCTCCGACAGCGGCGTGTGTGGGTTGAAGAAGTGCTTCACCTTAGTCCACAGCGTCCTCTTCTTCGGATTCACGTTAATCGTGAAGTCCTCGCCGCTAAAGTCCATCTGGTCCATCTCCGGGTACTCCGGATGCGAGTGCATGTGTTGGTGGCCACCGGCCTTCCGTGCCGGCACCAGGTCGTCCTCCGGCGCAACCACCTTTTTGCCATCCCTAATGACGGCCGTCTTCACCGTCCCCTGGTTCGGGGTGTACTCGTAGTAGTGGTGGACGCTCTTCTCGGGGACGTCCTCTCCCGCGTGTGTGTGTGAGTGGGAGGTCGACGTGCAGCTGTCGTCGTGCGTGTGGGAGTGCAATGCCACCGCCCTCGTCGAGAAGTTCTGTCTTCTGTTGCTGCTGCCGCCGCCCAGCCTGGCGCCGTGAAGGCCCAAGCCGTATATCACAGGGACAATGGTCGAAGACCTGCCCACCGCTGTCGACAACGTAAACGTCCTGCTCAGCATTGTCCTATGCGTTTCTATCTGCCTCTATGTCCCGCCAGTCCTGTTCTGCTCTGTCCGGCAGGAAGAAAAGCCCCCCCTCCTCCAACGCCAAAAAGCTCATCCAGCAACTTCAACAGCTCCTCGTCTCTTTCGGCTCGTCTCGTCTCCCTCGTCTGGCTCCAATTGGGCCACCCCCACATCGGCATGCCCCGCTTTTCTTTTCGAGGGAGGCTCTCTCGGGGCCGGGGCGTCGGCCGCCAGGTCATTGTGCCACCAGGGCATGACATAACGTCTGCTTCAGCGTCGTCGTCGTCTTCGTCGTAGTCGATACACGTTACATTAAATACTTACTGTACACAAGGGGGAAGACACCGTTAGTGCTCGGGACGTGGTTCCGGCTGCTGCTGTCGGTGATCTGCCAAACCCGTCGTTGACGTTGCAGCCGGACCGTCTTCGCCACGCCGGGCAGCAACGCAGAGCTGGCAATACCTCTCACGGAGCATACGGTGCAGCCCGTCGTAGTTGATCGTGCAGGCGCCGATCTTTTGGAGGAGTCGCCGGAGCTTGCCCACGTCGTTCTCGACAACAACGAGCTGCTCCGGGCCGCCGTCGGCCGGCCTCTCGAGTTCCACCACCCCGGAGCTCACGATCCGCCGGTAGAAGTTGTAAAACTTGTTCACCACGCGGAGAAAGGTGACCTCGTAGTCGGCCAGGATCGAGCACTCCTTCATCATGCGGTCCGCAAACTCCATGAGCTGCTCGAATTTGATCTTCGCCGACACGTCGGCGTAGAATTTGTTTGTCGTCGAATACCTGTTTTCGTAATCGCAGAGCGGACACACGTACTTGCTGCTGTCGTCCTGCCTCCCGTTGCTGACATAGCCGATGCAGTTGAAATGGAACCACTGCTTACAGTTCTCGCATTCAACCATGTTGCCCTCGTGCATCTGTCTGCACACGCAGTACCGGTCCTCCTTCGAGTTCAACAAGTCCATGTTGTACGACGCAAGATAGTTAAGGCAGTCCGACTTGTTCATGTTGCTGAAGTTGAAGTCGTCCTTGCCGAAAAGCAAGAGACCTTGGAAGCTTTCGTTGATCTCTCGCGTGATATTCTCCGGACCTTCAATTATCTGCTGCTTCAAGAAATTGCCGTCATCCTCAAGGTCCTCGTAGTTTGTGAGCCCCCAGATGCTGTTCTCAATATTCTCAACAGACATGTTCTTGTTGATCTTCTCATGATACCTCAAAAAAGTTTCACTTTTCTCAGGAAATTCCTTCTCTGCTGCCAATGCTGCATCCTTCTCCCTGAGCAACTTGATGAAGGGTAAAATATTGATGGTAATAAAATCATGTTCTTTGATCATTCTTTCGGTAAAGCCTCTAATCTCGTCTAAAGGAGCGTCCATACTTTCATCATGCAACTTCTTGAGCTCACCAATGGAAATCTTCCGCTGATTTTGTCTCAATTCCTGGTATTTCTCGTTCACTTCTTTGGCCTTCTTGTATCTCTCCTCCAAGTCTTGCAAGAGCTTGATATCGGCCTCGTTAGATGGCGACAGCCTTTTCCCCTCGTCTATCACACCTTTAAGATTTTCGAGACTATTGATATTCTTATTCTGAACAGTATCGATCCAGCTATTTCTTTTAACAACTTTATCCAAAACTTTGAACGATTCCAACTCAACTCGAATCTCATTGCCAATTATATGAAGCTTTTTCAGCTCATTTAAGTCCATCTGATCCCTACCTTTACTCAATGGCTCAGCAACTAGTCTTTCAAATTCTACAATTTCCTTGGCAAGATTAATAACGTCCTTCGTCTCTTTTGTTGATATTGTCAAGAGACTGGCATCTTCAGCCATTTTCTTAAAATCAGAAAATGGAAGTAATTCCCCCACCCCCTGGTTCTTGAGACTGAAAAAGTAGTTCACCTTTTTCCGCCACTCTTCCGTACGAGTCACTTCGCTCTTGAGGCATATAAACTCTTCGTAGCTACGTCTATCTGTCTCATCCAGTTGGTCGAATTTGATATTTTTCTGGTCGAAAATAGTTTCGCCCTGTTCGAAAACTGACAGAATTTTTTCAAGCGGTGGTACTGGATACTCAGCCAAAACCCGATGGTATTTCTCAGTCCATTCTTTTATTCCTTGCAATTTACCTTTAAGAATATCGAGAGTTTCGTACAAGTATTCATCATCGACTAATGATATCATTTCATAAGCGTATTTCTTACTCTCATCGTTTTTGATACCGGTAAGGAATGCATCCAAGGACATGGTGAAGTTGCTTTGCTTATTAGCAATATTTCTGGCGCACACAAATGTAGGAAACATGTCTGCTAAATCGTAATCGGTGACCTTGTTCCAGTTTCCAAGCTTAAATGCTAACTTGGTACCCACAGTCTCATCGTCATTCTCTGCCATGTCGTGGGATACGCCTGTCTCATTTTCATGATCTTTTATTTCATTTAGAAGGTTTATGACACTGCAATCAGCGCCAAACTTAATTTCCTTCAACAACGTTCGAATTTCATTTCTCTTCATGATTTCATCATTGACTAACTTGTCTAAAACATCTTTCACGGCGCTCAAAAGATTGACATCTTTCGATTCCCTGGAAGCAGTCAAAAGCATCGCAAAGGTAGAAAACCTTGGAGGAATTTGTTGCCTCTGTAACCATTTCGATACATTAAGAGATTCTTTCAACCAATCGGTATTTGCAATATTGACGGATTCTGTTACACTGGTTCCCAATGAGAAATATGCCGTGTAAGCTTTAGGAAACTTAATTATAATGTCACCTACTTCTTGGTAAGCATGGTAAACAGGTATACCGTTTTCTTTGAGATATTCGGGAGAGAACATTATATCTCCATTAAATCTCGTAGGATTGGAATCACTTTCTATTAATGGTTCAAATCCCAAATCATTTGGCCTAGATCTTGGCAAATTCATATCGTAACAAACCTGGTTTTCTAAGCACGCCGTGTAAATATCGTAGTTGGCAATCTCCTTCTCAAATAATTTGTAGGTTTCCGCTGTCTTCTCACCTTCCTTCCTTCTTGCTTCAAGCTTAGATTTAATAAGTGCCTCATACTGCTCTTGATACTCCGGTGGTATAACATACACAGATTTGGCATCACCTAAATAGTGATAATCAATATTATAAAACCAATGATCTTCCAAACACCATGATTGGGTACCATAGAACATAGAGAAATTGAGAGAAGAATGATAAATTGACTCTGAGTCACAATTGACATACTGTAAAACGGATCCATCAGCGATTGTAGTATTGTTGAAATTCAATGAGCCTAGAACAGAGTCAGATAAATCGCCATTTTTTTCCGATAGAAACCTGTTCTCATAACTTGAATCGTGAATATTAGTGCTTTGGCCGATAGCAACTTCTGTTTCAAACATTACATCTGGATTCTCTAGCAATTTCCAAAAAGTAGACTCCAGATAGTTCAAATTTTCGAATTTATAGTGCTCAGGCTCATAGAATTTATTCAGGACCTGACTTTTCAAAATTCTGCTCTTGTCATAAAATTGTTTTAATGTGTACAGTGATGAGATTTTTAGTTCAGTTGGATTTGTATCGTCTACTGATAATGGGTCACTCCAATGGTAGAAATCAAAGTCGGGTAAAGTTTGCAAATCGTTTAAAGTAATACCTTTCTTTTGCGTAGTAGCTTGGTCGTAATAAGTCGAAAATCCGGCATTTATCAAAGTGTTTCTATTCCTTAGCACAGGTGCCGAGGAGCCCAAAATAACCGGAATATCTGGAGGGGGAACGGTTCCAGGTGCAAAAGGAAGACTATTTTTCTCATCATTTCTGGCTAGATTCAGGAAATCCTGATTTTTGTCTTTGTTGCTATTCTCCCATGGTGTTATATATTTCTGATAAACTGACTTGATTGAAGAAGACAAAGAACTGCTTATTTTACCGTAGAATCCTAATTCACGACCTATTTGTGCCCAGAGTTTGTCATTGCAGCAGTTGTCAAAACCACCACGCAATTTAACAACTCTATATAAACGATACAAATCAATTGCACGTTTGTCTATGCATGGTAATTTGTTGATTGATATTGATCCTGTTTCTTTCAAGCAGTCTTTCAATTGTTTGTAAAACTCGCATCTTGCGTTGAGCTCTTCTGAAGGCGATCTCCACAGTTGCCTTTTAGATTTAATCCAGAATGACTCAAGATTAATCGCAAACTTCGGTGAGAATTCCTTTGGGGGGATAATTTTAACAGCCCCATATTTCTCACCTATCTCCTTGATTGAGTTTATATACGAATAAATGTCCTCAAACTCTTCGATAGAGGGCTTCAATTCTGGAATCTTGTTTTCATATTTTGAAACCGAGTCAATCACCTCTTTGGTCAGTGCTTGCACTGTATCAGCATTTGGAACATCAGGAACTTTTAAAGGTCCAGTTATCGGATCATCCTTTTTGTTACGAATGAAATCAGGATGAGGATTCAACTTACTTCTGTTCTGCGGATATCTATAAGGATTATAATGGTGGATGGATGATGGTTTGGATGCCTTCGAGCCATCTAAAGTGTAAACTTTGAAAAACCTAGAATTTTTTGGAGGACCCTTTGTTGGTTCTCGTTTGGACTTTTTCGAATTTGGATTTGTCAACAATAAGTGTGGTTTTTTAATGTTTTCAGTCGTTCTGTTTGGCGTAAATTTTATCACTTTAGATTTTGCAAGATCATTTCCGTTTTTCTGAAAACTGGATGGACTCCCGTTAGCAGGTTCCGTCGTCACAGAATCAGAAGTCACTGCTGAGATGGGTGTGTCGACCGAGTCCAAACCTTCGAATTTGATACTAAAATTAGTAGAGTTGAGATCGTAACTGGCTTGATCGTGGCTGGCATCCTCTAAACCGTCTTTCAGTTCCAACTCATTCGTATCAAAACTAATTGGTATATCGGTATCAACACTAACAACATTTTTAATTTGTTGTCTTTTAACATGATCGGCAGAATCTGAATCATTGAAGGCTCTTTTATTTATATTTTTATCCATGCTCAATAGTTGATTTACATCATTAGTGGTAGTGAGCAAACAGTCATTTGTGGACTGTGAGGGCAGATCGTAGGTTCTCTCTGTCACGTCCATGGGAGAAGATGGAGAAGTAAAGGAGGAAACAATTTTCGGCGGTAGAACAAAATTTGAATTTGTATCATGTATAGCCTCATTTGCTTTGACACTCTGATCATCGATGTCTCGGATGACTTGCTGTTCTTTGGAGTTAGAAAACATATGTGAGTTTGAAGTAAAGGGTCCGCCTATTTTTGAGTAATCATCATCCACAGAGGACGAAAAATGAATATGATCCTCAGACATTTTGTCTGACACTGTGTAAAGCTAAAAAGTTTAGAATATCTAGTCCTGCAAATAAGAAGATAATTAAATTGAATTGAAAACAAACTTTTAGCAAATGTGGAGAATATATGGTGTCTTATTAACTGACTCAAATACACAGCATTCCTTCGTGCACAAAATGAATAGCAGAAAAGGAAAAATAAGCGGAATCCCTATCAGCCAACAAACCTCACAAGGAAACGGTCTCTGGCTAATACTCTTCCAGTTCTGCTAAAATACCCGGTTTCTGTTTCACTCGTGCTGTGTTACCATACATTACTTTGGGAGAGTGAAAGATCTCGCGAATATATGGAAATTTTGATCTTATTAGGCGGAGCAGGACATATTTTCATGCTCCGTTGCTCCTCCCAATGGAAGGCTGCTATAGATAGAAGAAGCAGTGTGCTGCAAACACTATACTACATAGAGCAGACCGCCTAAGTCGGTAGTATCAATGGTGTAAGACAAGGCCAACAGCTGGAAAAAACTTGTAACCATTAAAGCTGATAACATAAGTTATGGTAATAAAAATAAAAGCCTATTCCGATACCGGGAGTCGAACCCGGGTCTGCCCGGTGAAAGCGGACCGTGATAGCCGTTACACTATATCGGAAGTGGATAAAGGAGTTACTGGCTAGGGCTCCCATGACAAGGGGCAGCAACTCAAGTCGGTTCTACCGGCTTCTTCATCGTGACAGAGCTTTAGGAAGTAATATTTAACCCGCCAAATGATTTTTAGTTGTGAACCAAGTTTCAGCAAAGCAGAATTTATATTTATATTTATATTATTATTATTAATCAAATGTTACACATTGATTTGTTTTTCTTCTATAAAGGTTAATGACCGTTTGTAAGTCTACCAACACACGCCGTCCATGGGAGATAAGTTCACAAAAGTGGTTGGAATTTCATGAATGCACTCCTTGGCTGAGAGTCAGGTCTGATAGGACGTGGAGGTGGTAAGTATCTTCCTAGCAACGAATCACCTGTGTTGATATTATTCAAATGATGTTCATGCTCACGCTCATTCTCGTTTGGAAGTTTCATGTCTTCACCTGCTGCCTGATTTTCCCGTTCGTTTTTGTTCTTCGACTTTGTAGAAGAATCATAATTCAAATTCAAATAGCCCTGTGTCACGTTGGCGAAAACTAGTTCCAAACCGACCTCTCCATTCCCATCTGTGCTTAGCATGGCTGCCATTCGGAGTACACGCTCCAACTCATGATCGGTCTTTATTATATCACCTGACCTCAGGTTTCGAAGACTGAGTACCCTAGTCGAATTGACAACTCCGAAAGCTTGCTTGCAGTTGGTTATCAGCTCCAGAACTGTGGGCGGAGCATTACTATCCATGCAATATCTAAATTTTAAATCTTTCTCTTTAAACTTTATTGTGACGTTTGTGTATTGCTTAGAACGCAGGAGTGGCGGTGGTGCGATAATTGACGAGTTCATCTGGACGTCCATCATTTGGTGATCCTGCAGATATGGAATGTTTGCAGGTGGGATAGGTATATGGGCAGTAGATAAGGGGAAGTCTGGCATCTCTGAATGTGATAAGAAGTTCATTTTGTGTTCTATCAAAGCACTGTCACCGTCATGAGTTTTACTATTTGCACTGGAGTTGATTGGAGATGTCGTGAAAACGTCCACAGAATGTGCATTTGGTTGTGAGATGGTAGAATCTATGACTGAGAGGTTTTTGAAATAGTTGGTCTTCGGTTCATTTGTTATGCTGCTGTCCCGAGATTTATTTTCGCTGCCACTGTGAAAATTTTTAGTGTAGCTTCTGCTGCCGTCAAGGTCTTGATTTTTCCTTAGTTGATCCTTTGCAATGATGGGGTAATCCTTCAGTATTATGCTATGAAAAATATCACAGAGGGGGTTCAGTGTGGAATCGAATCCGAAATCTTTCACACAGCCACCAATCAATTTCTTGAACAATTGAGCTGCAACATAGTTGCTCAATCTGTTCACTTCCACCGATTCTGTATCTAAGTTTTTGACAATCAAGCCCAAAGTCAAGTCGCTCTTCAGCCCAAGCTTTATGTAAGATGAAGAATCTGGTAGTAGATGATCGAACCATTTCTCTAAAGTGTAGAGTACGGCAGCATTGATACAACTTGAGCCAAATTCTTCGAGCAGATCATAATTCTGTGTTCTACTATAGTCGTTCCCTGAGTTTTTCGAGAATTCAAAACAGCTTTTGGAGTTTTTGATTTTGTGCAATATTTTCTGCGACTCGTTTGCAAATTCAGGGCTCTCATCCAACTTCTTGATCGAAGGCAATTTATCAGAGTCTTGTATTATTGGCGCCACCAGTGAATCGATGGCAACCCTAGAATCGATGTTTTCTGCGTCCTTGTGATCGCCGCCCTTGTGATGATTGTGGTTGATCAACGAGAACTCCATGTCAGAAGACGTCTTTTTCGGACTGGTGAGAATGCTGTTGGAGGTCGTGGTCTCACTAGCCGTGTTGGTTACTCCGTCATTTTCGCCACTGTAATCGTTAATATAACCATGCGATCTATTATGATTTTCCTCCTCAATCAATATTGTTGACAACAAGTTCAAGTTGTGGGCTCCATCATCATTTTCATCGCTTCTTTCATCACTCCTACTGCCAGCACCGCTGCCGTTTCTTTCCGCCTTTGTTCTTTTCATAGAATGCGGGAACTGCTCATCGTCGCTTGTGAAAGTTTCAAGTTTGCTTGCTAATCTTTTCTCTGACCTCTTTTTATTTCGCCTGACACTTTGGATTGCCAATCTGACTAATTTATCGAATTCCGGTAGCGAGGAATCTGCAAAGTGAAACTCTGTCATTAAGGTGTTCGCACATACCTTTATCTCTTCATCTTGTTCACTGGCCTTTTTAGAGCTCAACGATAGGGACTCCACCAGTTGGAGTCTTCTTGAGGAGAACTGTTTCCAAAGAGCCTCATCCGTGAAATTAAGTTTCTTTCTTATAATGCTCGTGGTCCCGTTACTCGAGGACGAGCTCCTAGAGCCGTGATTTTCACCGCCGTTGTTGCTATTGGTGGTGTTTTTTTTCCTCGTGAGGGAATCATCCTGTGTTCGTGTGCTGCTAACCACCTCGCTCGACATTTTTGACGTTTCTCTAACTCAAGATCTCTAATCTATCACGACACACACGCTTGCCTCCTTCTACCGACTTGCCTCACCCTGTCGCCCAGACACGCTCTGCAGTTTCTCCCCCCCCCCCCCCCCCTCTTCAAACCCCACGGGCCCCCACGGGGGGTAACTCCCCCCCCCCCCCCCCCC
>JAKUBB010000040.1:0-114988 GCA_030563085.1 Pichia sp. NRRL Y-27259
TCTCGCTCAGCCCTTTTTCCCCCGCCGGCACGGGCCCCGGTCTAGGCCCGGGGCTGGGCCGGTTTCTGTTGTAGACTGCGGTGTTATGCTCTGCTGTTGGCCGGCAGCTCGTGCCTGCGTGCCGGGGACGCTTGTACTGATACTGACGGGCTCGAATGGCTGCGGATGTGTTGTTTGCGTCGAACAGCACACGGAGAGTCGGAGCGGTGCCGTCAGCAACCGCAGAAGCAGCAAGAGCAGCAAGAGCAGCAAGAGCAGCAAGAGCACGATTGTCGTTATCGATATACCCCAAGACCATTAATCTAGCGAGGACTAGCGCTAGGACAGACAGCTGCAGCTACACACAAACACTCACTCAGAAGCGCTCACATAAACACACACCATGAAGCTCTGGATTCCACCAGGCAGGCCGGTACGGCGACTGTTGGCGCTCAGCGGGTTGACGTTGATAGCGGTGTTCCTCATCGTGTGCATTCCGGCAAGGACGGGGTCGTCGCTGGCGCCGGACATGAAGCTCCACCAGTTCGGTTTGGTCAGCGAGGACGGCGTCATCGAGACGGACAAGGTCGAGAAGGTCGACAAAGGTGCCCTCGAGCTCGAGCAGGACCGCCTGCGGCGCAAGAAGGAGTCCGACAGGGAGGTGCTGGAGCGGGAGAACGCCAAAAGCGAGGCCCGGAGCAGACGGAGACTCGACCGCCAGCGCAAGGCCCAGCAGCGCAAAAAGGAACTCGGGGCGAAGCACAACCGCCGCAAGGCCAAAATCAACAACGTCGAGCTAGTCGGCTACAACGCCGTCCGGGCAGAAGACCAGCGGAATGTTGCCGCCGCTGGCCAGGGCGACAGCGACGACGGCAGTAACGGCGCCCCCGTGTCCGGCTTCGGCGTGAAGGTCGAAGACTTTATCAAGAACGGCGAGCAGGACTCGGACCTCGCAGGCATGTCCGACCGGGCCAAACAGGTCTTTCTCCGCAAGGTCGCCACCCGCAAGCTGCAGACGGAGGGCCAGGCTTGAGCCCAGCTACACACACACATTCTTTTCCTCGCACACGCCTCGCCAACAACCACTACCACCAATTTACTGTATAATATATGTAAATAGAAGATACATATACAATCTCGAGAGACAAAACATGACATAGATACAACCCCGGCTCTTCCCCACAGCTCCGGAGTCCTGCAACAGCGGACGTGTCGCGGCTCATCTCATCCGTCCACCCCACAGGTCACGTGCGCGTGGGTGTTTTTCTCTTGAGCCACACTCCCGAACAGGTCGGCGCTTCTGCGCTTCTGCGCTTCTTAGGGGACGCTGCCAGAGGACGATAAGCTAGCTCCAGCACGGGCAGGCCAGTGGGGTCCCTCTGCAGCAGCGTGTCGGAGCAGCAGATGCAGCGGACTTGCAGTGCAGTGCAGTGCCGACTGTTGTGAGAAACGAGGAGAGACAGAGAAGTGCTCCGTGCAGAAGAAGTACGGCAGACAGAAGTAGAAGGACAACGAGCTCGAAACTACGGCATCAATGGCAGATAGAGGTATCCAGATGCAGGCCAGCAGCTCCCAGTACGATTCGGTGAGCTCAGAGGTTGACCCCTTTTTCCCGACGGAAGGCGACTCCCTCGCCGAGCCCCTCGACAGAGAAGAGACGGAGAGCCTGCTAGGTCCCATGAGTGTCAAGAACCCGAAGTCGTGGGTGAACTTTGGGTCACTTCTCCTAGAGAATACCGGCTCAGTCGCCCGTGACCACTTGGCCTCCGAGCGGACCTTTCTTGCGTGGCTACGGACCTCCTTGAGCTTGGCTTCCGTCGGCGTCGGCGTCGCACAATTGTTGAAGTTGAGCAGCAGCAACGGCGAGTCGGAAATGCTCCTGCGCATGAGTAAGGGCTTGGGATTGTCCTTCATCCTCGTCGCTGCAATGACCTTGGCTATCGGAACGTCCCGGTACTTTGTGATCCAGCGACTGCTCACCGTCGACGAGTTCCCGGCAAGCAGGTTGGGGGTCGGGTTCGTCCTTCTCTCAGTTCTGGTCTTGTGCATAGCTATCTTTGTCATAGTCATGACCATTTAGTGTCTTATCCTTTTCCTATATAAGAAATCATCAATGAATTCCGCATTATAAGCTTTTAGTACATTGTCAGTCTTGGCTCTCGGCTTCAAAGCTACTTGTTTTCCTTCTGTCTACATGTAACATTTCCGTAACATCAAAACTTTAACAATGCCCCACATGCGAAACTAATGTTCCTGCTAAAGCTTTTCATAGCGTGTGAACATTTTATATCAATCTCGAAAATTATAATTTGACTCGTTAGCCCTATTAAGCAGATATTCAACCTATTGCTCAGCAAGCTAACTTTATATATAACCAGAATAAATGTTTTTGTAAGTTCCGAGATAGTTTAGTGGCTAGAATTTCCGCTTGTCACGCGGGGGACCGGGGTTCAATTCCCCGTCTCGGAGTAATTTTTTCTTTCCTCTAGAATGTAATAAAAATTATTTTTTTCCTTCTCTGGATTGATTAACCCCCTCAATCAGGCCAAAGAACCCATCACTAGAATAAGCATATATATAAGATTTCATAAACCTCATCACAAACTTAGTAAATAGCACTTAAGGTTATCACCATCTCAATTTACATCCGCTGAATTTCGCACCAAACCAATTATCGCACCGAGATTTTACATGCCCAAGAAAAAAAAATTGGGGAAACATGAACATGAAAATTTGTGATTTATCCATCTACACTTATTGAAAACTTTTCCATCGTTTTGAACTTGATTCTCGACTGATCAGTTAATATCACCCTGCAAACTATAATCATGGTCCTATCCGTAGCCGAAAGTGCATTCATATACGACTCCCTGGTGGCTAGTCATCCAATTAGACCCGATTCAAGAGAGCCTACCCAATACAGACCTTTGAAAGCTAATTGTGGATTTTTACCTAACTCAAATGGCTCGTCACGTATATACAATGCTGATGGTACAGAATGTATTTCAAGTGTGAAAGCAAAAGTTATCAGGTCTAGTGAGATTTCCGACTTGATTAATGTGGAAATCAATATATTCGGTGAAAAAGACAATACCACTTTATGTCAACATCTTATAACTTTGATAAGAGAATCTCTTATAGACAGCTTTGATTTCAGTGTTTTGAAATTAACAGACAAATACTATTTCCAGCTCTACATTGATATCTCCATATTGTATCTTCCTGAAGACTTCCGCTACTCATCATATACTCTATACTCCATCCTTTCTTTAATATCGATGGGTGTATACATCGCACTTAAATCAGCTAAACTACCCCTATTGATATCAGACAAAAAAGATTTTGAAGTAGAAGAAGAACCCACATTTTCAGATGACTGGGAGGTGTCCGCTTTCCTTATCCCTAGAAACTCAGAACGTTCTTTCCAACCCGCTCTTATATTCATTGTTGGATTAACTGGAAATACAGTAATAATAGATCCTTCGTTAGAAGAAGAGCAAGTCCTGGAACACGGTATATGTGTTACTTGGTCTAACTCAAAAATAACTGCTCCAGTACAATCATTATCCCTTTCAACGGCAAACAACAAGGGTTTAAAACCGCATATGATTATGAAAGCCATGGATTTAGTGAAAAATGTTGCTAGTGAAGTTAGTGACGCATTGAATCTCATTGCACAACAAGAAGTCGACGAATTCGATACTGTATTCTAATTTATATATATATATATATATATATATATATATACAAGTTTTTCTAAATGATTCTAGACGTGAGTAGTCATTAACAATGTTGTGAGGAATAGGCATGGACAATAACAGCAGTTGCAGTTTGAATGTTCATCGATCTAACAATACCTACTTGTTTGATAATGACACATAAGTCCAACTCAGCCAATAAATCACCCGGAATACCTTCCCTTTCTTTTCCTAGTAATATCAAAGACTTTTCAGGAAACTTGAGGTCACCGTTCAACTCCACAGATTTATCAGTTTGCTCCAAACCAATCAGAGTATATCCTTCCTTCTTCTTCAATCTCATGAAATCAGTGATATCCTGAATTTTTACCTCGATTAAAGGCATCCATCTATCGGCGGTAACTGCAACACTTTTGAACTCCGAATTGTTTTTGACTGATAAATCGTCGACGGTCATCCATCCGGCCCCCAAGCAGTCACATAATCTGCAAATACCACCGAGATTAGGTGCTTTATCAACCAAGGACGATACAACGATCAAAGGCGATCTTTTGATCTGAGCTGCTGCCCGAACATTTTCATCAAGTTCCATAACCGTAGACCAAGCGCCACTTTTGGTTTGTAATAAAGATGATTCTTCGTTCTCATTATAAGCATCTGCGTAGAAACTTTCTAACTTCACTTGTTCTTTTCTGTCACATGCGATCCATAATTCTTTCTCATCATGACCTATTGGAAGTCTCAAAATAGACTTTTGCTTCTCAGTGAGATAATTCTTGTAATCTGCTTGATAGATAGCATCAATAGCTCTATCACATACCTTCAACAATAAACCACCAGTTATGGAAACTAAGTTGCAATCCGTCATGATATCCCAAAGTATTGCATCACCACTACGGTATGAACCATAACCTTCTGCCTTATGTGCAATCTCGTGAATCTTACTCAATGATTCTTTCAATAAAAGTGGAAAGTCAAGTTCCCGAGAAACTATTCGATCATAAATAAGACATGCCATACTGCTGGAGAAATGCCTATTGAGCGCACGATTTGAGGATGAGGTTGGTATAATAACATCTGCAACAAATCGAGTTAAAAACTTTGTTTCTTCCTCTTTTGGCAGTTGCATCGAAATCAACATAGAAATACGTTCAAAACTGACAACAACCAATGGCTGCTGTGCTTCAAAACCTTCTTTCATGGTGGCAAAAACGTCCCCCTTGAAAGTAGGCACACGTATAATGGTTAAACATAGCAACCATTCAATATAAGCACGACATAATGGTGAGGCTTCTTTGAATAATCTTGGCAGCAATTGATTTCTCATATAAGGCAAAAGTTCTGACGAGTTAAGTACACTATGGGTCGTCGTCAGTAATGAAAGCAATTGAATACGCTTCCATTGCTCTTCGTGTCCTGTACGTTTCTTAGGCCTTATCAAGTGGAACATATCGTCATTTTCAAATATGAATCTCCAAACTTCGGATGCAAAGATTTCAGTTTTTACAGAGGCGGCAATCGCAAAAATATTGGCACGGTAACTAACTTCTGGATCACCATAGACTGTCGTATATAATGGCTCACCTGATATGTTCAAATATTTATCAAAATTTTGAGCAATGATACAGTCAAGCTGGAAAATATTGAGCTCACTTTGGAAGAGGAATACGCCCTTAACCAATAATTGTGCCAACCATAAAGTTTTTTCAAAATTTTCTCTCTCATTGACTTGATAATCTGAAACAGCTTTGAACATGCAAGGTAATAAACCTTTTCTACTAGAAGAGTTCGCAATAACTTGTTCTAAGATCGTAAGCAAGGATTTTGCCAAATCTTTTTGATCTATGGAGCAAACCAGTAATTTTTTGTGCAAAGCCAATCCGATAAATGCTTGATGTAAGTCACGCTGGTTCAAAACCAGTCTGTCCTTGACAAGGTCATCCCAGATCAGACTCAAGCTGGACGCTATAGAACTAGCTTCACTTGCTGTTAAAAATTTCCTTTCATCATATGAATCAAGAAAATCTGTAATCATCTTAACATTGGATAAGTGTGAATGGTATTCTGACATTGAAATCACATCATTAGCCAAAGATAGAACACAGTTTTTGAAGTTTTCATCAAAAACAGATATCTTAAATAGTGAGGTAATGTTTTGGAGGACGAAGGAAATTACCTCATCCTTGGCTTTATAAAACCTCGAATCACTTCCCCTTGGAACCTTTTTTAGGGCATTCTTGAGTAATATAACCAGCGAATCAAAAGAAATTGCAAAGTTTTCATTGTAAATACATTCACCAAAACAAACAGTAATAAATTTGAATTGAGCAATAAGATAATATGCTTCCTCCATATTATTGACATTAATCAAAGACTGAGAGACTTCACTGAACAATGTATTTAGTGGCATACTTTCCCAGAATTGGCTTGAAAATATATTAGAGTTCTTGAATAATGCCTTACAATCTGAGTAAATTGAGATGTCAAACTTCTTCGAACCAACTGCCATCTCTTCAACGAAACGTTCGATGCAAGATACTATCAATGGGTCCTTCCATATTGAATGCAAATCTAGACCGCATACTGCCATTTGAATCACAATTTTGGGATTTTGAGGATGAGATAAGAGCGAAGGAGTGATCATAGGTACATCTGTTTTCTTTGACAATAAATATGATGAAACAACAACGAATTCTTCAGGAGAAGGGAGTTGGGTATTGTTTGTCAACAACCCCATAAACTCATTTTTTTCGAAATTTGCACTGAAGTAATCCAAAAAGAATTCCTCATTCTCTGCATATAAACTATATCCATTGTTCTGAATGAAATATACTATGGCTCGAAGATAACTTCTCAAGTTAATGGAACTTGCGTCAATATGAAGCAAAATCCTTAAATGGATTGTCTGTAAAGTGGTTTTCGATATTTCTCCTTCCGCAACTGTCTCAAAAAGAGGTAATAGAGATGAGAGAATTAGTGACCCAAGGACTTGGTTTCCTTTCTTTTGAAGACCGTTTAAAACACCCCAAACTATATAAATACGAGCAATACCAAATGTAAGTCTATTCTCGCTAATAACGTCAAAAATTAAACCAACTAATTTTGTCATATCTGCTGGGTTATTCAACGACTCTACACAATTGCTGATAAATTCAGCAATCTTATCACCAAACTGACACTGGTAATCACCATTCATACTTTTAAACACTGTGAAGTGGAATGACTTCATGGTGAATGGTAAGAAGACATGCGAAATAAACTTGAAATCATTTTTGAATAAACTCAAACTTTCCTTAGGTAGACTGAAAGTTAAGTTCAAAGCAAAACTTTTAATACGGTCCATTGAAGCCTTGAAACCAACAGAAAGAATAGTTAACGAAAAAGGCACAGGAATGTAAGAATCCGGCGCAAATACTTTCAACAAGTCGTTGGCCGCAGCTTGCACTTGGTTCATTGCCGCATCAATTCCTAAAATCTCATAAAGGGTACAGAATCTCTTCCAACTTTCAACATACTCTGTCTCTTTGTCACATTCCCATTTTATGATTGGTAATGATAAATCTGTTGCTAATGCTTGAATAGAAAATTGAATCAAAGTTAATGCAAACTTTTTGTGTTCGTGGGTAAGACTTATAAGACCATCTCTGAGAAAGAGCCAATATTTCTCTTTTGAAAGAACAAGCTGAAATTTCATGCTAGTCTTCAACTTTGAAGGTTTGAAAAAATTGAAATATCTAAGCCATAAAACATAACCGTAAGAAATTTCAGTTTTATCTCCTGACTCTTCAAGGAGGAATATAATTTTCCATAAAAATGATGAAGACTCATCAGTTTGACAAACAGACGGCATTCTCCATTTCAAAACCTTGGAAGATGTTTTTGAGATGTCTGATTCCTCATTCGTGAGATAGAGAAAGCATAATTGGTCTAGAGTGCTATTATAGTATCTCTCAGAAAAAGACTCATTGTTAATGAGGAACCACTCTGTAAATTTTAATAAATTTAGAATGAAAGCCGATGAAAGGTCGTAGTCGTTACCCTTTCCAAAATTTAGGTTGAGAGCTTTTACAATTTTATCATCAAAATGCCTCGGATAAGTTGTAAGATATGATTTCAGCTTTTCTACGACGTAGGCCATCAACTTGGTTGAAAGCTGCTTTATTTTCAGCAAAAGTTTCAAAATCGAGCCAAAGTGAAGTGAAGGATCTTCAAACTTCAAGACACCTACGGCATAATCAAATGCAAAATCTTGTAGTTTAACTTCTAGCTGCGGTGATTGGCCAAGTAGTGCACACAACGTATCGATGTAAGTATTCTCACTATCATTTTCTTGGATTTCTTTCAAATGATTTACGATATCGTCAACAATGGTCTGCTGCTGATTAGCCGTCAAATGTTCGAGAACCAATGAAAGAGACGAAGACATATTCAAAACTGATCACGTCTGCCTCCTTTGATGTTTTGCAAATATAGTGCTGATACTAGTTAATCAAGAGGTACTTGTAGGAGGTCTCAAAAGGAAGATGAAAAAGAGACAGAAAAAAAATTTAAACCGGTACACCAGTGCACCACCATAGTTCGGAGTTCAGCCAAGTTCGAATGGTCTGAATTTCACGTTCTATTTTGCATTATTCAACGATGCATGAAGCATGTTATTTTCTAATTGCAACTCGAGAATATGATCATTGATGACGTTTATCGTCTTCTTGCTCATTGCCATTTCCTCCTGAAGTTTTGCATACCTATCTTCTAGCTTTTTATACAACTCACGAATTGATTCTTTGTCCTTCTTTGAAGTTCCAAATGCAACTATCAAATCATTGTTTACAGTCTCTTTTTCTTTCAATATTTTATGGTTCAGATCAAGTTGTATATTTAGTTCTTTTATCTTAGAAAGCGCCTTATCGAGGTCTATCGCAAAATTGTCTGATTTTAGCTCCTCACATCTGGCTCTGTATTTCTCAATTTTTTCACCCAGGTACATGACTTCAAAACATAAAGGATCCGGTTTGTTAACCTCAAATTTATTAAATCCAGTTTGTTAGTAATCATTATTGAAATGGCCCAAAGGCAAAAGTAAAAGCAGCTGCTTTTTGTAGAATAAAGCATTCAGTTTTACATACGTGTATCCGAGCAGCCATTGCTATGCTGAAATTGATCACGTTCTCCTAATCTCTCAAGAAAAGTTTTCTTCCAGTTGTTCATGTAGGACGCTATGACTTCAGTTCTTATACCCTAAGTATTTGTCTGGTATAGCACTTCAAATACACGTTTTTGTCGTATATATCACTGATGTGGGTGGCGAATTAGAGCGAGGGCAGGGGCTCCTATATTTTTTATTTACAAGTTTCGCCCCATCATGCCCTAAATGTTTGCACTTTGTTGCACGATCCCGATACTATGTGAACACGGTTCGGTGAAACACAAGGCTCACAACTTTCAGGTAAACAGTAAAAGCATCAATTATTAGTGATTTGCTATTAGGGGGCACCGCATACACCTGGTATTATATCAGCGTCATCTAAACTAATTACTTTGATAAGAGATAACATACTTATCTTCCATTTGCTGCACCTTTCTATACGCCGAGAAACTGTCAAACAGTATTGAAAGGATGAACTCAAGCACTGGTATAAACAAGAATAATCGTAATGAGGGAACTTCAAGCGAAACTCCGACGCCCGACCTGCCAGCAGAGGTAACTCATACTTCCTATTGTGACCCCGTGGCCGACATAGAAACACCCATACATGAAACGGAAAACCTGACATCGAGAACACCACCGTCTGACTCTAATTCAAGAGATGTTGCAGACGAAAACAATTCTAAATCTGTCAAAGAAGCACAGTTAAATTTTGAAATAAATACGATTAATCCAGCGGATAACAACAGTGCTCTTCAAGGAAGTAGCTCGGGGAACGACAAAGGGTATTTATGGGGATTATGGAATGTATGGAGTCGTACGGTGAAAGTGGATAAGGGGGGTAAAGATGCTCTTCAATTGGAACATCCTGCAGATAGATCTGAAGGGATAGCAATAGTATCTAGCGAATTAAAGCCAGAAGTCGATGCAGATAACAATTCCACGCACACAAATGCAAAAACTACTGGTATTGAAGTGATAAATCCCAGCTTTATACCAGATAAGATACTGATTCAAAACCCTACCACAGGTGTTGTGGAGGAAACCATCACATCTACAGAATCAGAGAATGTGCATTCCCCCGCAGATACTGAATCAGGTAATGCTGATGCCGATACTGACGCAAACTTCATTTGGGATATAACTCGGCGGGTATCACGGATTCCTTTCTTGCCATTGAAAGTAGCCGATCAGTTAAACATAGCTGGTTTAGCACCGAACAAGTGTTCCCAAGTAACTGACAACGATCAGCAAACTGTTTCTAGCGATACTAATAGGACAACCAACTCAGACTCCCAAAGGGCTAACATAGGAGAAGACACAAAGTCCGGTCCTTGGTGGGCTCCATGGAAATGGGAATTCACGGCAAATAAAGATCTTGAAGAATCAGCTAGTGAATCTGGTACTGGGTTGATTGAGGATGAACTCATGAAAGTTCAGAGGAAAGAGATTGCCAACCAAATCAAATGCAAGTCTTACGGAATTCCCAAGTCTATTACATGGGGTATACTTCGTCAAAGAGATGAAGATTTCGGCTACGTCTACATCACAGGAAAATCTTACAAGAAACCGGTTATCATGAAAAGTTTTCCCACATCAGCGTTTGAGCTTCAGGAACAGCAATTAAGTCCGAATTTGGACAATAACAAGAATAATCAAGCGAAAGTTGAACCTATTGTTTTGCCAGACATTGAATGGAATTATCGAGATTTGACGCTGCGAACTCGATGCAGAATTGCGATGTCAAAAATTCCTGCATTGAAAAATATGTTTCCACCTCAATCCCATTTATATTACGATAGTCACAGGAAGAAAAATCACTCATCTAAAAAGATCGAAAAGAAGGCTCTTATCATATCTTTTCATGGGTTTCTTCCGCAAAAAATTGTCAAGAATATTATTGGCGAAAGTACTGGGTCGTCGCAGAGGATGGAAGAGCATACTGTAAAAGAGTTGAAGAGGTGGTCTGAGATTCACAACGTGGAACTAAGCATTGAGACAATAAACCTTGAAGGATACGGCAAGCTTTTTGAAAGGGTTAATGAGTGTTTGTCAATTTTGGAAAACTGGCTTGAAAATATATCCAGCTGCGATTTCCTACTTGCAGTTTCCAATTCACACAGCGTTCCGCTAGCGGTTCATGTTATCGCCAGGTTAATCACTTCAGGGTACCTCGACAAGACGGAAAAACTTGGGTTTATTGGGCTGTCGGGCATTTGTATGGGACCGATTCCTGAAGTGGAAAGTAAAATCAGCATTCGTGGGAATGTTGGACAGGATGCTGATATTATAAGCGAGATTCTTGATCTAGAAGACCCTGATTCATTACAAAGCAAAGAGTTGAGTCGAAATATGAAAGTTTTGATAAGGAAAAATTTCAAGATTACATTTGTGGGGTCCTTGAATGACTGCTTTTCACCGATTTATTCCAGCTTGGGATTGCATCTGCTGCATCCGAACATTTATCGGGCGCTCTACGTAGATGGAAGTCAACATCAACCTGATTTCTTAACCAGTCTCTTCAATTTGATATTAACGGTTAAGAATTTAAACTATAGTGACCATGGACTTTTGATCGAGTTGAGTAATTTTTTCACTGGTCAGATTGGAGATGGACAACACAGCAAAGTATTGACAAACAAATATGCGTTTCGAATGGGAATTAGCAACATGCTTAATACTAGCGATTTGTTCTATCAACAAAAAGTGGTGGAGGAGCTTACCAACATCAAAGAATACACCACCAATAGCTATCATATACCCTGGTGTTTTAGAGGATTTTTAGAGGAACTGGAAAGGCTGCAAAAACACTTTGATGCTAAACAAATTATCGAGCAGCTGTATGAAGAGTTCAAGATTTGGGAGCCTGAGACACAGAGGATGAAAGATCTACGGTATTGTATGTTGGCCTTTGAGAGTGTGATGAACGAAGATTTGGGATTATAGATCATCGTCCCATCAGAATGTTGGAACTGTTGCTTCTTCTCTCATTCGCTTTAACTTCCACTTTTTTATATTCTTTGTATCTGTTTGGAAATACAAGCGGTCAGTTGTACCTTTCCACCGTTACCCTGTGTGCTCCTGATAAGCATGTACCTGGGACGCCGGTTATAGGCTCGATAGCCGATCGTCGCAGGAACACATTGTGCGCTGGCTCGGTTAGAAAAAATCACGTCAGCGATCGAGATCAGAAAAGGGCACAGGCCACGGATCTTCTCTATCGAGGGCGGTGGAACAGGAGAGCTGCGGAATTCCACCCTGAATCAATATTGTTTCAATGTCATGTTTGTGTCGTCCTTCTCTGAAACAACGAATGCCACTCACACCGCATTTGGCAAACAAACGTGAACGGTCACTATAGTTTCCGAAACGCATTAGTGCCACTCTCGATAGTCTTCAGGTAGGCTGCTGAAGAACGCACGGTACATAGATCAAGAACCTTGAAGCTTATCATTCAAAAGCAAAGTCTCCAAAGTGAGTTAAAAATCTCTTTCCCTTCCACTGTTAGTGAATCATCTGAAGTTAGAAAGAAATACTGGTGTTTTTTATCTTTTTTGAAGAAAATTACAAACAAGGAAAAGTACAGGGATTTCAATCCCCATTTGACGTCGTGATCAGGAACGTAAATCATATACTACAATTATGCCGTTTATACCATTTTCCTCTGCAAACTACAGATCATCCACCTCTAGCTCATCATTTGATCAGGATGGATCGAACCCCATCCTTATTGGCACGAACGCTAACGGTAACAACACCAATTCTAGCTCGAATGCCAACGGGAATGGAAACTCTAATAATAGTAGTAATAATAACAGCACAAATAACTCACCTTTATTCCAGCAAGGGTCCTTTCCTTTGCGTAGAAAGACATCTGTTGGAAACGCCCTGTTCAGCCTGGTTAACTCAATCAGACAACCAACTATGAGCCCATCTTCCAACCGTCAGGGCCCGAGAAGGAGTTCGCAGTCATCACATTCCCGGTCACGTTCTGCATCTATTCCACTATCAAAGCAAGCATCTAACCCCGGGAGTGAACGAGGTCATGAGAATAATAGTAGTGATGACTTGCATAGAGCACGGGAAGAAGTTGAGAGTGCCAACCCGTTTCCCATCGGCATTGCACCGGAGCTGATCCAGCAATTTGAGACAGAGGGTATCAACACGAGGTCAAATAACTGTACTCCTGCTACCCGAAAATGTAATAGATCTGATCCGCAGCTGACCACGATTCTTAGTGGTGGTCATGCGGCTGATCAGAACGGAGAAGAAGCAGAAGCAGAAGCAGAAGCAGAAGCAGAAGCAGAAGCAGAAGCAGAAGCAGAAGCAGAAGCAGAAGCAGAAGCAGAAGCAGAAGCAGAAGCAGAAGCAGAAGCAGAAGAACAGGAAGACGAGGGAGAAGGAGATGGAGAAGTGGTACCGATGGTACCTATGGCACAGGAAGCCAGAACAACTTCTGAGCCGAACGACTACAGGAGGCTCGGGTTGCAGGCCATGCGCACTTCTGGGTCGTACTCTAGCAACAATTTGAGTGAGAGCGCTCATAATCTGAACGAAGCCCCAAGGGGTACCGATAATAGTAGTTCCAACTATAACACAACCACCAATGCGAACGCCAGCGGTAATGCTAATTATGGAGATAGCGGTATCAGCATAACGAATGGGGACAACTCTGCACATAACATGTTCAATCCGGCAGCATACAATTACAGCATGGCCAATAGTCAAACGATCCCTAATTTCAGGATCTATGCCAATGGTGGGATAATCGGTGGGGATGAAAATATTTCTGCAAGTGGTAGTAATACCAACGGCATTGGTAATGCTGTAATTGCTACGATCCGAGAGGATGACCACGGTATGGCTGCTACTAATGACTTTGTTGCTCCACCCAATAATACCCGGACTCGCGGGAACACACTTCGAGATGAACTTGTTCAGTACGAGCCTGTTATCATGGACAGCGAAAACAATCCTACTACAGGCACGGTAATCAACAATCCGGTTAACATTGATGATTCACGAGATGACGTTATTTTACTTGATGCCCCCAACGGACCGCCTGTTATTATATCCCCGGATGACCGTTCTGTACAGGTCATTCGCACGCCCGGAGAAGAGCACAGAGATTTAGATAGGAGTCAAAATGAAGATGATAGGGAGCTAAGAAATCGGGCGACTAATGGCGGTGCTGGCAATGAGGAGAATGAACGCGGTCTGAATTCCGCTGGAGGGACTGAGACTGCCACGAATACTATGTATGCACAAACGACGATACAACAAGAGGAACGAGGCCAAAGCAGCTGCGATTCAAATGGATTCTATTCGATCCGGTTGACGCCATCGATTGATCATTCCTCGACACACCCATACATGTTTTTCGGGCCTATTGTACGGAAATTGAAGCCGGGCAAGGGTATATCTATTGGTAGATATACGGAGCGGAGCAAGAAGGCGGCGACTGCTGCGTCGGGGTCGTCGGAGCCTGTTGTTTTCAAGAGCAAGGTTGTTTCACGTAAACACGCTGAGCTTACGGTGGATGAGAGGGGGAGATGGTACATACAGGATGTGAAGTCGTCGAGCGGGACATTCTTGAACCATGTCCGGCTCTCTTTGCCCAACACGGAGAGTCCAAGGGTGTTTCTGAACGACTCGGACATTCTCCAGCTTGGCGTTGATTACCGAGGGGGCTCGGAGGAGATGTACCGGTGTGTGAAGGTAAAGATTGAGCTGAACTATTCGTGGAAAAAGCGTGCTGCTAAATTTAGCAAAGAGGCACACGAGAAGTTGAAGCAGTTGACCAATGTGCTGGGAGGTAATAAGGAGGAGCTCACCCCCTGTGTGATCTGCTTGGACGACATCAAGCCGTGTCAGGCTGTTTTCATGAGCAGCTGTTCCCACTCATGGCACTACAAGTGCATCAGGCCGTTGCTTGTGAAGACGTATCCACAGTTCCTATGTCCGAACTGCAAGGCGGTGTGCGACTTGGAGGCCGAGCTCGAGGACGGGGACGACGACGGCGATGGCAGCGATGGTGTCGGGGGCGACGGCGATGGCGATGTCGATGGTGAAGCGGACGGAGCGGACGGGGTGGATGGGGGTGCGTACAGAGGCCGTGCCGTTGTCGACGTCCGGGCGAACGCCGCTAATAACGCCAACGGTGGCGACGATTACGGCAGCAGAGGGTATGACGCTATGGACGAAGATCTCATGAGAGACGTTGAGGAGGCGGCAACTTCTGGAGCCGCTTTTTAGAGCAGCTTTGGCGCCTCTTTTTGCAGCGGCGGCCATACGTGGGCTAGTAAATCGCTGCAGGAGACAAGCACGTAATTAAAGTAAGTACGCCAGTAAGTACGCCAGTAAGTACGCCAGTAAGTACGCCAGTAAGTACGCCAGTAAGTACGCCAGTAACGTAAGTGTGCCAGAGCTCCAGCGAAACCAGTCTGATGCCCCCCACCCCCTCCCCCCAGGTGGGGACTCGCCGCGGACCCGGCACGGACAAATCGCGGGGCGAGCAGGTGTCAGACGCGGCGCCCATGGGCCAATGGCGGCGCGTCGAGTGCGCTCGGGCATATCGTGGCAGCGGGGCGCGGCGGGTGCGGACGGCGGCGTAAGAGCGACATCTCCGAGAAGGCTGCAGTGCGATAAGCCGGCGCCCGGTGAAGGAGATTGTCGGCTTGTCAATGGCGAAGAACCATTGTCCCTGCGGCGGGCATCCCACGGGCACCGGCCGTTGGGAAGCAGCCGCTGCCAGATTGACAGGAAGGGAAACGGGGCGTCTGGATTGTCTTGCTGGCGCTGCCAGAGGCCGACTGCGAATGGGCGATGGCCAGGGATGAATAGTCGGCAAAGCAGTAGCAGCAGCAGCGGCAATGGCGGCGGAAGTGGCAGCGGAAGTGGCAACGGGAGGGTTCGCTCATCAATTAAAGGATAATCCAGGTTGATTGTTTTTTTCCGTGCAGTTCGGAGAGGCTGCAGGAGTGCTGGCGACGTGGCCGTGGCCGAGGACGAGGACGAGTGGCAGGCAGGCAGGCAGGCAGGCAGGCAGACAGGTAGGGGTTTTTCCATTGTCGGGAGCCTGTTTTTCCCGGTGTCCTGTGCCATGTACGGTGTGCTGTGTCCGGTGCAGAGCGGTATACGCTGTCCCGTCGTTTCTTTCTTTGTAGGTTTTTCCAGCTAGCGGTTGGTGGATAAAAGTGCCTCTGTTTCCTCTTCGGCTTCCGCATTCTTTCTTTCTTCTTCCTATTCTCTTTGTCTTTTCTTTTTTCGCAGGTATAAGCACGAGGTCTGAGAACACACATCCATCATGGCTGACGTTTTCAGTGTGCAGATTTTCTTTATTGTCTTCAGAGAAGCGCTAGAGGCCATCATTGTCATCTCGGTGCTTCTTGCGTTCGTGAAGCAGTCCATCGGCGAGGACAACAAGAAGCTAGGACGGAAGATCAAGATTCAGATTTGGGTCGGGTCTATCCTCGGTGTCATCATCTGTCTCGGTATCGGTGGTGGTTTCATTGGTGCATACTACACGCTTGGTAACGATATTTGGGCAAACTCGGAGGACCTCTGGGAAGGTATCTTCTGTATCATTGCCACCGTCTTGATCTCCTTGATGGGGATTGCGATGGTCAGAATCAACAAATTGCAGAGAAAGTGGAGAGTCAAGATCGCCAGAGCCATTGTCACCCCGCCAGCTAAGAGAGCAGACCGGTTCAAGCTAGGTTACCTGCTCAAAAAGTATTCCATGTTCATCTTGCCCTTCATCACCACCTTGAGAGAAGGATTGGAAGCTGTCGTCTTTGTCGGTGGTGTCGGTATCTCGGAGACATCCGCTAAAGCCTTCCCATTGCCCGTCGTCATGGGTATCATCGCTGGTCTCGCCGTCGGTTGCTTCTTGTACTACGGTGGTTCCGTCGTCTCCTTGCAGGTTTTCCTCTGTGTGTCCACCGCTATCTTGTATTTGATCGCTGCCGGCTTGTTCTCCAGAGGTGTCTGGGATTTCGAGCAGAACTTGTACAGTCGTCAAACAGGTGGTGACGCCGCCGAAAACGGGTCCGGCCCAGGTACTTACAACATCCACAAGAGCGTGTGGCACGTCAACTGCTGCAACCCGGAAATCGACGAAGGTTGGGATGTCTTCAACTCCTTGTTGGGGTGGCAAAACTCCGCCACATACGGCTCCATCATCTCCTACAATTGTTACTGGCTCTTTGTCATCATCATGTTGTCCTTGATGCTGTTCGAGGAAAAGCACGGACACTTACCTTTCGTCACAATCGGCTTTAGACAACTGAACCCAATGTACTACATCAAGAACAAGAAGAAAGACGAACTGACCGAGGAAGAAGAAGAAGAATTGTTCCACAGAGCGAAGGCTCACATCCAGGGTCATGCCAAGGAGGAAGAAATGGCGGAAGCCCACGAAGCTACCGACTTGAGCAGCTCCACTAACGTCTACTAGATCATCTGCGTGGATTCTGCCTGGAATCCAAATTTAAAACCAGAACCAGATCCAGAGCGAGAACAAGAATCAGAATCAAACATCAGAAACTCA
The DNA here is from genome assembly GCA_030563085.1 of Pichia sp. NRRL Y-27259. Lineage (NCBI taxonomy): Eukaryota > Fungi > Ascomycota > Pichiomycetes > Pichiales > Pichiaceae > Pichia > Pichia sp. NRRL Y-27259. The sequence continues at coordinate 17,372 of JAKUBB010000040.1, forward strand.
ACTCATCTTTAATTTCTTATTTATTCTAGTTTCTCTTCACTATTTCTTTCTTACTTTTTTTCTTTCTTACTTTCTTACTTTCTTTAACCTTTTCCTCGTTTATATAGTTATTTAATCAGACGCTTTTGTAACATTCGTTACATCCCTTAACTCCTGTCTAGCAATGGACCCCTCACCTCTATTACTCCGGTTTTCCCTTTTTTTCGTAACCGACAATTTCCGCTTTATCTTGCTCACAGAATTATACCTTTTCTTGATTCGGTAGTTCAGATTGTAGTTCTCATCAGTCACAGCACTCCCAGTCCCACTCCCACCCAGATCCAACGCTCCGTTCTTGCTACTCTCTCTCAACATCAACATTTTCCAAATAAGTATGAATTCTTGATATTTGGAGTTGTCCTTCTCAACATACTCATCCATAAGTACATCGATGTTGCCCTTCAACTTGGTGTAGATCTCCTCAATTTCATCAATCCTATCGGCCTCAAGCATCCATTCGCAGATTACCAACTTCAATAGCTCCCAGACTACATTTTGCTTCTCAAAATTCAGGTTGTTGACCTCCCGAAAACATTCATCGAAAACCTCCCCTATGAAATCGTCAATGTTAGAATAGACCAATATCCGATGTAAACACCGTATCCCGTCTTTAAACCCAACAGATTCAACATTCATCCGACTCAACGAGTCAATGCTACTCTTTATGAGCTGCTTAGCAAACTCAAACGTCAACAAAGTCTTACTCTCATACCAGAAAGAACAATGGAATAACTGGAAGATCTCACACTTGACATTCTCAGCCACCTTCTCATCTTTGATAACTTCACCCAAAAACTTGACATTGTTCATCACGCTTTTCAAAATGAACTCATGATATGTTTCAGTAATAAACGCAAATCTTAAAACCTCCAACTTTTCAATCACTCTCCTCTTTCTGAAGTCATCGATTACTCTTTTGTTCAACATTTTCAATATATTTTTTATGGCCTTTTCGTTCAGCTTGTCACTAACAGCATCATTACCTGACAAAACACTCCGGTATTCAAACTCATCCCAGTTTCCATAAATCATATTTAAATAGACATACAAATAAGTAGGTCCAATCTTCGACATGTTGACGCTATGAATTTTGCTGTCTGAAACTTCCGACTCCTTATTTTTTAAGCTTGCCGGCCTCGATAACATATTTCCATCTGACCTGCTAATTCTTTGACCATTTGAACTATTATAACCATCAATAATTTTATCATCATACGCATTATTTTCGTTTTCTTCGTGTTCTTCGTCCTCGTCTTCATCGGCGATCAAAGAAATGTTCTGGAAACTTACCAAATTTGCAGTTGAAGAGAACGACCTTGAACCTGTAATAGATGCCGTATCAAGAATTGCCGACGAAAATGTTTGCAAATTATTGTCAGTCTTTGAAGCTATTCTGGCGGTGGTGTACTCGTCAATTCCATCGGTCGACTCTGAGAGTCTATCATCATCATGATAATCATCATCACTGCGGACTTTGCTGAAATGAATGTCACCAATACTCATATTGCCATAATCGTCAACTTCACCAATAGATTTAAAATCTGCACCAAAACTCCCACATATCCTGGAAACGTCTACCGTTTCATTTGCATAGATATCAATGAGGCTATCATAGCCATAGTCATTAACAGAATCCCGAGAAGCTGTTGCTCTCCAAAACATTGCCTTTTCCTTGATGTTGATCGGCAGATCCCATTTAGAAGTATAAACTTCTTCAACAACAGGTTCTTTATCCTCATTTGTACTATCATTATATTTCTTACTGGATGTCTCAATGTCAGAACTAAAATCATGCTCTAGGGTATAATCGTTTCCATCGCTAGAGTCTGTTTTTCCTACTAAAGAGAATAACCAAACTGTGAAGAACAATAGTCCAGTTAAAACAAACAATGTCGCTACTACACAAGATATCAAACCATATAGCTTAATTTGCATACTGAGCTCTCTTATTTTTTCCTCACATAAGTCATCAACATAGAACAGAAATAAGTCTAACAGATCATTTTCTGTACCATCATAGTTATCTTCCCAATTCAAAAACAAATTACCATTTATATTGTCATGATGTTGTTGTTGCTGACCAGAAAAGCCTTTTGCAAACAACAGTACTCACGGAGTTGAAATACTTTCCAACTTCGTTATATCGATGAGCCGAGTTAGTATTTGAAAGATAATTATCTTTGAATTTTCAATGAGCTGCTACAAAAAGGGGGGTTCGGCTACTACTATTTCCAAAATCAGGCATGATCCCGCTTAGTAACTCGTCAATCACTGCAGACATTTCTGAAGTATCATCAAGCTTATGACTTCCGTTTCTCGGAAAGGAGAATCTCGGTTATCAAGAAGGCAAAAAAAATATCAAGGCATCATGAAGTCACATGCTCGCCCAAGCGTGTTACTGTGCTGTAAGAAAAACGAAGGATCGTGCCTCTTTCAATACGTGTCTGAGATATGATAATATTGTGAATATAAATAAATAAGTACATACATATATATGACGATGAATATAGATGTATATGTTATATGGGGGTGAAGAATAGATGAAGATTACAATTTGGAAGCGTTTTTGCCGGAAATACAAAGGGAATCATTTCAGCCTGCATGATAATGATTTCGACAACAATAGAAATAGTGACATAGAAAATCCAACTTCAATTATTATAGCCCGTTTCAAAATGGAACATCATACAATTAAATGAGCAAATTTGATTCCCGTGCACCACTCGACATCTAACGTCTCCTTTATAGATAAAAAATGCGTGGGGCAAGTGGTCCAGTAGATGCAACAGCGAATTGGATCAAACTGTGTTCTTGAAGTTTGCAGGACCCTTTTCGTATCTTGGTGGTGCATTTCTATCATACATAATACCACCTGGTCTCTTTGGTGGAATGATTGGATCTGGGTGCTGGAATTTGGCCAATAACTCTTCGGTCTTGGCAAATACTTTTTCTAGTTCAGCTGGGTCGGAAATGTTTTTGTTTTGTTCAAATCTGAGTCTGATTTCAGCTGCCTTCTCTCTGTAGAATGAGTTCTGGTTAATCCAGTTTCTAGCAGTTCTCAAAGACGTTCTATAAAGGGAGGCCACGTACTTGGCATTTTGAGGGGAAAATGGAACTGGCGCAGGCATGCTATGTGGGTGACCAATGTATACTGCTTGACGGTGGAGAAGTAGAGGGAGTCAGCCAACTTTTCACGTCCTATCTTCCTCCATGTTTCTCTGCATCCCTGTGCAACTGCAACAAAATACCCTCGTTCAAATTCAGCCAAATCTCCCCTCCACAAAAAATAGAAAAAGAGGGGGGGGGGGGAATAGAAGCCAGAGGTGCACGGAGGCGTGGGCGCGCTTGCCTTTTTTGCGCCGATCGACTGCTTTTTCCAAATTTTCCTCGGACTGTGGTGTTGATCCATACTGTAATAGGTACTTACTACTATCAAACGTGATTGAAGAGCTCCCTAACCGTTAGAGTTGTGTGCATCTAATTATCCGCTCATACTTAAGCCTACTGCATTGCGAAAAAGTTTGAAAGAATTTATTTACTTGTTGATATTTCGGATCCTGGAGGAAGCAAGGATTCGTCATGACTGGTACAGAGAACAAACCATTGAATCCCCAACATGGAAATAACCTTAATGACATGTCTTCCGAAAACGGCAACACCAAGTCCACTGACGGCAAACTGGCGCTCACGAAGAAATACGATCAGGTGGCTGATGGCAGAATTTCCAAAGTAAGACTGGCACCAGCAGGATGCCTTACATGCCGGCACAGACACAAAAAATGCACTCGAGAAAAGCCCGTATGCGATACATGCATGAAAAGTAGCTACAATTGCTTCTGGAGAGAACCTGGGACCAGGTTTACCGATTATAAGGTCAAGCTGATACGCAGCAGCAGCCCGGTGGGTAAGATTTTACAGCCGAATCCGTTATCGAGTGACAACATCTTGTCAACACAGTACCATATTTCCGATGAGGAAAATGATGATCCAATGTTGGCGAACAACTGGACGGAGGATGACAGTAACCTTCTGGAAGAGGATTCTCTAATCACTGTTGCGCAGAAGGCGGTATCTATCACTAATGCATACATGAACTCTCAAGAGGTTCAACCGATGCCTAATGGAGAGGAAATCAAGAGAATAAAAGTAAAGCAGGAATACCTGGCAGGTCCGATAAATAGCCAAGATGAATCCGCCAAAGGGCACTCTAGGAAAGAAGATGGAAAAGAGAAAGAAAATGGAGAGCAGGATCACGAGAAAGATGAAGAAGAGAACAACGACTCTGAAGATGAACAGAATATAGCCTCTGGTCACAGAAAAAATGACGATTCAGAAGATGATGATGATCATGGAAAAAGCAATGGAAACTACAACGGAAAATTGAATGTTTCGAGTGAGGATTCTTCTGGAAAGGATAACCAAAACGATGAAAATACCAATTCAGATGATGCTGATGGATCATCTCAACACAGAAACACAGCTATTGGCTCAACGCAAGCTCTAGATACCTTGAAGCTCTTAAAGTTTAAAACCTTACTGGATATGGACCAAACGGACAACCTCATAATCAACGAGGGAACATTGATCAACATGCCGTCAAATAAAACTACGAATAGAGGTTCGAGCTGGTATACAAGGTTTTTGAGCTCCACCCCTGACACCTTTGATGAAGATTTAAGCAATGTCGAAGGACGATTATTTCCAACTATTGCTAACGAAGGGCTGGCTTCTTTGGAATCACTAAACAAAATTCAAAACATAGATTTGCTTTCTCCTGCATGCTTTTTGTCTCATATAACCAACGAAAAACTTCAGCGGAAAAGCCAGACACCTACGGAGCAAAATCCTAACAACTATAATGGAGCCGACTACGAATACCTGCTGAATTCCGCAGAACCTGAATCAAAAGCACTGGTTACTGGACGTAGACATAGGGTGCAGAAAAAGCATCCCAGCACTTCCCATCATCCAGCCAGTAAAAAGAAAAATATGAAGAAGATTAGCAAAGAAATGGGTGCCAAGCTGTTACTTGATGCGATATCGAAGTCAAGGAAGACCTACGATAGATGCAAATTATACCAAGATGGCCGGAGAAAGCTCCAATCAAGTAAAAAGCATGTGAACTTATCCGAGCTACCGTTTTACATCACACAGTTTATGAAACAACCATAGCTATTTTCATGACCCGCCCCTTATTAATCGAGCAAAGTGTATATTTTTTAAGAGCTTTTTATTAGAAATGTTTCGGTAGAAATTACGTATTGCGATGATTGCGAAGAAAAAGTCCTTTGGTTAGCGAAGAGTCAAGGCTTTGTTGAGGCTTGATCGTGTCCTTTAGCGCGTGCGCAAAAACTCTGTTTATGCTATGTTCCGTCCCTTGTTGGCAGCGTTTCTATTAATTTTTCCTTCGTCTTAAAGTCCAACAAATAGCAATTGAGTCATTCCGTTGTAAAACCTTACAATAGTCATGTCTCAAGAAGTAAAACAGAGGGTCAATGCCGATAGGTTGTCCGAGAAGCCTGAAGAATCAGACACTAAAAATGATCTGGTTACTTTACAGCCAGATTTTGCAATCAAAATCTATTACAAGTATGACCTTAAAACTCGCCAGACTGACAACGAATCGGAGGCAAGCTTGAAACTACTGACTAAAATATTGCAATTGAATGGTTTTATCGTTTCGATCCGTCCTGATTCAAATACCAATTTTATGATTCTATTTGTGACTTTGAAGGAAAAATCATTTGTGGAATTAGTAAACCTGTCCAACGAAACGGACAAGCTTTTCAACGTTGCTCCTAACCCAACAAGTAACGAGAAAACTTCAGTTGCAGAAAGATTGCGCTTGATCTATATGAAATTGACCTTACCAAAGTTGAGTGGAGGCTGTGGAATCCAAATTGGGAAAGGTAATGTCACAGCTATTCTGCCTGTCAAGTCTGCAATCAACTTGGAAAAAGAGTCCAAGTCTAATTGGAAAAATTTTGGCAAGCTATTCAAGAAGAAGACTCGTAATCAAAATGAGCTGTTTTTGAAAGAAACTCTTGGTTCCAAATATGCCATCTACTACAAATTTGTTCAGGGGTACGTCTCTTCAATTGGTTGTCTTGCCTTAGTTGGTATTTTTGCACGTTACTTTCTCGGTAATTTTTCCATTCTTTATGCGGCAGCAAATATACTTATTGGTTTGACATGCTACACATGTATTTATGCCACTGAAAAAAAGCTTTCGAATGAATGGAATCTATCAAATATTAGCAAAACCGAAATAATCAAGCTTGAAGAAACTGACTTGATCCCAACTTGGAAAGTTTTGCTTCGTAAGTTATTGTTTACCCCTATAACAATTGGAGGTGCTTCTGGCTTATTTTCGGCTCAGTTTGGGTGTTTCCTTTTGGAAATTTTCATTAATGAGATTTATCAAGGTCCATTTCAATCAATTTTGGGTTTACTGCCAACCATTCTCGTCTGTGTTCTGGTTCCCGTTGGAACTATGATTTATGGAATTGTTGCAAAGAAATACCTGATTTTTGAAAAAAATCCAACAGAAGAAAGTGAAAATGATTCTTTGTTGATAAAGATGTTTGTCTTCAATTGTCTTGCTTCATATTCTCCATTAATGATAACAGCGTTCATTTATTTACCTCTTGGTTATGCTCTCGATCCATACCTGCAGACCATCCAAGCCATGGTCACAAAAGCTAGTTCTGTCTACTCTTATATTCCTAACATTCCAGTTTTGCAATCTCAATATAAGGTTAACAGTACGAGAATTTCAAGCCAGATCTTTTATTTCATGGTAACGAATCAAGTTGTCGGTACATTCGTTGAGTTTGTCGTTCCACTTATTGTGTCGAAGGTGACAGGCATCCCAAAGGTTGCATCCCTTTTAGGTACTCCAGTCTCAAGTAAAAAATTGAACATGGCCGAAATCGATGCCCCAGAAGAGCATAAATTTCTTGAACTTGTTCGTGCAGATTTCAAGAAGCCAGAGGTATCCATTGATGATGATTACAGACAACACGTACTTCAGTTTGGATTTTTAATGTTTTTTGGTCCAGTTTGGACGTTGGGTGCATTGTGCTGTTTTGTTTTCGGCTTGATTCAACAAGAAGGTGATTACATCAAGTACATAAAACTGGCAAAACCAGTTGTCCCAGCCCGTGCCGAATCTTCACAGCCATGGCTACTTTTCATGCGCTTTTTGCTAATCATTGGATCATTTGTTTCTGTTGCCATTACTTTAATGTACAACAATAACTCTTCGATGGGGGAAGAGATCTCCAGTTATGTTGGCCGTACCAGTGTTGATAATTCCTGGATTTATATTATTGGAGGTGCTACAATCTCATGTATTACTGTCCAAGCTATTGTCTGGTCATCCGAGAGTGTTATTGATCATATCTACGATGTTGATGATACTGAGGAGTTTTCAAAAGAGATCAAAGCAAGAAACTTGCTTTCCACTTTGGTTAAGAGAGAAGAAGGTAGCGCAGTTACAGATGTTGCTGAGATCATGGAAGAAGCATCTGCGCTTCAAAGCGCATTTTGATAAACCAATGTTATGACATTAACTTTCCAATTAGTATAAATGCTATTGTTATTTAGTATACATTTGTTGAACGCTTACGTATAAATATATAGTTGTGTGCATCAAATATATCTTCTATGTATAGCTATATATTTGTGTCTACTATTGAACTATGATTTATTTTTGACAATTACGTACTGAAAATGTCGACTCTTGCACGCTTCCAAGCTGTTGCTAGATAGACTTCCGTTACCTCTTCTTCATCTTCTGTGCTACCTGCTATTTTATTCATATCACTTATATCTGGACACTTCACTTGCATCAATGCATACGAGCCTCTACTACCATCGGGCCGCACCATTGAGCCAGGATTGATAACCATAACATTTTTAACAACTTTGACAAAAGATTTTACCACCGAAGGTATTATCAGTATATCTGGCATTTCGTCGTTAAATTCAGAAAGGCCAAGATAAGACGTATCAAGCTGAAAAAATTTGTCGTCTGGTGCATCCGGTGGTGGATTTACAGGGTAGAATTGTCTTTGCTGAATGACATGTTCTACAATCCTTTCAATTCTGTTGGAGTTTGCGTTCTTTGTCGTAACATCTTTCAAATCTTTGAAAATATCAGCTGTCGAAACGCCAAATGATAGTTCGTTTATGTTGAAAAGGGAAGGGTTTGGAAAGCATTTGAAAGTTTTAGGTAATGAAAGAGACTTTCTATTGAAGGGAGCTTGTGGATAGGGGGTATGATGATTCGTTACATCTGAGCCATGAGGTAACAGAATAATACGCTGGCATTTGATATCGCTGAGTATAGGTGAAACAAATGACACAAATAAGTCATCTAGACTCTTCAGGTCATCAATATCTTCGCCTGTATTAAAGAATGATTTGGATAGTATATTTGGGACGGCCTGTATATCAATGAATGGCCCTAACATAATCACCACGTCTGGCTTGACGACGGTATTAATGTGGTGGACAAAATTTTCCAAATGAGTGAAGTCAAGAAATTTCTTGGAGTGATAGGGACCTGATGTCACAACAACCTTTAAATTATCATCTCCTATTATATTTGCGAAATTTTGAATTTCTTCGGAAGTGTAAGATATTGATCCCAAGTAAGGGATTTTCAGATTCTCGATTACTTTGAAGGTATCGCCTGTTACATTTATCCCACGGAAGGCAACTATCTGACCTGAGAAAAACGATGCTTTTGAGACGTTAGACAAATCTAAATGGACACGGCAACCAAAGCCGTTCGATCTAGAGGTTTCCAAAAACAATGAATCCAAGTTCAACTCAGAAGATGACGCCAATGGAGAGTCAGGAACTATTCTACCAACCGTATAAATCTCAGATTGGGACTGACGAGTTGGATCTGCAAATTGTGCTTCCTCCAGATTATATTTGTCTGCTACAATCTGGGAAATATTGTCTATCTTTTCATCCAGATAGTCTGCAATCTCCAGTAATTTGAGGTTCATAGTTCTGTACTTGTACTTCTTTGGGTTGAAATTTGCAATAATTTTTATGTTCTTGTTTGAAACAGTAGTTTCTTTGTCAGGGATGGTTTCTGCGTGAACCGATTCCAATATCTGGTTCGATTCCGCTTGGTCTTGTGATTCTTTGACAGGCGATGAAGAAAAGTTTAGCTTTCTCTTTTTCGTTTGATGGAAGCCTAGCAATGGATCGTTTGCATCCAAAAATGAGTTGGAGTTGGAGTTAGATGCACCAGACTTAAATTTTGATGCTGAGTGCTTATTGTTGAGTTTCAAATTTTGTCTTGAAGAAGGTGTTTCTGCATTTTCAAGAGTAAGGCGGTCTTGGATATATGTTTGTAGATATTCTAGGTTTTCCAACGAAATTTTCATGTTGGTGTCATTGTGCTGCTTGAAAGTATAAGCTTCCCAATTTGAAAACAACTCTTGAGCAGTCAGATTGAAAAGACTGCACAAATGAGAGCATTTTCCAATGATCTTTGGATCGTTTGCGGTTTCCCCAAACATTCCAATAAACTGTGCATCAGTCATTATAGTAAAGGTTTAAAAATCTTTCGTTAGTGCTAACTGCTATCAGTTTCCAGTCTTTCTATTTCTTGCTGAATCATTTGACCTCCATTCCTCTCGAGTGCTTTCATCATAGGAACTAAGGTCTCAAACGCGTCTCCGTCTCCAGAAAAGTAAAACAACGCGTGTCGCTTAAGTAATCGCCAGCATGAATTTCACCAATCGAAGTAATATCAGGTTAGGTTAATTACACTACAAGAAATACGTAGAGACATAAGGGCATATACAGCTCGGTAGGCTCTTTAGGGCACAAAAGTTCTGTACAATACATTGGAGGAAAAAGCCCGTGTGGATAGGAGAGCACACACGCCTAATCTCTTTCTTTTTCTGACTTCTCCTCTCTGACTGGAGATGTATCTCTCTTCCTTGCCTCCTCCTTGGATTCTTCCTTGGATTCCTCCTTGGACTCCTCCTTAGACTCATCCTTGGAATCTCTTCTTCCTCTTCTCTTGTTCTTGTTACCCTTGTTACCTCTTCTTTCGCCGAATTTTTGGGCCTTGCTTTCATCGTAGGCAGTTTTACTGATGATGCCCAACTCGATTTCACCATATTTCAGCTTGTTTTCGCCATTCAACACCTTTTCTGCGTCTTGAGGATCTTTGAATTCGACAATACACGCACCGATGAACTTCTTCTCTTTGTTCTTTTTCATTCTGACTTGGTTGACAGCCGCAATGTCGGTAAAAAACTTTAGGAGATCGTCCAAGGTTGCCTCCTCAGGCAATTTCTCAACAAAAATAGATCTCTTATTGATGTTCAGCTGAATTTCGTTGTAGTTCTTTGGCAATGGGATCTTTCTTCTGACCATTTCACCATTTTCGGAGACCTCCAAAAGTTCTTCTGATTTTCTGAGTGCATTAACGATTGTCTCGATTGGTCTGTACTTCTTCATTCTCTCGAATTGGGAAATGGTTTGGATAGGAACCCAACCATCGTTTGCGTTTTGTGTGGTGAAAAGAAACTTGTCGTTGAGGAGGTTAGACTCTGAGAAGTAGAATTCAACTTGCTTGAGGATGTTTTGTTGTGTTTGTTCGTCTACGGACATTCTGATACTAAAAATGGTTGATACTTCTCCTCAACTGCTTTTCTCTTTCCCAATAGCAGAGGAAGCTTGTCTTTTCTTCAGAAAGCCAATCCACTCTGATCTGAGTTGAAGAAAAAAAAACTCCTATAAAATTTTTTTTGCCAGCGAGGAAAAGTGAGACTCGGTCAGGACAAGAGGAAGGGGAAAAAGGCCAACGGGAGATAAGGAGAGAGCATCGTGACTCAAATGTATCGGAACACCCCTAGTACAGATGTGCCCAGCAGGAGGCCTTCAGCAAACCGTAGATTGACGACGTCGATGCAGCTGAGGTAGTCTTCGATCAACCCGACGTTGCTCCAGATGGTCAGCTCAATATGGCGGTCCAAGCCCGCGAGAGGGCCGTCGCTTTTCAGCACGTCTTCAAACTCCACAACAAGAACACTGTCCTTTCCGGCAAAGAGCCTTCTGAATTGATGGCCACAATCGACGACCACGACCACCCCGTTCCTGTTGCGCTTGTCTCCTTCGAGATGTCGGTTTACAATGAAGCTGACAAATCGGATCCAGTCCTTGCTGTTTGTATATCGTATAACGGGGCCCCTTGACGACTCAAAGATGTTGATGTCTCCGGTAACCCGTTTGCCAGCCTTGTACTCATCAAACGGCGCTGTCACTATTTGCTTTGTGCTGGGAACGTTTGAAAACTTGAGAATATCCACCAGCCTACATTCCGTTATGCCTTCCATTCCTAGCACGGTGAAAACTTTTTTTTTGCCCCTCCGTAAGAACGGCTATAGGGAGGTAGAAGAATAAACAGCGTCCTATAAATATACACACGTTCACTGCCCAAAGCTCAGTTGAAAAACATCAACAATTCTTCAGCAAGGTACCCAAACACAGGCAAGAAGAGATTGTCGTTCACGTCAACGATACCTTCGAATAGCGCGCACAACACCGCACACAAAAAACGATTGGTCCACGATAAGACTACAATCTTATCTTGCACGGAGCACGTTTGGAAGAGGAAATCAAGCAAGGCATAGCCTCCCATAATCCCCACAACCATGGCAACACTTCCCTCGATAGTCTTGTTGGTTTCAGGCCAGTTGTGACGACCAAATCTGCTTCCGACAATAGACGCAATAGAGTCTCCGAGCCCCAGTGTAAGCAGTCCAATATAAGTACTCTCCTGCAAACTATCGACGTTGTTCACCCAGAGTGGTAGAGAGGTACCAAGTATCAGATAGATGTAGCTTAAGACGAATTGTCCCTCGTTGTCCTTACTATCTTGGAAAGTGGAAAATAGCTTTCTGAGGGCGCCACCAAATGGAGGTAAATCGTTGGCTCTGACTATTTCAAGTATTATTAGAATACCGAGGACACCAAACAGAGCAATTGAAGCTAGTTCCGGTTCGACAACCATAGGTTTAGCCAACAGCGCAAGTAGAACAAAGTGCCAAATCTTCCTTTTCAAGCTCATGCTCACGTTCACCTTGCTAAAAATTATGAAGATAGCAGGAACCAGAATGGATGAGGCAATAAGCCATTGCTTGAAAATGCCACTGCGTTGATCTGAGGCAGTAACAAAGTCAATGAGCCAATTTAGATGGAATTTTCCTAGAGTAGGCAGTAATAATTTATCACTGACAATGAGACCTGCTGAGAAAAACAGTATGTAGATGCCCAGTAACCATGTGTACTTGAGGGTCTTCTCAGTCTGTGATTTGTAAAGTTCTAAGATAGGAGAAGCTATAATTATGCCAATAATGAATGATAGATACAAGTTTCTCATAACGAATAAAGTTAGATTACTATCTTTGTAGTTGATGAGGAAGGAACCCATTGCTAAAATGACGGATAGAAAGGATTTTTCAGAGAACTCAATCTCAGATCCAACGAATTTGTGGATCGCCTCGTAGAAGAAGCAGGATGCTATTGGTAGGAGTAAACTTCTGCCGTTGAAGTTATCATTATCGCCAAATTGGAACAAAATAACATATGAGATCAAACAACGAACAAATACATTCATGTAAGCTATTTGGACAACACAACAGGAGACCAACACAAGCTTATTCGACGCCTTAGTCAAGCAGACTGCAAGTGGAAAGAAAACAGAGTAAACATAATTGAAGTCTAATAGTAATGGCTTAACTTTAGTTTTCCCACTTTCAAATTGACGAAATCTGGAGTTAAGAACGGCACAGCATTCAAGTAATGCAGCAAGTATAATACAAGAAGCAGTGATCATTTTCTCCATTGCATCAGTTGATCCGTTATCCTCTTGAGTCTTGAAATGTAGATAGATAAGATTAGTCAAGAAGAATAGCATGAATATTTGGAAAACATGTCTGGTGTTAATGCAAACGTCCACCAATGCCATATAGTATGAAAAGATACCGCTTTTCACATCTCCCACCTCTTCAATACTCTTTGGTGCTGGAACTGGTGCTAATACGGCATCCTGATTTGCTTCATCTGCAGCAGATTCGAACTGTGCGTCGTAATCGTAATCGAGAGCAGTGGTTTTGTGCTTGACCTGGTGATGAACCACAGAGGTCGAAGGTGTACCATTTTTCTTTGACTTTGATTTCTTCGGAGGCATTATATCTGGATTTTTTTGACCTACAGGTGGTGAACAAAACGCAGATCGATCGCAAATCAGTTAAACAACCACTTCCCGATGATAAAGGACAGATAGCACTAATAATATTGTTGACCAAAAATTATTAACCAACTAAAAACGGATGATACCGCTCTATCGAAAAAAATGTGCCGAGATAGAGTACTGGGGGGGGGAAAGGGTTCGATTAGGTAATCTCCAGCATGAACAAACGATCAACCTATTTCCATCGTCGATGCATTCATTATGTTGTACATCTATACATACAGTAGTACACTAGCGAGTCTATAAAGGTGCTGAACATATTCTAGCTAAGCTCCTAGTGACCATTGTTAGGAGGTCTCACACCAAATATATTTGTGCCTACACGAACACTGGTACTTCCCTGTCTCACAGCCTGTTGGTAATCGCCACTCATACCCATGCTGAGCTGCAAGTTTGAAAGATTGAACTTCTGCTGCAAATGCTCTTTCAACTCAGCAAGCAGCTTGAACTCCTGATTTTCACCTTCCCCGTGACTGACAGCATAACTCCCTATCGTCATCAACCCATGGAAATCCACACAATCGCACTCCTCAGTGATGATCCGGACAAGTTCATCGAGCTCCTCCCCTGGTTCACACCCACTCTTCTGTTCTTCACCAGACGTGTTCACTTGGATGAGGACTCCGACCTTGCCAAAGCCTGGGCTCTTGGCCTCAATCATTTGTTTTCTCACGTCGTTGAGCTTCTTGGCCTTCTTGACCGTGTCTATCGTTTCAACGACGTAGAGGTTGGAAATGTTCTTTGCCAAGTCCTTGCACTTGTTGGTCTGTAGGCCACCGATGAAATGCCATTTTATGTCTCTTGGCAACACCTTGGCCTTTTCAATCAACTCCTGGACGTAGTTCTCACCGAAATGGCGATATCCGACATCGTACAATGCTTGAATGTCCGAAGCTGGCTTCAATTTGGAGACGCAAACTAAATTAGTCTTGCCGCCGCTTAAGGTTGCAACTTCCTCCTTGATCGGTGTGACATTGGTAATCAGTTCGTTTGCTCTTTTGGCAGTGTATTCGAGAGACATGTTTGGTATGAATTGCTTGTGGTGACGTATTGTAGAACTAAAGCTTCTTCTTGCTATGCACAGCATTGGCGCAAAGAGAAAGAAAAAGCGGAATACTCCGAACGTGAGCGTCTATGCCGTCTTAAACAAATCAGTGAACCTTGAAATTTGTTTGTCTCTCCTTTCCTAGTCAGGCTGAGTTATCGTTAATTAATGTTCCTCAGCACAGCCGCAATCCGCTCACACATTCCCTCCACAATACCCACATCCGTACACCGCACCTCTACGGAGGATGCCTTAAGCACCGCCAGACATCCGACCGGATGGTCCTCTAACGCCAAAATGCTTGCACAAGTGATCACGAAGCCTTCTTCTCCTTCCCTGCTGGTACCTCCCTCGGCGGTGATGACCTCGAAGTTCATTTTCCTCATGCTACGTACAATGAGTCCGACCATATGCGTCACATTATCGCCGGTTGAAGAGCTTGTCGTGGAGATGTCCAGTTTGTAGCAGCCCTTTTCAGGCATGAACTGGCCTATTTGGTTCCATCTAGACTGGAACGTCTGGATGGACATTGGGTTTCCTTCACTGGTGTGTAGAAGTTTCATCGCCAGTGAGAGTCGCAAGTTGATTTCCTCCTTGGTTGAAGGGATCTTGAATTGTATAACAGGTTCCTTGTTTTCAGGGTACATCTTTTTAATGGAACACCTCACGGTCAATGTTCCATTCTTGGACTCGTTCGCCAGACTTGTCTTACTTTCAGACACTTCGAGATCATACAAATCTTGAGCGCCATTGGCTTCTACTATTTTGCTCTCAAAGCCTCCGGTATTCTCGGTTTTGAGTTTGTAGTTGAAATCAATTTGAGAGAACTTTTTATCTCTCTTAACGCGGAATGTAATTCTGATGTTTGCAGAGTCGTATAGAATACCCTGGTCGAACCGCAAAAGTCTAATATATCCCTCTTCCCATTTATCACTCAAATCTGATGGTGATGTCAATGGCGATGGTAGTGGTAGTGATGATGATGATTTTGATGAAATAGTGAGAGGAGGAAGAGTTTCGAAATTTGAAAGACTAACTTTTTTGTTCAAGGTCAGATCTAGTTTGATGATAGTGTAATACTCGTGAGCTCTCTGCTTGATTTCTATATTATTACATTGCATTTCCTGCTCAAACGCCAGCTGGATTATTCTCTTTAGCTTTGCGTCCGTGACAACTTCGTAATATGCGTCCATAGTATCCAAGATCAAAAGCTTCGTGAACAGTGTGGAATTTTCATACTTATCAATCAAAAGGCTTAGTTGAGCATCCAAATCTCCAAGACCCCAATACTCACAATTATGTCTAAACACCAAACATGAAAGTTTGATAAAATTCTCACAACATCCGATAGATAAACTCTTGACAATAAAATCAGTAGCAACCTGTGCCAAATCAAGGTGATTTTTATCCGAAGTTTTTGTGGTAAAAATGATAAGTTCGTAAATTTTGGCCCATGCTTCATCGTCACAGTTGCCAATGAGAACAAAAATCTTTAAGATCTTCCTTGAAACATCCTGGATAATCCCCGTGTCTTTGTAATTATCAAGGATGGTCAAGATACTCGATAATACGGTACCTCTCTCGGTGTTTTCACACTTTTGTAAGTAGTACATTAAAATTGCCAAAACATCTTTGATCTGATGCAATGCAATAGCATCAATTGCCCTAATGTCTTTATCAGTAGCAAGAATAAGAACTCTGACAGTCAGTTTGCATACATAAAGATCTTTTTCGTGCACGAACTTCCTCCATATGGTTGCTTCAGCCAGAAGAACTTTCCTTCCATAGCCATAATCGGATGATTTTTCCATGACTAAAATAAGTTTCTTCAAACATGAAATCCTCACATTGGCATCATTGTTGAATTGAAGGAATGTAACCAACGCTTCCATAACAGTGCTTATATCGCCGGGAGCTAATTTACCATCATTGTTCACATCATTGATGTAAAGATCCAATGCCGCAAACAGTACGCTTGTAACTATAAGTTGGTTTTGTGTATTATCCGTGGTATTATCAGTCAGTAGTTTGGTCTTGTTGCCAACACAGTTTGAAATAATTTTATCTACTGTATTCTTCAAGTCAGGACGCGTAGCAGCCCCCATTCCATGTGCCACTGTGGTAATATGCGAAAGTACGTTAAATAATGCAATAATCGTATGCCCATATTGTAAAACCCAATCAAAATTTTGAGTGTTATTCTTATTGTTTTCGAACTCGATTGATCTCACAATCTCTGAGACTTCGGTCAACTTCGTTATGAGTAGTCCCTCAAGACTTTTTATACCTTCCCAATCAAAAACGACCCATCTTTCAAGAAGTGTGCAAAGTGAAATGAGCATATTGGTGTCTTTCAAGCCTTTTTTTGCTAACGTTTTCCCAACGAAGGCAAGGTTATCCCATGTTAGGACTTCATTTTTAAGATCTCTAGGATGGTCCAGCTTAAAAAACTGTGCAATACAAAGCATTGCACGGGTGCTAACAAATTCAGGCACCTTCATGCTTTCCAAATGTATAAGTTCGAAAACAGAGCTTACGAATTCACGCAGAAATGGCTCTGTTATTGACAAGTTTTTCACCCAAATGATCAACTCACTGACACTCTGTAAACCTATGCCAACAATAATCCACAAAGACTCCATAATATTTTTATTCTTCTCATTCTTCAAAACAATTGTAGAGCTGATATCAATCAAAACGGAATTGACAATTGATTCGAAATCATGGATAGATATATGTTCGTTGTAGAGACTCTTTAGTCCAAGGAAACCAATGTCCCTATCATTTTTCAACTCTTTCAAGTTCGAAGTGATATCGTCTGCAATTCCCTCATCTTTATTGCTGTCATCTGTATAATTTGACAATTGGGCATTGAGTAAGATGAGACATTGTTCAATTCCTAGACGTACCAGACCTTCGGTGTTCTTCATATCTTCCGGCAAAATATCGTATCCTGATAACTGGATGTACATGAGCTTGCAAATGTATTTTCTTCTATGATAATTCGAAAGCCGTGTACTACTGCTCACTTTGGTGTAGTTGCGGAACTGTTCATAAATATGTTTCAACTCTTTGTCAATCTTCTTCGACTCATCGGACGAATCCTTCGACTGTCTCACAGTTGTGATGAACTGTTTGAGTCCGTTCATTGACATCTTCTCTCGGTTGCAGAAAGCGCTTTGGTTTGTAGTAGTGGAGTCGGGATCACAGGCTCGCTTTGACTAATGGGCCCCTCTTTTTAGCATTTTCCTGTCAACGTATCAAGTGCATATGCATATCTCTTCCGAGCCACACCGCAGGGTGGTATAACGCGGTACGCACTGCGCAGGTGCTGCAGCGGCTAGTAACTGATGATGATTCAATTTTTGTCCGATGATTAAGGGCCTCTTATTTGTCAATAGTTTGCAGCTGTAATTCTGGAGGGAGAGGGAGATGAAGAGGAAAGGGAAGAAAGGATAAGCATTGTACTGTCTGAACACCTCATATGTTTACATACTTTTTTATTACTGCTAACTAGACAAAAAATGGTTTTTCTATATAACTATTAATTCCTTTTTGGTGTATTTCACTTCGATACACAAACTTATATCATCTACTAGAGTACATTTCTACTGTGCTTGCTTACATTTATTTAAAGTACGCTTAGAAGCAATGCTATACGTTGGCATTGTCCATTTGTTTTCTGAGGTCTGCCTGAGATCCACTTTTTGGAATCAAATTCTCTGCTCCGTGTGGTCTTTCCATCACATGATCGTAGAAGCCGTATAATGGGCCAGTCAGAGTAGGGCTATTTGGGGGTATATAGCCTTCTGTCTGCTGCCGCTGCAATTCTCGTACACGCTCCTTGGCTGTACCCTTGGAAATGAACGTGTTTGATTTGTTCGAAAGTCCGACTGGATTAAAGACGGAGATTGATTTCCTGATTTGACCTGGACTTGGTACGTGTCCCTCTTCCTGCCCCCAATTGACATGATCTATTGGGTCGAAATTTTGGTCGATTGGGACACCTGGGAAGGTTACAGGATTTCTGTGGGATTGGGCGCTAAATGTAGTAAAAGATTCTAGCGTAGAGGTACGCTTGTTTAGTTGATGAGGTAGCGGGAGTTTCTCGAGTGCAGGCAGGGGTTTTGGAACGCCAGCATAAGGTTGTGCCCTTTGATTGGCCGGATATCCGTACTGTTGGGAAGGATACTGCTGATACATTTGCGGATACTGTTGGTAGTACTGTTGATACTGCAGTTGATTTTGTGGGTAATCATTTGCATACTGTGGTGAGTATTGCCGTGGGTATTGTTGCGGGTACTGTTGTGGATACTGCTGAGGATACTGATCTGGGTATTGTTGGTACTGTTGCTGCTGCTGCTGCTGCTGCTGGCTCTGATCAACAGCTTCATTTTGAATGATCTTGCCGAGCTGCTGGTGTGCAAATTGTCCTGCAGTCGAAGTAGAATGATTCAGACCTCCTTCGTTCACCGGTAAATACACACTCGAGGAGACACTTGCTCTGAAAGCGTCACTGTCTTCCTCAGTCTGAGGTGCTGAAAGTTTGTTTCCGGAGGTTGTTGATGGGGTATCATCAGCCTTCGCATGTTCCATATCTTCGGTGGGAAGGGAGATAGCTGGTAGTGGAGGCAGGTTGTTGTCATCGATATTTGGGTTGGTGTTCGGGATGGTGTCATCCTTTCGTTTGATGGAGCCATCACGGGAGAAATAGACTTGGTAGATGGATTTCATCCTGTTCAACTGTTCCTCTTCTTCTGGGGAAAGCGGGGTTTCGTTTTCTGCTAGGTCTTTGAAATTAGGGACTTCATCTCTGTCATAAGCCCTTTCCTTGCTATAATCGGTCTGTTTCTCGTCGACAAGGATCTGTGGGATCACTTTCGCCGCTTCATCCGCTTCGTTGGTGATGGTGGTGTGAGACGAGTTCTGGTTTTTGTTGGAATCACTGGTGAGCGAGGACGTCACTGGAGAGGTCAAGGAAGGTGTTGACTCGTGCAGGTTGATGTTGTTGTTAAGATGTCTTACAGCAATAACTGGCTGCTTTGAAAGAGAGTTGTTTAAGCTCTGCAGCCTGCTTTTGGGCTCTTGACGGTCTGTAAACGGAACGTCAACACTTTCTTCGTCTTCGTCGTGTTTCTCTCTGTGCACTTGTCCCGCTGATCTGGCAGGTGGGTGGTATTGAAGGCTCTTTTGCGAGGATTCCGCGGATAGCTGTTGGTTGGAGACGGTGTCAGTCTCGAGGGTGTTGAGGTTGCTCCTCACCCTCCCGAAGGCACTGCTAACGTTTTTCTTTAGCGGGGAGGACTGGGACGAAGACCCCTTGCCGCCGTAGCCCGTGGGAGGCCTCGAACGGGAGCTGTAGGAGGTATCTCTGGAGTGGCTTGGGCTGCCTGGTCTCGGTCCGCCGGCGGAGTTCATCTTCTTGATAGGGTAGTTGAACTCGTGGAAGTCGAGGCCGAGGTTCCTCGAGTACTGGTCGAGTTCCTCCTTGCTGTCTCCGTAGGGGAGGCGGATGGCGTTGGCGCTGGTGGTCATGT
Source organism: Pichia sp. NRRL Y-27259 (assembly GCA_030563085.1). Taxonomy (NCBI): domain Eukaryota; kingdom Fungi; phylum Ascomycota; class Pichiomycetes; order Pichiales; family Pichiaceae; genus Pichia; species Pichia sp. NRRL Y-27259. Next base: position 37,287 of record JAKUBB010000040.1, read on the forward strand.
GGTAGATGCTTGCGTCGGTTCCAGCGGCAGCAGCAGCTGCTCCTGCCGGGTTGAGCTGCATCTGGGACGGATGATCGAGGGCCTTCTCATTGAAGGGGTTGCCGAGGGAGTCGGCGCTGTCGAGATCCAGCCTGCTGTTGTTGTCGTAGACGGGATGGCCCGGGTGGCCGGGGGCGGTTCTGGCGCCGTGGGGCGGATAACCGTAGTGGTAGTCGTACTCGGGAAGCATGATGTTTTCGACGTTGAAGTCCGGGTCGTTGTCGTCGAGCGCCTCCTTCTTGTTGCGGCGATACGCCTTGAAGACGAAGAAGGAGATCACGACGATGACGACAGCGACGGGAATGATCACGGCAAGACAGATGGCCAGCGTGTTCGTCGTGTCCGTTCCGGTCACACACATCTGGCTGTCGCCCGTGCACTTGTCCGAGGACGACGATCTCTTGAACAGTTGGCGAAGCACAGACATGATTCTAAGGTCTTTTTTCCTCTTCTTTTCTCTTCTGTAGCAGCCACTAAACTAGTTTTGAAAAGGCGTCCAGTGCTGGAGGTCGGACTAGAAGCAAAGACTGGGGAGCCGGAGAGAGCCTAGCGGAGCTTGCAAGCGGAACAGCAGTCTGGAAAGAAACGTTCTGGCACAGACACACGATCTCTATGCTGCGATCACCGTCGACCGTGCATCCAACATCGAGCATCGGGCCAGTCTCGTCTCGTCTCTATCTACAACGGTAACACGGCGAGCCACGAAAAAAAAACAACCGCGCGTGGCTCTGCCTAAAACGGAAAGACGCCAACAGAGACGCGAGAGAAGAAAAAAAGCCGGCAGCGCGTTACCCGGCCGCGGCAGGAGCGCGAGGCCTCGGACGGCTCACTGGTTTGGATTACCCGCCTGGTAAGCCAAAGACCCCATCTGCCTTTAGGAAAGTGCAGAGAGGGGCCCCGCAGGCGGCGGCGGCGGCGGCTGTTGCGAGGAGCAAGAAGAAGGGTCCCAAAAATTAGCTATGTCATTTGGCGTGAGGACGGGCGCCGGATGGCTCTGGTAAAAGGCAAGAGCCATGTGCGTAGCGCCCGATCCTCTGACGTGCCGAGAGAGGTCCCAAAAGCAGAGGAAGGCCCGTCTGCCAGCCAACAGCAGACCCTCCGGAGGGGGGGCATCGTGCTGCTTTTATAGTCCTCCGCGGCTCGCCGCCGTTGTTGCCCCGTCCATTTCGGGCGGCGCCCGTTTAGGCGTGGGTGCAGCACGCCGCGTCGCACGGTGACACGGACGGGCGCCGTCTGGCACGTCGGGCTCAGACGTATCCAGGTGGAGCTCAGGGCCAAGAGAAGGAACAAGGGGAGCAAGAGGAGCTAGGGGGAGGAGGGAGAGGGGTAGCAGCAGAAGCAGCAGCAGCGGTAACAGCAACAGCAAAGGCACAGACGGGTTCCAGGACACAGATGGTCAGCAATGGTGTCTCAGTCCTCCCGCCACCTTTCGGATTACAGGCCCCAGACAGTCCTTGGATACGGGAAGTTCTCCACAGTAATCAGGGCGGAAACGTCGCCCGGTCCGACTGACGGTGGGCCCGGCAGCAGCAGCGTCGCCATCAAGATCATCACCAAGTCCCGCAAGATTAATAGAATCAACAAGATCCTCCCTATCTCCTCCTCCGCCACAAACTACGACACAGAGATTGACATCATCCGCCGCCTGTCGACCTACGCCCACCGCAACATCCTCTCCTATTACGCCCTCTTCAGCACAGACACCACCGTCTACATCGTCCAGGAGCTCGCCCCCGAGGGCGAGCTTAACCCCGCCAACTTCAAGCACTGCCGGCAACGGACCAACGGGGATGGACCCGTCTCCGTCGAGGCCGCCATGACGGCAAAGCTCGTAGACATGCTCTCCGCCATCGACTTCCTCCACTCGCTCAACATCATCCACAGAGACATCAAGCCTTCGAACTTCCTCGTCTTCGCAAACGGCACCGTCAAACTCACGGACTTCGACACATGCTACACCTTGACCGACGACCTCAACGAAAACAAGGTCCAGCTCTACTCCCGCCTTATTGGCACCCCGCTTTTCCTGCCCCCAGAGCTGCTCACGCAATCCACATCCAAGGTTCTCGAGGCACAGCCACCAGAGCAGGCAGACGCAGCGAAGAAGTCCAAGCTCGCAGTGAAGCATAACTTTGCCAAAAAGACAGAACCGCTTCTGAAGCTTTTCGGCAGGTCTTCATCTTCCTCTTCCTCCTCTGCCTCTACCTCCGCCTACTCCTCCCCGTCACCGCAAAACGGCACGGTCTCCGCTGCCAGCTACAACCCGTTCATGTTCGACCTCTGGTCCCTCGGCGTCACCCTCCATTACCTCTTCTACTCTATTTACCCTTTCTACGCCGACAACGAGTTCACGCTACTCCACAAGATCGCAACCGCGTCCCCAGATACTCCGCCGCTGTCAGATCTCTCCTTCACCGTCAATCCAGATTTCCCTCTCATCACTATAATCGAAATGCTACTCATCAAACAGCCCATCAAAAGATGGTCAACACAAACCATACTGGAGGAACTCGATAGCTGGGATGGCATTGCCCACAGCCTCGCCAAACCAACAAGAAATTGGAACCCAGCACCTCTCTCGATCCAACGAACAAAGTCAAAAGACCTCTCAATATCAGATCTCTCAGACCCTCCAATGGACGAGAGCCAATTCAATCCGCTACCCAACATGGACTCTCTAAAAACAAACCCTTCCACTCAGCAGTTCAAGTTCCAACTACCGATCTTCATGTCCCCAAAAGATGTGAGATCTTCCCATTGGGCGGAACAAGACAAGCTGATCAACTTGAAAGGCCCAGCGCATAGCAGAAGTAGACCCGGAAAGGAAGAAGAGAGAGGCAACAACAGCTCCTCTTCATTGCCACTGAATCCGTCACAGGCCACAAAGCTCCACATGCATTCGACAAAGCCGAAAACACGTACATCCAATCACCCCTTGAAGCCGAGACTGGATTCAAACTCCTTGCTCCGGAGAGAGTTCTCGCCAAATGAAAAACCAAACACAGACCTTAATACTTCATCCGATGATTGGAAAACAGCAAACGATTATGCCATCATCATGAAGAAGCTCGAAGGTATGGGCACTGAAAAAATAGATTCCCATTTAGACTTGCTCCGTCCGGGGTCGATATCTGCGCTGGATGCAGATACCGACAAAAGATCGTCTGTCCATACCCTACCTGCAAATTTCAATCTAAAATCCGTCAAGGGCTCGGGTCGTGGCTTGAAGCACAGTGAAATGATGAATTTCAAAAAATTCATGAAAGTTGACGCCAAGGTTAACGAAGTAAACACCGAAAATTTTAGCACTGGTTCTCAGCATAATAACCTCAATTACAAGCCTTCCTATGCCACGTTGGACAATCAGATGGCAAACGATTACAAGGTATATACCATGGACGATTACCTGGATAAGCTATAAATCCTACTATCGGGTATCATCGAGAGATAAACCTTTTCAAACAAATGTATACTCGCATATAAATACAATATTTAGACTTAATTAATACTAGAAACATTTTATTCAATCTATACCGCATGCTTTCTAAGTGTATATTGTATACTTTGAACATCGCATGTAAGTTATGCATTTTGTGTTTTGTTTTGTGTATGTATGTGAGTGTGCTTGTCCATGTGTTTTTGTGTGTTTGTTTCAGACAATTTTTTTTTGTAATTGGCACGTGTGAAATAAATTTAACAACAATTTTGGTTAACGAAAAAAACTGGATATCATTATTGTCTAAAAGATCAACTTGTCACCTCTGTATGCAAAAGAAAGTGCATTTACATCGGTAGTGTTGACTCTGACTGGGAAGTCTTCCAAGCTAGAACCGTAATTTGCAACACTATGTGCAATCAATTGAGTGTTAATCAAAAATGCATCCCAGGCAATGTTAGATAGGTCGTCACACAATTGGTGATAGCATCTGTCCAAAACCTCCCCATTTTCAGCATTGTCCTTTTCGGCACCAGCTGCAATACCACCACCTGGAATACCGTGTTCAATGAAACCAACGTAGTCACTACGACCATCGAATGGAATCAATGTGTAGTTCAAGCCAAGAGAAGTGTAGTAGTCAATGTAAAGGTTCTTCAACTCTTCACTACCTTTTGGATTGTCAACATTGTTCGCATCGTAGACTTCGTATTCATAGTTTGGTGATGCCATCATATCATAGTCCATAAACAACCTAATCTTCTCGTTCTCACCAGGAGTCAGGTTGTCAGCATAGTAGTTCGAGCCCAAAAGTCCTTCTTCTTCAGCAGCCCAAAATGCGAATCTAACTTTGTTCTCAACACGGTAGTTGGTCAATTGCTTGGCAACTTCCAAAAGTGAGATAGTACCAGAACCATCATCGTTGATACCTGGACCTGCGGCAACACTATCAGAATGTGCACCCAACATAACAACGTTTTCTGGATCGCCATGGTTCGTTTCTGCAATGACGTTGACAGTGGTTATTGGGCCAACATAAGAGTCAACTTGGACGGATGCTTCTAAAGTTTGGCCTTCGCTCAATAGCTTAACATACTTATCACCTTCTTCCTTGTTAATACCAACAGCAGAGGCAACTTTAACACCCTCTGGTGGAACACCTAACGTACCTCTAATCTCCCCCGGCTCGTTGTTGTAAATGATTGCAGCCAATGCACCGTACTTGGCAGCCAACTGCGCCTTATCTCCAAAAGCACATTCACCTCTTTTAACGAAAGCAATCTTGCCGGTAACATTGGCATAATCATCATCGGTACAACCGGAGTTGGATACCAAGGACAATTCACCATAAACTGGAGCCTTGTGTGGAGTGGGAGGAGACATGTCCATCTCAACCAAACTCTTAGGAACCTCGTCATCAATAGTAGCGTTGAAGCTAAAAATTTCCGACATGAAAGCCTTGAAAGGTTGAGTGGTGACATTGTAATAGCCGTGTAACTTCTTCAATTCGTGTTCGATATAGCCAATGGTAGCCCAATGACCCTTAGAACCTATAACACGAGTTGGGTGGCCATAGCTCTTGTTGGAGTGACCAGCAATCTCGTAGAGCTTTTCAGCACGAGCAAAGAGGGCCTCGTGGGTGATTAAAGCCTGCAATTCGGTTGAGTTGACCAATGGTAACTCAGAAATTTCAGACGGGCCAAGCAAACCTAGGAAAGTCTCCATAGTCTCAATTTCAGAATCTAAGTTTAAGGCTGCCTGTGGCAAAATTGCAGCATTGGCAATGTTGGCCAGAACGAGGGTTGAGGTCAAGAAGTCTAATTTCATAATGAGTGAGTGAATTATCCTTCTTCTTATTGCTGGTCAGTGTAGTGTCTTCTTCCAGTTTTTACTCCAAAACGTAGCAAAAGCTGGTTGGACACAAAAGAAAGAAGCATAAGGCAGAAGGTGAAAGAAAGATGGTCGTACAGGAAGAAGCGATGGCTGCTTTGGGACTGTGTCAAAAAAGAGGGAGATAAGGACGGCACGGCAGTCTTCTTCCCCGTCCTCCTGCTCCCCCATCGCGCGCTGTGGCTTGCATCCCGCGGAGAAACCCGGCCCGGGTTTGGATAAACGACGACTACATCTCTATTATATTTTGTATAAAAAAACCAAAAACATTGTGCCCAGCCGGTACACAAACATATATATAAACTCAGGGGGGTAATTCAAAACAGACAATAAACACAGTAGCACAGAAAAACATTGTAAGTGTAAAAGAAATAGTAAATCATAAAACAAGGTGGGTCAACCATGGGAATAGTGGGGGGTGGTGCAGCCATAAGCTGAGATGAGGGAAATAACATAAAATAAAAAAGTATAAAATAGAACACATTAAAGCTAACATGGATAATAACCAACTAAAGTCACATGGGCAAGAGAGGTATCTCATGTAGTAAAAAAATAAATGTAGTACACTGGAGAGATCAGATCAGATTCAACATTAGTAAGTTATGCAGAGAGCTAGTTAAACTTTCATTCAATGGGTTGCATGGAACTAAAATAGAGTAAAGTAAAGTAAAATAGGGTGAAGAAAAGTGAGATCAAACATTTCAGAGTAAAGAAAACAGAAGGAAGAACCATCAGAGGCTAACCAGATATGCATTGAGTAATAGCAGTAATAGAGGAGTCAAGAAAAGCATGGAGTCTAGGCGTGAATTTTCTTTCGTATTGAATCAAACATGAGCAGAAAAATTGATGCCTGGTAACAAGTTGTTATCGGTATTTATGTTGGAGTTGCGAGTCCCTCCATTAGCCTTTGGATTGGAATGAGTTTGGGAGCCGTATGATGGGGAGTGAGAGCCACCTGTATTGTTGTTGTTATTGGTCTTATCTAGTTCTGCCAAAATTGAAACAACTTTAGTGTGGATCCTTTTACCATAGTTTGTGTACCTTATATTTGGTAGCATGGGTCTAACCATTTCAGCCATAACACATTTTACAGGCCAAGCAGCAACTTCCAAAGCGGTTTGAACAACGTAGTTACCATACTGATCTTTGATTAGAGACATCAATGTTTGGATGTTAATTAAAGCAGCAAGTAAAGGATGAATGTTATCATTCATCGTACAGCCATTTGGATTCAACTTCAAACATTTTTCAACGACATTAGAGGAGAACTTTCCACAACTCAAAGGAACCAATTCGTTAGCAACTAATCGGAGTAATTGAAGATTGATGCCGTTTATATCTAAAGATATCAAATACTGGATCACGTAATTACCGAATTGGTCTTTCATTAGGTGGACACTGTTTCTCAAAATCTCATTACTGATTTTCTGGATTTGATAAGGAGAACATTTATTCAACAATTTTTGTAAGACGCAACAGCCGTGCTTGTGAGATGCAATTTCAATGAGATGGATTATGATTAGGTCAACTAAAAAATCTAAATCATCGCCAAAGAAATGAGAGATCAATTTTTGAATGACATGGTTACCGTTCAAGTCGTGGACCAAACTTACCACTTGAGGTGAGATGGCAATTGCAATCAAATCATGATGGTTTGGAGTTGAAAGACAACCAATCAATTTTTGTAGAGCCCTAGTTCCATGTAGATTTTTAGCAATTTTCCCGATATTAGGAGTAATCTCAATAATCACTAGAGACAATTGAGAAGGTGTAGCCGAGATCATTAACTTTTGAATCAAGTAATTACCAAAAGGGTCCAACATCAAAGCAGAAGACAGCTTATAAGTTGCATTAAAGATGATTGGCAGATTTTTTGAGCAATCATCATCTATTTTCTTTTGCAACATACGGCAGCCATGCTGATCTTTCGATAGAATTATGATATCATTTGATGAAAGCGAAGATAAGTCAACAGAGGAAGATGCAGAATATGGGGAAGATTGTGGCAAATGAGAAGATGGCATAGATTTTGGACTAAAGTCATTATTCTCGACAATATTCACGGATGCAGAGTATGGGGTAGTGTTGTTGTTGCCATTGGGGTTAGGGTTTGAGCCCGAGTTCGAGTTCGAGTTCGAGTTCGAGTTTGAAGAGGCAGATGCTGAAGCTGAAGAATGGTTTGGAACCATTTGAGTGAGCTGGGGGATGGCAGCATTACAAGTCCGGTTTGAGGCTGAATTGGGGTTTGAGTTGGACGATGAGGAAATTGCTGAAGCTGAAGTTGCGGTCGATGAGATGGAGGCGTTGGAGAACATGGTGTTGCGTCTTGTTGGAGCAATAGAAGAAGGAGAGATTTCAAAAGATAGGCTGTTGAGCTGGCGTTCGAGTGTTGAAGTTGAAGTAGGAGTGGCACTTGATAAATCATCGTCTACGATTGAGGGTAGTGAGAACCTGTTTATGTTAAAGGAGTAGTGGTCATTATGGCTGAAGTTGGTATTCAAGTTGTTGTTCATTGGGGTAGATCTCAAAGAGGAATTTGAGTTTGGAATATAAGGCAGATGTTGGGCTGAGTTTAGTAGCTTGAAAGAAGTTGGCAAAGAATTGGTTCTGTTGTGTTGGATCAAACTGTTGGCGCTGTTGCAAATATTGTTATTATTGCCGAGAATCAAAAAATCGTTTTCCAGAACATTTGAAGAGGATGCAGAAGATGGCTTGTAAGGCGATATGGAAGTGAAAGGGGTGCTCAAGTTTGAATCGTTCACGTTATAATGGATGGCAGAAAGGGGGGTATTTGCAGGATCATTTAGAGAAAACAAATTGGTACAGGGTGGGAAATAGGGGTTGTTGATGTTGTTTATGTTCATCGTTTTGGTATTGTGATCAGTATCATTCTGGTTGGCATTTTTGTTGATCACCGGAGTTTGAGGGGAGAAGCCGGATCCGGAGCCGGATCCGTTCGGGAAGGCGATTGGGTTCATCCTGTTGATCTCATTAAGATTGGAGTTGCTGCCTATGATGGAGGGGTCGTCAACGACAGTTTGGTCGAGCGGACAGGTGTTGAAAAGGTTGTTGTTGTGGCTATATAAGTTGAACTCCATAGTGGGATGTGTGCGGTAGGAATAAACTGCGGATGCAATAAAAAATTAACTCCAATCAAAAAAGGCAACAATATTCCCCTTTAAATTTTCTAGCGAAGTAGAGTGAGTTAAATTGGATCCAGAAGGGAAAATTCGGGATGGGAGACCTAGTGAGATAAGATGGATAGCCGGTATAGCGTATGAGTTGTGACGATGGAGTCTTGATCTGGATGGATCAGAGCGCTTGATTCGGCCTGAGTTGAGTTGAGTTCTGAATTGAACTGAACTGAGTTGATCTGGACTGATCTGATCTGACCTGATCTGACCTGATCTGTAGAAATGACGCAATCGGACTAAGCGGAAGACTGTAGAAGAGTAAACGTGTACACGAGCGGATCAGTACGGATGGAGGGAGATATAAGTAGTAGGTGGGTGGGTAGACAGACGATGGAGAAATGATCGTGCAGGCGAAGAGGAGTGTGGGAGTGCAGAGCAGCAGAGAGGTCGATATGCCGGCGCAGCTTATATATAAGAATATCAGATATGGGAGGGTTGGCAGCGAGCCAGCGAGGCAGATGCAGGAGGAAGTGTTACAACGGCACAGAGGTGCAACGAGGCATACGGGGAGGAACGGGGGCGGAGGAAGGAGCCAGAGGAGCCAGAGGAGCCAGAGGAGTAAGAGGAGCAGGAGGAGCAGGAGCAACACAGACATCTAAATGAATGAACAACTTAATAGCCGGAAGCACCCACACAGGGCCAGCAGCCGGAGCAGGGACCAATTCGAGCCAGCAGCCCGGGTGTGGGGCCAATTCGAGCCAGCAGCCCGGGTGTGGAGAGCACCGGCAGAGAGACCGGTATGTGAAACGGGAAAATCAGGGTTGCCAGGAGAAGGAGACACTCCGGCTCCTCTGGCTCTCCTGGCCTCAGGCTCTTCCCCTTCAGCAACACCCCGTTTCACATACAGCCCGGCCAAAGGGGCTCCGAGAGCGAGACAAGCTCTGCTCCGGCTGGGTCAGCCTTACGTAATTGTCAGTCTAGAACAGCGCCGGTCGGCAAGGGATTCTAGACTGACCCGATGCCCGAGGCCCGGCGGGCAGGCGTAGCAGGCGTGGTCTGGGGTCATTGACGAGCAAGTGCGGGCGGTGGGATCAGACGGCGTGCATGTGCTTTTTGGGACGACAACCGGACAGGCGTGTCTGTGTAGGCGCAGACGTGCGCGTGTTCCGATCTGAACGGCCAAGTCGAACCGAACCCGAACCAAGCCAAGCCCGTCATGCACAGCCGGTTCTGCGTCGATCGGCTCAGAGGACTATCGGCGCGCCGATCGGCGCAGAGAGATTCTGTTTCTAGTCTTTGGCACCCGCCAGGCCTCCTCGTGCTCCCTCCTGTAGACGCAGCGGCGGAGCGTTGCGCATTCGCTGGACGAGGAGAGAAGCCTTCTGCGAACTCACAGCTGCACACTGTCCGTGGCAGAGAGGCAGGCAGCTCGTAGCAGGGGCCACACAACAGACAGATCCACACACGTACGTGCTCTCCATCGATCATTGGGCACTCGGGCAGACAGCTCTCCACGGACCGAAACAGACAGCTTTTGCGGCGCAGCCACAGTGAACCAATTGGGACAACTCGAAGCTCAGCACGCTCACACTTATCTTGGGCCTAGAACTGCACACACACACCGTTCCTTGCCTGTCTTTTGTTGTCCTGTCCAACGTATTACAACTACAACTACATACACATCTACACCCTGCAATGTCGGCCCCGTTTGTAGGCATATGCACCGCCCTCTACGACTATCAGGCCCAGAATGACGAAGAGCTCACGATAAACGAAAACGACATCCTCTATCTCCTGCAGAAGTCGGATTTCGACGACTGGTGGCTGGTGAAAAAGCGGGTCTTGGACGCAAACGCAGAGGAGCCCCAAGGCTTGGTCCCGAAAACATACATTGCCGACGCATCCCCGATCGCCCGTGCCACTGCGCTGTACGACTACACAAAGCAGACTGAGGAGGAGTTGTCCTTCAGCGAGGGGACCGTGCTCAACGTCTATGACACCTCTGACCCCAACTGGGCCTTGGTCGACATCAACAGACAGCAATTCGGCTTTGTTCCGGGCAATTACATCCAGCTCGACAGCGGCACCGCACAGCAGCAGCAGCAGCAGCTTCAGCCGGTCTTGGCAAACCCAGTCTCCAATGTCATGGGTTTGACCCCCTTCCCGGAGCCGGCCGTCTCTCCAGTAAACATAACCCCGGTCTCCCAAGCGTTCCCTCCGCCTCCGCAAAGAGCCAAGGGAACATCCTCGTCCAACGCAACACCACCAGCTCAATCCTCCACCAGAAGCCAATTACCTCGCGGTAGAGACGACGATTATGGCGATGTCGACGACGCCAACGAGGCTAGGCCTCCAATGCCAACCAGGCCCAATGCTAACAACAACAACAGCGCCTCTTCTCAGCGTCGTTCCAACACATACAACGACTATTCCGAGGATGAAGACGATTACGGTGACGACTCGGACGATAACGGCCACGGTAAAGAATCAAAAACAAAATCCTTCTTCTCCTCCTCTTCCAAATCCCGTTCCAGATCCGGCACCGAGACTTCAAAAATGTCACGTAAGAAATCCATATCCAACTTCCTCTCCTCCCACAAGGACGATGATGACGCACAGCCTGTTCACGGTGACTTTGCTTGGAAGATCCATGAGATCGATGGTAAGAAAAAGCGTTCAGGTGTCTTGGAAATCGGAAACGGTAATGTCTATTTGGACGTTGACAATAAGTTGTCGGAATCATGGCCTGTATCCAACCTAACGAACTACAATGCCGAGAAAAAGCACATATTCCTTGATTTCAAGTCTCCTTCCTACTCATTCGATTTGCACGTTAGCAACAAAAGCTCCGCCCAAGCAATAATGTCGATCTTGGGTGATATGAAAGGACTACAATCCCAATCGGCCTTGGCAGATATCAAAAGAGCACAAAGAGAGGGTGCAGAAGCAGGTGCGGCTTCCACAATCAGAAAGGGTGTCATCTTGTACGATTTCGATGGTGCAGCGGATGATGAATTGTCATGTTATGAAGGTGACACCGTCTATATAATCAACGACAAGAAGAGCAAAGAGTGGTGGATGGTTGAAAACTCACGTGGAAAAAGAGGTGTCGTTCCTTCCAACTATGTCAAACTCGTTTCGAACAAGAGCAAGAGCGGAAGTAAAAGTGGTGGTGGTGGTGCTACTAGCAGTAGCAAAGATAGTGGTGCCAGTGGTTTTTTGAAAAACTTATTAGGTCCTAATTCCAAGAGTCCTAAAAAAAAGGGCACCAAAGATAGGGATCGTGAAGAACGTGAATTACGTGAAATGGCAAAATTACAACACGAACGTGGTGAATTGCAAAAGCAACGTCGTCGTATGGAACAGAAGGAAAAGGAATTATCTTATCGTGACAGAGATCAACGTGAAAAGCGTGAAAAGATCCGTCGTGCAGATGAAAGGCTGCGTGAACGCCGCTTGCGTGAAAGTTCCAAGTCCAGCAGTGCTAACAGTGAGAAGGATTCAAGCAAACCAAACTCTCATCGTGTGCGTACATGGATTGATAGATCCGGCGCCTTCAAAGTGGAGGCAGAATTCTTGGGTGTTCAACAGGGTAAAATACATTTACACAAGATGAATGGTGTCAAGATCGCTGTTGCGGCTACAAAATTGTCAATTGAAGATTTGGAATACGTTGAACGTTTGACAGGAACTTCATTGGAGAAGTACAAGCCAGATATTCCTAAGCCAGCCGCACCTACTACCTCCGCGTCGAATAATGATAACAATAATGTTAACACGGTTTCAACTCCTTCATTACCATCTCGTGAATCTTCCTCGGCAGTTGCCCGTCAACGTGCATCATCTGTTCCTCTACGTGCAGACTTGATTGATTACTGGTTCAATTTCTTTGTTGAAGCTAATGTCGATGTCAATGTATGCGATAGGTATGCTAGAAACTTTGCACAAGAGCAAGTCGATAACACCGTTTTGGATGGTGTCACTCCTGCCTTGATGCGTACCTTGGGTGTTCGTGAAGGTGATATTCTCAAAATCAAGAGGAAGATTGACCAAACCTTGGGTAGAGCTACAACTCCTGACCCAGTCTTGGGTAAGAATCCAACTGATCCACTGCCAAACACCCCAGCAACAAGCGGCATGTCTGATGATGACTGGGCAACCAAGCCGGCCGCAAGATCCAACACAGAACCTGTTCAGCCTATCACTTCTCCAAATGCATCTAAGAGCTTGACGCCACAAATCACTGGCTCCATAAAAGACCTATTAGATGTCAAACCGATGGAGCCAACGCGTACAGGAATAACACCAGTGAAACCTGTCAACACAATCGGATTGGCCTCCACCAATCCTGCCACCACCATCGGTGGTGGTTCTACTGGTCCATTGACTGGTTCAGCCACTGGTAATTTGAACTTGCAGAAAACAGGTGCAGGGATTGCTCCAACATTTACGGGTGCAATGCCAATGATGGCAATGCCAACCGGATTCATGCCAATTACCATGGTTCCAATGATGACGGGAATGGCAACCGGTATGGGCCCATTACGTACTGGCGGCTTGACTACAGGATTGACTGGTGGTCTGAATTCCGCTTTCACTGGAGGGTTGAACCCTGCCCTTACTGGCGGTATGCCAATGACCACCTTTGGAGTTAACTCTTTAGCACAACAACCTCAACAGCAGAAAACAGGAGGGGCTTTCATTATGCCATTAACCACTGGCTTGGCAATGCCTGCCACCTCTTTCGGAAATTATCCATCGATGAACAGCCAAGCAACAGGTGGTATGGTTAGACTACAGCCAACCGGTGTTAGATTACAAAAGACTGGAGGTGGTCTGTTAAGCATGCCTGCTATGCAACCAACCATGAAGACAGGCGGAGGATTTGTTCCACAATCCAATTTCGGTATGCAATTGAGCAATGCCATGACCGGTGGTGGAATGATGAATCCGGCAATGACTGGTGGTTTCCCACAGACCTCGTTCGGTAACCCTGCAATGACCGGTGGCTTACCGCAAACTTCATTTGGTAACCCTATGATGAACCCAGCGATGACCGGCGGTTTACCTCAGAATTCGTTTGGGAACCCTATGGTGAATCCTGCATTAACTGGTGGCCTGCAACAAGCGCAATACGGTAATGGAATGATGAACCCGGCGTTAACTGGTGCTATGGGTGGCGGTGGATTACCACAAACGTCATTTGGAAACAATAATGGCATGATGAACAATCCAGCATTAACTGGCGCTTTGCCACCTACATCTTTCGGAAACGGTATGATGAACCCTGCTTACACTGGTGGACTCCCACCTACGTCATTTGGTGGAGCGCCAAACAATGCCTCTCAACCAGTATTACAATCACAGCCAACTGGGTATGGATTTGGCAACTCGATCGTTCCTGCATCGACGGGGAAGCAAGCAAATTTGGCCAATGCAACTGCCGATAATCCTTTTGGCTTCTAGATGCACAGTGGTGGAAACTTTGCAACACTTTCGTTATCATATGATAAGTATGGGGGGCCCTTCTTCCTCCCTTACACTGTCTTTTTGTTTTATTTTTATCTTTTTCCTTCTCCCCCATTCTTCGTCGGTATGTATACACTATTTATATCTTCTCTAAATTAACTATTTGTTCTCATTAGAAAAAGAAAAAAGAAAAAAATTGGCGACAGAATGATTGAAACACGAAAATGCAAAGCTGCTGCTTCGTTAAATATAAAATACTATACAATAAAAACTAGAAAATAGAATGAGAGAAAAAAGAAAGAACTATAAATAAACATTTGACAAAAATATACAATATGGATCACCAATAAAACTACAATATATTTTAATTTTTTTTTCCTTTTTTTTTTCAAGATTCCTTCATCCTCATGGAAACAAAGAAGACGAACCATTGATTATAGCTTGGATAGTGCCGGATCTGTGTTTTCATTCAATCCATCCTCGGTGGAGATGTAATTATTCAAATCGCCTTCTTCGTTGTCATTCTGGGACTTTGCAGACGACTTTTCCCTGTCTCTGAGTCTTTGCTGATCGGCCACGTGCTGAGCCGCGACTGCCAACGCAGCCGAATCTACCAAGGAATGCTCATCATCTTCACCCTCGACGGACATCGAAGCCATTGCAGCGACGTCGGCCACAGAAGGCATGTTCACATCGTCGTCATCTTCTTCATCCTCGTCCTCTTCTTCCTCATTTGGAATTGACTTGGACTTCTCAGAAGAGTTCAACTGATTTATATCGATCTCATCACCGCCTGCTGACTGTTGGTCTTTCTTTTGCAGGTCTACATCTCTACTGGATGATTTGTCGGAGGTATTGGAGTAGGCGGCGTTTGCTGTGGTCGCGGTATTGGAGTTATTGGTGATAGTACTGTTTGAATCAACAGCTTTCAAGTTGTCGTCGATCTTGTCGTCATCAGTTTTACCCGATTCGGTTGCTCCCTTCTCGATATTATCCTCATTGGTGTTTCTCTCTCCACCGTCAATAGTATCTTGCTCAGTTCCGTTCCCGTTTTCAAGCTCCTTACTAATTTTCGAGTTTGGAGCATCCTCAGTGATGATATCAGCAACGTCACCGACGTTTTTGAATAGGGGGCGGCCTGCATCGTCGTACAATCTATCCGGTAAGGCGCCGTAGAGCCAGAAAAGACCCTTTCCTTTCAAGATCCTGTAATTTTCCAAATCTTGCACGACAGTCAAGGGGTTCGACACGACGGATTTATGTCTGTTGAATTCACTTTCAATGAACTCTATAACCTTCTTACGTCTTTGAGCGCTTTTAGCGATTCTACCACGACGCCAACGTGTACCGTACTTCTTCTCCAGCTTCTGTAGAGCAGGGTTGTTTTTGTAGCCGATGGTCCATTCGTCCCAAACGTCTTTCACGGTTTTCGCTTGGTTGTTCAAATCTATCTCCGGGATTCTCGTCCCTGGTATCATAGGTAGCGGAGAATACAACTTGTGGTAGAAACGGTTTGCTCTTGCTTGTTGGTGCAAACTGAGAGGGTCGTTGGGATCCTGTGAGGTTTGGAGCGGGTCTGCTGGGTTGGACGTGGCGGCCTCGTCGTCGTCATTGCTGACAGCTGTGTTGCTAATACCTTCGACTTTGGATATGTAGCTGTCGTAAGATTCAAACGTGTTTGAGTTGATCAAGAAGTTTGAATACGAATTGAACAACGAGTTCTGGTCATAGATCTTTGGTATGAGGATGCTGATCTCGGCGATGGTGCTTGAAATGTTTTCCGTCAAGTCTTTCAAACTGGAGAAAAACAGCTGTTTCTTCTTTGCTTCCTCTTCGGACAAGACGGTTCCCGAGGACTCACGTAGCTGACCCTCTGCTGGCTTGTCCTTACCGCTGCTCTCGTTGCCCTTGTTCGCGTTCTGCGGTTGCTCTTGTTGCTCGTGCTCTTGCTCGTGCTCTTGCTGTTTTTGCGCGGTATCTGCGATATTGGAAGAATCGCCGTCGTTGACAGGCTTGGCATCTGCGTCTTGTTCGTGCATGATTTCGTCACCGTCACTGTCCTTCTTGGACTCCAGTTTCCCGTTTTCGTCGTCGACAAACTTCAAGTTCGGGTCAATCTTGTCGTTGTTGTTATTGGTACTGCTGCTGCCCGACTTGTCTGTCAAGCCGCCGCTGCTGGCGTTATGGTTACTACCGCTGTTGCTATTGCTATTGTTGTTGTTATTGTTGTTATTGTCCATCTCTAGCACCAAACGAGCAGTGTCCCGCGGGTTGGCAGGCGAAGTTGAGGCTGAAACCGACATTGAAGCAGACGAAGGAACCCAATTGTGTACTTTCAGTGGCGAAAGGTATAGCAATAGAGAAATGCAGTGCAGAAACGTGCTGACAGGAAGGTAGATTATAGGTAAATAAACACAAGGTTGTGCTGATTCAGGCGTCCATCGACGGAAAGTGGATAGGCCGTCCTTTTATTTGGGAACTGCGGTGGTTGGGGGAGGAGGAAAAAAGAGGAGACGACGACGGCGACGACTGCTCCTCCTTGCTCATCGTCCCCGCTGTCGTCGTCGCCGTCGCCGTCGGGGCGCGCGGGCTGCCTGCTGCGGCTGCGGAGCGCCGATCGTCGCACTTCAGCTCAAACAGCCCAATGGGCAGCACGGGGCATGCCGGCATACAGCTAAGGCATTATGTCAACAAGTCACACTGACTTTTCGCGGGAGGCCGGATACGGGAAAACATAAACACACGGCCAAATGCGCTGCATAAGCAGCGTGCGTTATCTGCAGCAGCGCGGCTGCTGCTGCTGGCCGCTTCGTTCGTTCGCATGGTTCCACCGCGTTCTGTGTCGCTTGCCCTGGCTGAGAAGCCCGCAACGGTCGGCAGCGAGCCCGCCCCAGCGCAGAAACAGCCGAGTCTCGGAGACGCCCCGCGCACGCCGCGCGCGCACGCTGATTGGCTCGCGCAAGCGGCGCGTCGCTCTGTAGCCGTTATCAGCAGGCGGCGCCATTGGCCACTGATAAAGCGCCGGCACCGCCAGCAGCAGCAGCAGCAGCAGCAGCAACCCTGTTTTGTGCGCCCGTTTCCTGCAGGCTGCAATCAATCTGGGATTGCAATTTGGCCTGTGCTATCTTGCTATCTTTGCTGATTGTGACCGTTGATTAGTCAAGTGGTGCGATAGATAGGTGGGGAGGAAGGTTGGCGGCATTAGGTAGGACGGGGTGGGTCTCATCGCCATCGCCTATCTCTATCTTTATGTAGTGCATCTGCTTCGTGGGTACACGAGAGCAGCAGACGTGGACCGGGTCATCGACTTCGTCATCATTGTGGTTGTGACTCTTCTCTTCTGTTTTCTCTCTGGGATATATTATTTCCTTTGTTTCCCGTTTTTTTTTTTCTTGACTTCGTGCTCCTTCCTCTCTTCCTTTTTTCTCTCCCTCCTCTTCTCCTCCTCTTCTCCTCTTCTTCGCTTCACTCTCTTGGCCTTCCAGTTGGTTTTTCTCTCCCTCTTGCTCCCTCTTATACCTCAGACAGTCTTCAATTCATAACTACGGCCATAGTGCACATTATTGCCTACATTCAAAATGTCTGAAATGTCCAACGACGTGTGGACAACAAACTTGTCGGCACAGTACGATGGTGCCTCGATGGTTTGGGTCATGGTTTCCGGTGCGCTCGTCTGGATCATGATCCCTGGTGTCGGTCTACTCTACTCGGGTATGTCGAGAAAGAAACACGCCCTATCGCTTCTATGGGCCTCCATGATGGCCATCTGCTTGGTCTCCTTCCAGTGGTACTTCTGGGGTTACAGTTTGGCCTTCGGTACCGCCCACTCCCAGTTCTTGGGTAGCTTGGAACACTTTTGCTTGATGGGCGTCTTGGGTGAGAACGGCGGTTCTGCTGGCTTGCCTGATATTGTCTTCTGCTTCTTCCAGGGCATGTTCGCCATGATCACCGGTTGCATTATGTTGGGTGGGGCCTGCGAAAGAGCCAGATTGGGTCCTATGATGGTCTTCTTGTTCATCTGGATGACCATCGTTTACTGTCCTGTCGCTATGTGGACCTGGAACGCCGAGGGTTGGTTAAACGTCTTGGGCGCCTACGATTTTGCTGGTGGTGGACCTGTGCACCAGGCCTCCGGTGTGGGTGCCTTAGCTTACGCTCTATGGTGTGGTAAGAGAAGAGACCCTTTGACCCAAAAGGGAATTCCAAAGTACAGACCTCACTCCGTCACATCTGTTGTCCTCGGTACCGTTTTTCTATGGTTTGGTTGGTTCGGATTCAACGGTGGTTCCTCCGGCGATGCCTCCTTAAGAGGTTTCTACGCTAACGTCAATACCAACTTGGCTGCCGCCTGTGGTGGTTTGACCTGGATGTTCCTCGACTGGTTCAGATGCGGCCACAAGTGGACCACCATCGGTATGTGTTCCGGTGCCGTTGCTGGTTTGGTTGGAATCACTCCAGCCGCCGGTTTCGTTCCTGTCTATTTTGCAGTTCCTATCGGTTGTATTTCAGCCGTGTGCTGCAACTACGGTGTCGATTTGAAGGACATCCTACACATCGACGACGGTATGGACGTCTTCGCCATCCATGGTATCGGTGGTTTCATCGGCTCTATGCTTACCGGTCTATTTGCTGCAGATTACGTTGCTGCTAGTGATTTCGGTGTTAGCATCAATGGTGGTTGGATCAACCACTACTACAGACAATTAGGTTTACAATTGGCAGCATGCTGCTCGATTGACCTTTGGTCTTTCGTCGTCACCTCGATCATCTTGAACGTGATGAACAGAATCCCATTCTTGAAGATCAGATTATCCGAAGAAGAAGAAGATCTGGGTACAGACGCCACACAAATCGGTGAGTTCACTTACCAGGAATCAAACATGTTCATTCCAGAACCAGTCAGATCTAGAGTTGTCCCAGGTGATGCGAACAATGCCGATGTTAACGCCGTCCCATTACCTGACAAGTCCACCTCTACGGAGGAAGAAAAGCATGATACTGATACCGTTTAATGAATGAGTTGAAAAACTGCAAAATAGTATCTTCTACTGCCTAATATTGTTTATGTTTTTGTCTTGATTCCTCTTTGTTTTTTTACCTCTTTATTTTTTCTTATTCCTTTTTCCATTCTCTCAGTTAATCTTTAATGCCATAAATTTTCTTATCATAATTAATGTAAGAAGTAAAGAAATGCGTAATATGCGTAATAGAATAAAACAAATTATTTTTTGTGATTACATAATACTTCTACATGTTTTCCTTTTTATTCTTGATTTAATTTAATTTCCTTGTTTACCCTTAATGCTTTACTCCTTTTCAGAACCAAAACTTGTAATCTGCTCGGCAGGTCGAAGAAATTTTTTCATGTCTAGCGTATCGCCGGATGGCTTGGCGGAATTTAGGAAAAATTTGCACTCCCTGCTACATAGTAACGATAACATCCACAGTGGTGCACGAAACCGTGCAAAAAACATCAACACACATGCCTCACGAGCTGCTCCCCGAGCGAAAAGGCAACCAGTTGAGAATAAAGTAATACCGAAAAAGGAACTACAGTTTAATGATGAACCCAAACTGGATCAGAAGAAATGGGAAAGAGAAAGAAGAGAATTACAAAACATTATCGACGTGAAAAACAACAAAATCCTCACATTAAGTAAGGCCAACTTAGAAAGAGCAGAAACTATCAAAGTATTGAATGAAAAGGTAGTGCGATTGGAGAGGCTAAATTCTCAAAAGGACATCCAGATCGACCAGTTAGAGAAGGTCATTCTAAGATTGCAGAATCTCTCTCGAGCCAATGAGGATGACATGATTACACGAAAAGATCAAATCAAGATCCATGAGCATCACGAGGATGATGATGAAGAAGAAAACATTGAGGAAGGTGCAGATGAATTTGACCTGGGCCCGAATTACTATGATGAAGATGATCCCCACGAATTTACAATGAGCTTAATGAATACGAACACAATAGACTTGGATAAAGAAATCAACCTGAATACGCAACAGCTTATGGATCTAGATCTACGACATCTGTCCATCAAAAAGCCAAGTGGGCCAGCTATATACAACTCCAACACAACTGCTCCATACAATAATGATAGTGACAGTGATCTTGAAAACTATCTGTTCTCTGTTTAGTATCTGCCGTCTTTGTAACAATCCTACTCTTTTCGTGTGCTTTTTTGCGACTATCGGCGCGATAAATGGGCAATTTCGGAGATTCTTCTTGCTTAACATGTAACATGATCTGATGATCCACAATCCGTACCCTATTGCCACAATTTGGTTAGTTTCTTACAGAGAGAATCTCATTGAGATATAAATGACTGTCAGCTTGAAAGATGTCCTTGGTGAGATACAATACCACTGACTCGTTGGAGCCAACAAAGGATAAACGAAGCTTATCAATCGTTTACAAAAATAATGTGTCAAATGAAGTGGTCCTATTCGACCCTGTTGCAAATAATTTTCAGGTTGTACAATTGAGGAAAAATCCAGTCGACAATGGTTCCAGAAATGAGAACATTAGAAGGAATTCGGTGCACTCAATTGGGTACAATCAGGGTATGGAAGACACGAGCATCAATTCAAAGGTAAGGCGCTCAAGGCAAGAAAGGTGGAGAAGGAGAAGTGATAGCAGAAACCCGATGAACAACGTCAAGAACTCAATTATAGGCGTGGATACTCTTTCAGACAGTGATACTGGTGATCGTCGTGATGATGATGATGATGATGATGATATGTGTGATACTTTCTTATGCTCGGTCTGTGGCGCTTATAACCGTGTCTACAAGGAAAGAAATGCAAGCAATAATCACTTTTCCGATGTTCAATTGAAAGCTTTGGCAAACGACACAATAAATCCGATGAACTTTACAACAACAAGTTCCGGGAACTTTATTAGAGGTGATTATTTCAAGCTTTTGACAAACTCTATGAATAGAAATGTTCCGACAGAGGGACTGATAACAGATGGCACTTATACTAATCCAGACGAAGATAATGCGGACGAATACAATTTCCAAACCATTCCTGAAAATTTGATTAATCAAGGATATTTCGACAAGTTTTTCAAAATATTGTCCAAGCTTGGAACTGGATCTTATGGGTCTGTTTATAAAGTAGAACATGATCTACTAGGATTGAACCTAGGTGTCTTTGCATTGAAAAAAATTCCAATAGGAGATGATATCAACAACTTGAAAAAGATTTTATCTGAAGTTAAGTTTTTATACGATTTGAGTTGCAATTTTTCGGATAATAACAGTAATAACAATGTGGTCAAATATAACCATGTCTGGGTTGAAATCGACCAAGTATCCAGGTTTAGTCCGAAAATTCCTGTCGTTTTTTTACTCTTCGAATATTGTGATGGAGGTACTTTGGAGGAATGGGTTGATGCTATCATAAGTCCCAAATTCAGCCTATTGGAAGAAAAATTGTGGAGAAAGTTGAGATTGAAAGAGAAAAATAAAACTAATAAGCCAAGATATTTGAATAACTATGAAATTTTCAAGATTTTCAGTGATATAACTCAAGGATTGAACTATTTACATAGCTTGAAAATTTTGCATCGTGATTTGAAACCTTCAAACTGTTTGTTCAGAACCAAGTTTGTGGATGATTATCAATCTTGTCCAGTAACCGCACTGAACGATTTTGAGAAAATTCCAACCCTACTAGTGTCTGATTTTGGCGAGTCTGTTATGGTCAATTCTATTGAAGAAAATTGGCAGAGTAATATAGAAACAACAGGAACAACAGGGACTTTAGAGTTCTGTGCTCCCGAAATTATTTTACAGAGGAAAAAGGTATACCCGAAGTTTACCAAATTTGGCGGTTTTAGTTATGCAAGTGACGTTTATTCTCTTGGTATGATTCTATATTATTTGTGTTTTGGGAAGTTGCCATTTTCAACTAACAAGTATGACCCCGATGAAATCAGTGATGAAATTCTAAGCTCCGGACTATTCAAAGATCTATGTGAAATACGTCCCCTGGTATCTCACATAGATCATTGCGAGAATACAGATACAGGGTCCGATGGTGGATTATTGCAAGATTGGGCTAAGTTAATTGAAATGATGGTTGCCAAAAACCCAAATGACAGACCATCAACTTCGGAAGTTTTAAACAAACTCGTATCAATCTACGATAAGCTAAACTTTAATGAGACGTATGCGGCTTGTACTAATGCGATTGAGGACGATGAGAGTGAAGATCATGAATATTTTTACAAGTCAGATTATACGACAGACGATGATTTGGAAAGTGAGGTTGAAAATAGCTCAGTGGAAGAGAAAATCACACGCAACTCTAGTGTGTCTTTCCCGAATGTATTTTCGAGTCATTCTACCTGGATGATGGTGATGTTCATCATTGACACAATACTCCTCAATCACCTCTCTGAAATATATCCAACTAAAAAGGTGTTAATGGCAATGAACTTACAATTTTTGATTCTAGGATTGTATCTTGGAGGATCTGGAATTTCGTGGCTCCCAATTTTACAGATATTCAACACGGTGGTTATTACACTTAGTTGTATATTTTCTAAACTATAGTACATAACTGATTTATAAAAAGCTCACTTCATGACTGTTGTCATATTTACCCACACTGGTATTAGCACGAACACGAACTTGCCGTATTTGAGGAAGCACTACTAAAATTCAAATCTATGATTCCCTTCTTTGGTTTATTCTCGTCGTCTATATCATGAAATAGAGATTCATCAATACTATTTGTGATGTACTCGAATAAATCCATGATTTGCATATTTTCTTTGGCACTTGTCTGGAAATATTTCACGACACGCTTGTGCACATTCATGAATTCAGTTATTTGGGCCTCAAATCGACAAACCCCCCCAGTAAGCAAGTCTACTTTATTTCCAACGAGTATAATCTTCATCGTGTCTCTTCCTCTTTCTTCGTTAGAATTTGACTCTTCTTCCATTTCTCCTATGTACGTCTCTAATTCATTTATCCAATATTCGGCTTTCTTAAAACTTTCCAAACTTGTCAAATCGAAGACGAGTAAAGCCGCATTGGAGTTTCGGTAATAAAGAGGTGTCAAGTTATGAAACCGCTCCTGTCCAGCAGTATCCCATATTTGAAGATTTATCAAGTCTGTATTACGAACGACCTTTTTGGATATAAAGGCGGCACCAATTGTGGACGATTTGTTATCGTCAAAAGTATTGTTCTGTAGTCTTTCTAAAATAGAGGATTTTCCCACTGATGATTCACCAAGGAGAACTATTTTGTAGTCAACTGTTCTTTTCGGCTTGGTTGTCAGCAACGCAGGCTGTCTTCCCGATGGTCTTGTAGCTGACTCCATTTCCAGGCTTGCTTGTTTGTCTGAGTCAAAAGCATAGATGAGCAAGGAGAAAAGATGAACAGGAGTCAGGCTGACTGAGTTCCACATTGGCTTGTATCTTTTTTTATTTTGCGGCGGTGTCGTCTTCTCTGATAAGAGCGATACTTCTACATTGTTTTGTTTATCTGTCTTGAGGTAGGACCGCAGCAGCTTCGGAACACAATCAGAGAACAAAAGAGCAAGCCATTGTGGTCACATTTACAGTTCACTAGGAGACGCAAAGCGGACAATAGGAAAATGGAGACAGAGTTGAAGATATACCCAAATGGCGGAATAGGCAAGATTAAATTGGGGCGGACGCTCTACGAAATTATGAATACTTTAAAAGATGATGACGACGATGAGGACATTGAGTTCAAATTCAACGATGACTTGTGCTTCCTGATGGTCCATTTAGGCCTTAAGGGCGTAAACTTAATTTTTGATAGCTTTCTTCAAAGGTTGATTTTAATTGAAGTAAAACTAAACGGTTTGGGCTGTTCAACTTCACCCAATGTTAAATTCGAATATAAGAACGAAATCATCAAAAATTTCAACTTCAAGTTGATTTACAATAGATACATGGGGCCAACATGTGAAGGGTTCTATGACTTGCAGAAAAGCTCGTACTTTTTATCTTATTGTGGAATAACTTTCAAGTTTGACAACGTCAAAAGTTCACACAATACCAACGAAATATTGAACACAATGAGTAAGGAATTGAACTGTTCGGCAATCTTCATATACCAGAATACAGAAAAGGACACAAACACGTTTTTATGGAATAAATACACAGAGTTGTTACTGAATACATTGACACATCCCCCCTCAATTAACTACGTTAAGGAATTGGACCAATTTACCCCTTCAATATGTGACGATGATAAGGGCAAAATCAAAATTAGGTATTCCATTTATGATTGTTCACATGCTGGTAAGCTTGAAATTAAGTTCAACAAACATCCTATGGGTTTGTCTTCATTCAAAATTGAACTTAGTGTCACCACACTACAAAACATGACAAGGATTTTTGGCTTGCCTAACGATTCTATGCTAAAACGAAAATCACGCTCAAATTGTATTCAGATGAAGAAGTTCAAGGCGAAAGATGATAGTGATCAAGTATTTGAATTCACAACTTCTAGAGCGTATTTACCTACATCTATGATTGAACCAAGGAATGATTATAAGAATTTGATTGAAAGCATTTCTAGCACTTCCAACGCCTTAGAGAATTTCAATCAAGAAACGGTCAAGATTCATAACTATTTTGATTTTGGATTCGATGTGATCTATGACTTAAATGCCACAAAAAGTGGAACCAACGTTGTCAGTCGGATAATATTACACCAAAATTGTGTTAGATCAGTTGATTTTCTCAAATATGAGAAACTCGCAGTTTTCTTACGGAACCAAGATAAAGAACTGGTAACGAACCTCAACCTGGATAAAATTGGTAAAGAGGTGAAGTTATCAGGGTTGCCTGTATTTTTAGATCGCAAAGAATATAATATTCAAGAGGACTTTGAATCTGAACTTAAAGAGACCGATAGAATCTTTGAGTTCGTTAACATAGATGAGGAGGAAATTGAAGAAGAGAATGGCGAAACACAGAGGAGTGGTAATGGCGGGCATGAAAGTGAGAGTGCTGCTGGTAATGAGGCTGCTAGCAAGGAGGACGAGAACTCTGATTTGAAATACTGGGGGTTGACTAACTATGATGGAGGCAACGGTGCAATCTTTGAGGCACTTAGTAATACCGGTGAATTGTGCACTATTACATTTTACTAGGTAAAAGGGAAAGTGTCAAACCAAAAAAAAAATTTAAAAAGAAAAACAGGTACTGACATTATGTTTTGATATATAAGGGAATATATAAATTAATTGGAAAAACCAATCCAGGTTCGTAAAAATGAATTCATGATTAAATTGTGAGATGAAAGACGAAAAAATAAGAGATAACCTTGAAAAACAACTAAGAATAAGAAAAGGAAAGAGAAAATCGAAGAACTGAAAGATGGAAAAGGAAGTGGTGAGAATGGAGAATAGAAAATAGAGGGATATATGGAAAAAGCAGAATGTTCTTTATGGATTTCCTTTGAAAGCCAATGAACTTGATTTGAAAAATTAGCCTGAACTTGAATGTAGAATGGATATAGGGTTTAGCTTGAATATGACTATTAATTTGGAATCTTACTTTTTTTCTTGGATGGAATAAGTCTACTAAAAATATAACATTTTTTGGGAATGTAATAAGTATTGATAATATCATAATTTGAAATGTAGTGCATCTAAATTATTTTTTTTTAGAAAGTGTAACCTGTACCGATATAGTTTTGAATTGATTTGTTGTTCTCAAAGTATGAGATTTCAGGGATTTCAATGTCAGCATTGATATTAGCCATTTGTTGGAAGATCCGAGAATAGTTGAAGTTCAACTTGACATCTTTAAGAACATAACTTTTGAAGTTTTCTAAGCTAATAAATGAAATAGAGCAAATTTTCCATAACTTGAAGTAAAGGTCGATTCTGTCATTAACTGATTCGAAGTTCGACAAGTATGGAGAGTTGATCGTTGCATCTCTCAAGGCGACCCAATCAGCATGAGCAATGAACTTCATGCCGTTTGAGGCGTTATTTGCCAACAATTGTCTGAATAGAGTCAAGATACTGATTGAGTCTATGTCGACTGATCCACAAGCTTTTAGACAGCACCTATAAAATACGTTAGTTTTTGAGAATTGATTCGAATTTGCTGTGTTCAAAATGAACTCAAAAACTTCTGAATTGTGCCATGAAGTGGATTTTGATAATAACACATTGATGAAAGGTTCATCGATTAAACGGATGGAATTATAGTCATCAATAACTGCTCTCAATTCACTGAAAGATTCATTTGAGAAAGTAGGATACTTCTTGAAAAAAATGGATAGGAAGGCGTCATTCAATGAGGAGGATACCGAAGAGTTGGAAGTTTTCTTGCTTTCGTAATGTCTCCAAGTGATTAACCAGATCTTCTTCACCTTTTCATAATCGTGAGTGATTTCCCATGTGTTTGAAAGATACTTTTTGATGAAATTCAATTGGAGTGGAGTCAAGTAAGGCATGGATTCGTTGACTGCATCCTGGAAGAAATAGTCTGCGGTGTCTATGTCTTTGCAAAAGCCAATGAAAGATAGGTGTGCCATTGTCATGTAAGATTTGACATTGATTGGAGGTTCAATGCCCTTGTGGTTGAAGGGGTTGTAGACGTCTGAGGTCAATTGCTTGAAGATTGCCAAGGCGTCGTTGGTCTGATCCTTGAAGAGGCAGACTCTGATCATGCCGACTTGCAACTCATTATGCAATTTTTCGTTTGCACCTTTGGAGTCCTTGATCTTTTGGTACATTTCCCAGATTTCGTTAAAATCGAAATCGCCCGATTCGACCAAGAAAGGGAAAATGGAGCCCAAGACTGGTTCTGAGGTGAACAAATAGTTCAAAGAAGGGTTCTTCTTGCCTGTTTCCCAGATGTGGACAGCCTCATGGGTGAAGCCCAAGTCCTTGTAGGCCTTGAAAAGATGTGTCAAACCGTGGGAGTTTAGGGAGATCAAGCCGTCCAAAAGGTTATAGGAGACTTCTCTGATGGCACAGGTGAGTAGATAGTGAATGTTTTTGATCGGGTTGTTTGAGTCCTTGTCCAAGTTCTTCTTCAACTTCGACAACTCCAAACGGTGGATCCTAAGGCCGTTTCTCAAGAGGGAGACAAACTCGGCCATGCGCTTCTCGTTCAACTGACCAGAGTAGATCAACGACCTGTAGATAGGTATAATTTTCTTCACGGCGAACCAGAAGTGGCTCACGCCTCCGGAAATCTTTCCCGTAGCCAAGTCGTAAGTGGAGTTCTGGGCCAAGCACTCGTCAAATAGGGCCAACTGCGAGTCGTACTGGTTGTCCTGTGGGTAGACGTTCCCGCCAGTGTTGTATTTGTTGGCGCTGTAAGTGTGGTTGTTGCGATAGCTGTGGTTGTTGTTGTTGTGAGTGCCGTGAGATGTCTGCTTGTGGTTGTAGCTTTGGCGATTGTTTGCCTGGGTCTCTGGCTGGAACTGGTGGTAGCTCCGGGTGCTGCCCGAGCTGGCGCTATCGAGTGCCGAGTAAGGCTGGGATTGATAAGAGTCGAAGGCCTGTGGGGCGATCGCCGAGGTTGAGTAGAACCGGGCCGAATTTGCGGCGTCGGCGAAGGTGAACTTACCCACGACGGGGGACTGCTGGGCTGTTGGCGCTGGCGCTGGGCCGGAGGTTGACGACGACGACGACGACGCTGTTGCGTGTGGAGGAGCAGCCGGTGTTTGGTGGTGCAAGGCTTTAGAAGAGACTCTCTGGGTCTGCTTCAAGCCCGAGGAGGTGAACGTTCTGAGCATTGTGTCTCGGGAACTGAGTCTGTGAGGCTACGTTGTGTGCTGTCTGGAAGTCCGTGCAGAAAACCGGAGGAAAGCTGTAGACGGAGGCAAGACAGTTCGAAAGGTAGGTAGACGTCTAGATGTGTAAGATAATAGCTGAGCCAAAAATAGGGAGATCCTTTTTTTTCTCTGATTTTCTATTTTCCTGTATTTTTCTCTCTGCGTGTGACAGAGGGCGTTGTTGCGGGGGGGCGTTTATGGAGGATATATTGGGGGACTATACAAAGAACGATAGTTGTTTCTAGAGGAAGGCGGGCAGCAGGCAGTAGGCAGCAGAAGAGAGGGAAAAGAACAGGTCGAACAGGACAGGGCAGAACAGACCAGCAGAGGGGGGGGACACGGCACAGCAGGCCGCCCCCCGGGGTCCCTCTCTGAATGCGAGCCCGCCTGTCGCTACGTAAGCCGGAGGAGAAGATGGGGCCATCTTCGTGACTCGCGGGACGGGGAGACAGGGCGAGAGAAGAGGAGGCGAGGCGGCGCGGCCGGCGGGAATGAGCCGGTGACGGTGACGGTGACTGACCGTTGGTGATGGGGTCGGTCACAGGCTCCGTGGCCCCACTTTGCAACGTGTTGTTGTTTTTGTTCTCTTCTGGTGCGGTGCCTACTCGGCGTGCGAGAGGGCCGCCTTGGCAAGCGAGGCGACGGCGCTGTCGAAGGCGTCGGTGTAGGCGCTGAGGTACTCCGGGTCTGTGTAAGAGATTTTGACGACGTTGCTACCGACGATCTTCATGTGCATCTTGTTGACGAGCTTGGTGGCGTCGGTGATGGCGGCCTCGGGCGAGGAGGGCCCATACGCGAGGATGTAGACGGGCTTGTCCCGCATCTCGTGGAAGATATGGTCGAGCATGATCTTGAAACCGCCCGGGTAGCTGTGGTTATACACGGGCAAGACGAAAAAGAAGCCGTCGGTGTTCTCGACGGCCTTGGAGAACGCCCGCACGACCTCGCTCTCGTACTTGTTGATGTCCTCCGGGTTCGTCTGCGTGTTGATCATGAGGGGCGGCAACGCGTTGATCGGCTCGCTGAGCAGGTTGTACGGCTCGAGGGGCGTAAACTCCTGGATCTTGATGCCGGCGTCCGCATACTTGTCGGCGAAGATCTTCTTGATAACGGCCCCAATGTTTTTCCCTGTACTCACCTTTCTGGTTGAGCCGAGAATCAGGGTGATTACAGTCTGCTTGCTTGTAGTCATGGTGGTGGTACTGGTGATAGTAGTCGTAGTTGCTCTATTCTCTTTGCAATTGGCTGGCTCATTCTGTTGTTTTCGTTGCTGCTGTTTCGTTGCCTCTTTCCCCCCCCCCCCCCCTGCTGTATTTATATCCCGAGCAGCCTGCCACCTATGCTTACTGCTCCCGCTTAGTAAGGGCTGCGCCCGTTTCGGCATTTGTCAGCCAGCAAACCGCGACAACGGCCTTGTCGTGCGGTGCCTTATAGTGCTGCTGGTACTATCTTTGTTCTGTTCTGTTCTGTACACGCTCTACATCAAAGATACACAGACCGGTTGCCGACTAATCACCGGCTTATCACCGCCGGCCTGCCCCGGCCTTTCTCCCGCCAAACTTCACCTGCGCGTTCCCGTTGAACCCGGGGAAGCCCTGGAAGCCTGGGAAGCCGTCAAACCCATTAAACCCCTGGAACTGGAACCCGCCGCCTTGTCCTCCAAAGTGCTGCTGTTGCTGCTGCTGCTGCCATTGCTGTCTTTGTCGTGTGTTCTCTGGGTCGTTCGGGTCTTCTCCGTGCCGGTCGTAGTTGGCCCGCTTCTCCTCGTCGGAGAGGATCTCGTATGCATTGTTGATCTCCGCCACCCGTGTTTCGATCTCCTCCTCGCTCAACTCCTTGCTCCCCTCCTTCTTCAGCTGCTGTTTCACCTTGTCCGGGTGGTTCTCCTTCATTTTTTGGCGGTATGCCTTCTTGATCTCGTCTGCGTTAGCGTCCTTGCCGATACCGAGGATCTTGTAGTAATCGTTCTTAGGCTTGAAGGGCTTACTCGGACGCTGCTGTTGCTGTTG
Source organism: Pichia sp. NRRL Y-27259 (assembly GCA_030563085.1). NCBI lineage: Eukaryota > Fungi > Ascomycota > Pichiomycetes > Pichiales > Pichiaceae > Pichia > Pichia sp. NRRL Y-27259. The sequence goes on from JAKUBB010000040.1 coordinate 67,069, forward strand.
GTGGTGCTGTTGGTGGTGCTGTTGGTGATGATGATGCTGCTGCTGTTGTTGTTGACGTAGTTGCTCGAACCGCTCCTGCGGCTCTCTGATCAATCGACACAATTTCATCGAATTGGGCAGGCTGTCTAGCAATCCTTTCGCTTTGTCCATCTTCTTCTTCTTTAAGTAACTCTCCAACTCTCGGGCAATGTCGACAATATCTCTGCCACTTTTATTTCTTTGTTCAACCTTCTTGAAGTACTTGCTTTGCAGGATTATCTGGTTTTTCTTATACTTATCGAATTCACCAATCTGATAATAAGCTTCCTTGCTCAACCTAAACAAGTCCTTCAAAAAGGAAGAGCTCAAAATCTCCTCGTCTTTGAATCCAATTTGTTTGCTGAAGCCAACAAAGAGCTCGATGAGAATCTCAAAATTACTTTTCAAACTGTCTATGTCTAACCCGTATGTCGCAAATGCCTTCCTATCAGATGCATTTTTTATCTTGATCTTCTTGTCGCTGTCAAATAGGAGGCTCACAACCTCTTTCCAGTCTTCAACGCTCAATTCAGTATCATTGACTCTCTCACCATCGACTGTTTCATCGGTGTTGCTGTATACAAATGAGTAATAAATTGAAATATCCTTGAGCAATTTCATCAACTTACTCAACTTGATATTGACCTTGTTCAAACTCCTACATCCATCAAATTCATTGTCAATCTTCAAGCAGTTTCTCAAAATCTTTTCTGTTTGCAAACCGTAAATTCCGGTTATCCCGAAGAATTCCATTTCTCCTAACATGACGAAATCGTGCAAATCAATCTCCGTAACTTCTTCATTGACTAATTTGTTGAGATCTTCACTCAATAACTTGGCTCTAATATCATAGTTTCTGACGCTCTCATCCTCCTTGTTTCCAAAGGTATCAGTTTGCAATAAACATTGAATTCTGTTCCTAATAACTTTGTCATCGTTTGGTCCAATCTTAGCCAATTCATTCGAAATATCAATACAAACTTCCCAGTTTTTTGCCCTTATAGCATGGTCAAGGAGCTCTAGTTCATCCTTATATCTATGTAATACCTCTTTGGCGTCATTGTAAATTTTCTTATTAATTAGTTTGCTGATTTTCGTATCGTCTAATCTAGTCACTTCGTCCTGGACTTGACTGAAATGACCGAGTTTCAAACCAAGGGTATTGAATTTCTCAAAACAACCATTGTGAATAAAAAACTCTTGATTGTTTTCGTTTCTGGTTACGATACAGGAATGGAAATCGTTGTACGCCAACTTTTCACGTTTCAAAATGAGATTTATCACACCATGCTTGAACTTGGTGTTACCGATTTTTTGAAGAATCTTGTTACTTTCTTCCCCGAAATCGCTGGAAGATAGTAGCTTTTCGAGATCGTTCAAAACAACGTCATAGTCATCCAAGATGTCTAAAGATGCACCGTTGCTTTTGAACTTTAGATCAATTTCATCTAATCTATTCGAAATTTCATTTCCTGATTTATTCACTGAATTACCAATTGTAAAAGGGATTAGTCCTATAAGTAAAAAATCAAATAATCTCATTAATTGATTACTGAAAGTTTGCTCGGTTTCTGTGGTATTCTGAATACGGAATCAGGATGGGGAGGATGACAACGGTTGGAAATGGGATTGAAATATTCCTTTTTTGACACGTTGTATCTAGAATAGAACACTATCCAATGTTCTAGAAATTTCCGCGACTATCGGCTTGCTTATGTAATCGATAATACCTTTTTCTTGTGCTGCTGTTGCTTGATTGCTACATTTTGTTTATGATTCCCCACTTCTAATAAAATGAATAATTTTCCAATTTCTCCTTGTGTTTTTGTTCCTCTTACATTTTCATTATGAACAATGGACTCCTTTTATATGCTCCTGAATGTATAACTCAATGGCACCCTAATAAGTCAAAGAAAAGCAAGACCATTCCAGAGTGCATCTCTCACACACTATGACGGTGCTGCCGTTTTGAAACTATGTAATCAGCACCGTGGCGCAGTGGAAGCGCGCAGGGCTCATAACCCTGATGTCGTTGGATCGAAACCAACCGGTGCTAACTTTTTAACTTTTTTGCTGCGTTCCTGGCGTCTCGCCAAATATGGAGGCAGCGCGCGTGGCATCAACTCTCATATTTTTTGCTTCTGGAACGGTGCCTTGTTGTCCAACACAGAAGAAACGTTTGATTTCACTTCTGTTCGTGTTGGTGATGTTATGCACTGAACTATCAGTCGCACAATCACGGGCCTGCTTTTCCAAGAGTGTAGCAAAGACAAATAAGACAACACTGCACGATGGTTGGACTTACGAAGCTCTCCTGTGCGCTGACGGTGTTTCTTTCGGCGTCCGCCAACGGTTTCTACTTACCAGGTGTTGCGCCCTCGTCTTACAAACAGGGTGACAAGGTGGAACTTTCTGTCAACCACATCACTCCTTCGTTGATGAAAGCAGACGAAGACAGTGCCACATATTTATACTCATTTGACTACTATTTTGAAAGATTTCATTTCTGTCAGCCGGAAGAGGGCAAGCACAAGCAATCCGAGTCGTTGGGTTCCATTCTATTTGGTGATAGAATCTTTGACTCCCCTTTTGAATTGAGATTGCTAGAAAATACCACTTGTAACAAGTTATGCACAGTCACATACCCAACAGAAGATGCATCTTTTGTCAACAAATATATCAGGGCTGGGTTTCAATTCAACATGATGATCGATGGGTTGCCTGTTGCCAAAGAATTGTTAGATTCACAAACGGACGATACCTTCTACAGCTCTGGCTTCAACATTGGTTACGATGATAAGGAGAACTTGCCTCATTTATACAACCATTACGACTTTGTTATTGAATATCATCCAAGATCCGACGGAACCTACAGAGTTGTTGGAGCTACTGTAGATGCAACGTCCATCCAGTATGTTGACCCGGATGAGCTTAAATGTAACGCAGATGATTTTGAACCGGTGCGTCTAAAGGAAGATGAACCAACAGATGTCACTTTCTCATACTCAGTCTACTGGGTTGTATCAGACACTGCATGGGCAACAAGATGGGATAAATACTTGCATGTCTACGACCCAAAGATTCAATGGTTTGCGTTATTGAACTTTTCCTTGATTGTGATCTTCCTATCAATTATAATGTCCCACATCTTACTCAAAACTTTACGGAGCGATATCAAGAGATACAATGAAGTCAACCTTGATGACGATCTGATTGATGAAATGGGCTGGAAATTGATCTATGGTGATGTGTTCAGACCTCCAAAAAACCCAATGCTACTATCTGTTTTAGTCGGGTCGGGTGTTCAAATCTTATTGATGGCACTAACGTCATGTTTTTTGGCTGCCTTTGGTCTTTTATCTCCTTCCAATAGAGGTTCTTTGGCCACAGTCATGTTTGTCCTATACTCTCTTTATGGTTTAATAGGTTCATACTATTCTGCATATGTTTACAAATTCTTCCAAGGCGAAGACTGGAAAATCAACATGCTCCTCACGCCTCTCCTTGTTCCGGGAACTATTTTCAGCATCTTCATCCTAATCAACTTTTTCTTGATTTCCGTTCACTCTTCCGGTGCTGTCCCTGCCGGTACAATGTTGGCAGTGTTCTTGATTTGGTTTGCTGTCAGCATTCCATATTCCTGTATCGGCTCACTTTTGGCATTGAAGAAGAAGGCCATCGAGTTACCTGTCAAAGTGAACCAAATAGCTAGGCAGATCCCTCCACAACCGTGGTATATGAGAACAAGATATCTGGCATTGATTGCAGGTATCTTCCCATTCGGTGCCATTGCAATCGAAATGTACTTCATCTACAATTCCATCTGGTTCAACAGAATCTTCTACATGTTTGGATTCCTCTTCTTCTGCTTCCTCTTGATGTTGGTTACATGTATGCTAGTTACTTTGTCGTTGATTTACTTCTCACTATGTAACGAGAACTACAACTGGCAATGGAAATCTTTCTTCGTCAGCTCTGGTATCTCCGTCTACGTCTTTTTGCATGCAATCATCCTGTCAAGATTGAACTTGGGCGGACTTACTTCGGTTGTACTCTACGTCGGGTATTCTATGCTAATCGCCGCCACCGTTGGTATCATGTGCGGAACTGTCGGCTTCCTCAGTTCGATGTACTTGACGTTGAACATTTACGGTCAAATAAAGGTAGACTGATCCACAATTCAACATGGTGGACCATAGGCTAATCAACCACAGACACTGTTTATTTCTCCTACATAGCTACTCCACTAAAAATAAGCTACAAAGTAAAACAAAAGCATCGCAGAGCTTTCTATTGCATCCCCATCTCTCCCATACTATATCCTACTTCGACTCCGGCCTCGGCGGGAAGATTTTTCAGGCGGTGCAGCGGGTCCTTGTGGGGAAATTCTCGAGCGTCTGCCGGGTGTCAGAGTGTCGAGGAAGTGGACGTCGAGCGATGACGAGGGTGGAGGAGCACGGTGACATGGAGGGCCTAGACACAGAAGTTAGGATTTGGGAGGTTTGCATGCCTGAGTTTGTTTCGGTTGCCAAACCATTATCGTTTTGCTTCTTTGGAACACACGTTGCGCATCATGTCTGAAGAGCAACAAGAGCAACAGCAGCAACAACAGGCTGTCGATGAGAAAATCGTCAGTCTGAAGATACAGCTTCCAGAAGCTGATGAAAGACTGGAAATACCATGTTCTGTCGAAGATTCTCTTTTCGACATCGTCGAAACTTTGAAAGTTCTTCCATCAACCAGAGAGTACACCTCATACCAGTTGAAAATAGACGGCAAGGCGTACGGTGAGGAAACCATCGTTTCCGAGTTAGTTAAGGAGAATGACGACACCATCTACATTTCTTTAGTGTTCTCTCCATACAACGAAATCACTGCAAGAAAGCATGTCATTGCCGCCAGAGAATATGCTGGCTTGGAATCTAAAGATGATGCTTTTGCGGAAATATCTGGTGTTTGCTCCGGCGCCTCTACTTATGAAGATTTGGGTCTGGAAGAATCTACTCCCGCTGCACCACCAACAGACAAAGACGCAGAGAAGGAAAAGGAAAAGGGAAAGGAAAAGGAAAAGGAAAACGAGCAAGAAGAAAAGCAAAGCAACGAAATCCTCAAAGACTTTACTGTAGAGCAAAAGTCAGAGCTTTCAGAACTTGTTTCTGAAATTTGTGACCTCAAACCAGATTTGAAAGTCGTTGCTGCTAAGCCTAACCACAAAACTTCTCCAGCACTGAGATCCCTGTTTTTTTCCCAATGGTGTCCTTCCGACCTAAGAAGGAAAATTGCTGGTGACCTATTCTATCTACAAGCACAAACTTTAGAGGGTGAAATTTTCAACATTACTGCTCACGTCAGTGGTTTCTTTGTCAACAACTCATCAAACACCAAATTTGATGGTTCTGTCCACTCCTTCAATTCAACTAGAGTGGTTAAGAACTATTCTTTGATTTCTTTGTTGAAATCTTTGTCCCCCATGTTTGAGAGCCAGATTGAACAAAACAACTTAGAATCATCTAAGCATGCAATTGAAACATATATCGTTCCGAATACCACTACCGTCACATCCCCATGGTTGGTGAAATCACTGGAATGTTCCAGTCCAGACTTAGGTAGATCTCAATACAACCTTTTACATGGTGGTATTGACGGTGCAGACTTACAAGTTGACTGGAACAAAGACTATCAGTTGCTTAGAGACATTCCTAAAGCAAACCTTACTCAAAGATATAGTAGAGAACAATCTCTGATCTCCACAAGCTCTAGCTTTACCTCTGCTGCTACCAAGGGTGCTATGGCCGTAGTTAGAGGTGAGATTGATCCTATCAATCCAGAAGAAGAATCTGAATATCATATCTTCTTGAGAAATGGTATTTTTTACTCTAAAGCCATTGATTCAATTGGCCAATTTAAATCAACAGGTGGTAATGAAGCTGCCAGATCGACTGTTGCCAAAGATGTCGCAGCTCTGAAATATTTGAACAGATATGATATTGGTGGTGTTCATTCTTTACTGACTACTATTGTTGACTATTCGGGTCACAGAATCGTCTGTCAAGCACCAGTTCCAGGTATCTTTCAAGATAACGAGGACGAAAATGCCGAACCAGTGCAAAGCGTGAAGTATGGTTTTATTGATGATCACTCAGATGTCGTCACCGATGAAACTTTTACAGAACAATTCAAGGAAGTAGGTGAAGCCTTCCATTTAAAACCACACAAAATTTGGAACTTGGACGGCTCTAAAGTGGTCGATGTTGTGACTTCGGGTTACACCAAAGGTACGAAGGGATCTGATAACAAGTCTTACATCATCGATTTGTTCAGAACCACTCCTTTAGATATCGAATTTATTGATGAACATTATGATGCATCAAAGACTGATTCCTACCCTCACAGAGAGACATTATTGAGACATGAAGCTATCAATGAATGGATTAAGCGAGAGACACTTCTTGCAGTTAAGAAGGAAACTGAAAAATTAGAAAAGGAAGGTAAATCTAACTCCGAAATTAAGGAAACTATTGGTGTCGATAACTCCATTTTCTTACTAAATCCTGATGCATTCTCATTAACTGCAGCACCAACTCCAGAATTAGAAAAGGAGTTGAAATCAGATGAGAGCAAGGTCAGAGAAGTCTCCAAATTTGTTAATCAAGTTTTAGTTCCTGAATTCATCAAGGAGATGGAGAAGGCTCAAGTTTACAATGCCATTGACGGTTCTCATTTGTCTGCAATTCTTCACGAATATGGTATCAACATCAGATACTTGGGTAAGATTGCTACATTGGCTTCTGAGAGAAAAGAAGCATACTTAAAGGAACAAAAATCGAAAGCAGCTGAAATTGAGAAAATCAATGAAAAAGCTTTGGAGAAAGAAGAAAAAGAGATTGCCGAAAAGAAGGCTAAACTTGATGCTAGACTGAAAGCAAGAAAGGAAGCTGCTGAAAAAGGTGAGCCTATTCCAGACTTTAAGGAGGTAGAAGAAAAAGAGGCCAAGGAGGCTGAAGCTGCTGAAAAAGAACTGTCAACTGAGCTCAACACTATTCCTGTTCCAGCATTATTGGATTCATTATATGCACTTTCGATCAGTGAAATGATTGCAAGAGCTACCAAGCACTTTTTGAGAAAAGCTCTTGAATCCGTTCCTTTACCTCTTGCTCCATATGTGATTTCTCACGTCCACAACTGCTTACTCTCTTCAAAGGCTAATCCAAATCCGGAAGCACCTAAATTGGATACTTTCTTGGCTGAAGTCTACAACGATGTTGACCTATCAATTTTGGAACAAGATTCGAAATCAATCACTGATTCTATTTCTCAAGAAGTTCACATCAGATACAGATTTCATTTACCAGAAAATTGGATCGATTTGATTATGGTTGATCAATTGATGAGATCAATTGCACTCAAATTTGGTATTCAATGGAAGGAGAGAGCTTATGCTTTCACTAAAGAAGCATTAGATTTACAGGTTGAGAACCTAAAAAATGCACCTAATTCAACCGCGGCAGCCTCTTCACAAACTAGTAAATACGATGATAAACATTCTAGGAAGAAGGGCAGAAAATCGTCTCCCAAAGTTGAAGTTCCAACTGAAGTTACGATAATAAGCACAACTTTTGTTCCTGAAGATATAGTTTGTATTGCCCCTGTGGTCAAGGACTCTATCTTCGAATCAACTTCTGTTCCAGATGCATGGGAAACTGGTGTTCTAAAACTATCCAGTCAAGATGAAACACAAGTTCAGGAAGGTTCGATTTTCATCAACCAAGCTGTCCAGTTCTGTGAAAGACTTTATGGTCCAGTCCATAATATTACTGCCACATATTTGACAAAACTTGGAAACCTTTATGCTTCATCTGGTGCTGATTACGATGCAGTTGAATTGTTGAAAAAATCATTCCAAATTTTTGAAAGATGTGCAGGTATTGATTCTTTCCAAGCTGCTCTGGCCTTGAGTCAATTAGCAAATGCTTATGTTTCAAATAAACAGATTACCAATGCTGTTAAGATCTATAAAAGATTGATTCAGTACTGGATTTTGGCTTTCGATGAATATCATCCTAACGTTATTACTATTCTTACCTCTGTTGCTGTAATATTGATGAAACTCGAGATGACTAGTGATGCTATTAAAGTTTTCACAAAAACGTTGAAACTGAGTGATGGAATAAACGGTGAACTAAGTCAACAATCTGCATTCTTCAGATATCAATTATCTCAGCTTCTTCTTTCAGATAAAAGACTCCAGGAAGCTTTGGAATGTGCCGAGAAATCTTTTGAAGGTTTCAAAGTTACCCTCGGTCTGGAAGATAAGTCTACTGTTGATGCCAGAAAATTGGCTGTTGGTTTGAAGAACTACAATGAATACATGAAATACCAAGCGAAGAACTTGCAAGAAAAGGAACAAGAAGCTAGAAAATTGGAACAACAACAACACATTAAGGCTAAACAAGCACAAAAGGCCAAACAGGTGAATCCTGATCCTGAAATTGCCAATAAGAGCATTGACGATATTGTTGCGTTCATCAGCGGCTCTAGTTCTGCTAGCAAGAAGAAGAAGAACAACAAGAAGAAAACTTCCAAAAAATAGTTAGACTCTAGATTTTAATGCATGTATTTATTTCTGTATAACTTGTCCATAAATTGTTAGTATTTAAATATATTGAGGATACCCCATCTTTATTTTTGGTTTTACAATATATATCTATGGTCAATATTTTAATTTATATAGTGATAATATAATTTATCACTAGTGTTTCTTCACAACTCCTCATCGCCTTCGACATCACCAAATTGCCAGCAACCGACGTGGAGAAATTTCGCTTGTTCTTCTAAAGCAAGCAATTCCTCACGTTCTTTGCTTAACAATAATTCAAATGAAGCCAACTTCTTCTTCTTAACCAAACCCCAACCTTGAGAAACCATTTCTTTGTTGACTGACTTTGAAGGGTCTTCAGATATAACTTCGGGTTGATAGAGCTCGACATCATACTCAACGCCCGGAGTCGGGCAGTTGAAAGTAACACATGCAACAACTGGAGAATCTAGCAAAGTATCTTCTAAGAAATATAGAGCCTCTTTGTAGTAATCTTCTTGGTTCTTTGGAGGCATGTTAATTAATGATAACTGAGCAATATGTGCTTGTGGTTTATAGTTAGAAACAGAAAACTCAGCAGGTAGAACACGAATATCCGACTGTGGAATGACCTCAATAGTTCCGTAATCCAAATGCTGAACTTTAACTGTTCTCTCAGCTTTGTTCACTTCAAGTAACCTAGCTCTGTATAACTTTCCATTGTCTTTCAATTTTGCTGCAACCACTTCGTTACGCTTTGGCGATGAAACAGGTGAGAAGGTAGCTGAAACAGAATGCAGTTTTTGCATGAATGACTTTAATTTACCCTTTTCTGCGTTGAGAATATGCAATGCAACTAAGCCACTATCGAGCACTTCACAAACCTCGGCATCAAGATACTGTTTCTCAATTTTAAGGCTTTTCAGTTGCTCTGCTAGCTTCTCAGGGGAAGATCCTTCTGTGGATGGATCGTAATTTTCCCAGATTCCAACTTTCTTCTCTTTGGCTTCATCTTCTGCAGCCTTGAATTGAAAGCCATACTTGTTGTCAGCAAGAGATCTTTCGTGAGTTTGAGCTAAACCTTCCCTCAAAAGAGTTGCTTGGAATGGTGTTGTGGAACTTGGCAAAAATATGTTACCAATGAATCCACCGACCTTGTCAACACCATAAATTTCAACAGTCACATCCCTTTGGTAAAACTTCTTACTAGCAAGTTCCAGTGCCTTCTTTGAAAATTGATCATTTCTATTCGGTGCGTTAGCTAACCCCCCTAAAACCAGAATAAGTTTGACGCCTTCTTTAGGAAGATTAATTCTGAATCTTGTGCCCGAGAAAACGTGGTCGACAATACCCGTGATTTTGTTTCGACTTTGAAAGGAGAACAAATACGGTTTAGCTCTTAGTGCGTTTTCAGAGGCATCGACAAGATTTTCGGATGGTGGAATTTTGCCATGAATACCTCTTTTACCTTTGATGGCCATTGATTCAGTCTCTATTAGACCATCCCAGTAATCAGGCTTTATTTCACCCCTTCTGTGTCTAATGACACTTGCATAGCCACTGGAAACAATGTCTTCATTGATATTATGTCCAGCTGAAGTTCTGATAGTGACTAGTGGTCTTTCTTCAAATTGCTCGTTTCCTTCTCTGATTGACTCGACGGTAGCATCAACGTGTTTGCCTATAAGTTTCTGTCTGACATATTCTTTACCAGCTTGAGCAAAAGGTGCAGTTGAAGGATCTGACATTCTTGGTGCTCTCAAAGAAATTAACTGGACGGTGATTTCGTTGCCATCCTTCAATCTTAGGACCATTGTATCGGAAGAAATAATCTTGGCAACAACAGCTTCAATCCTTTTACCAAGTGTGACGTCTGAGCCATCTGCGTTAGTTTTGCTAGATGCGGAAGCTTGCTTTTTCCAAATACGTTTCCCCAAATTACGAGCTTCTTTCTCTTCTTTACGAAAGGCACTCATATCCTTAACCCCCACTAGAGAAGATTGCCAATCGACAACTTCAGCAAAGCCCTCCTCTAAAAGTTTGTCTGCGATGTTACCATTTGGATGAATGATCTTAGCAACTAGCGCCCCGGACAGTGATTCACCGAGAAGTTGGACGTCAACAGATCTTGATAAAAGTCTAGTTTCCACATAAGATTTTGCCTCGTCGCCATACTCCTCTGCCGGTTCAGTACTGTTCGAGCTTCTTTGGGTTTTGATACCAGCAATAAGGACCGGAATAACACAATGTTGTCTAGGGGATAATAATAATCTCACTAGTAACCTATCACCACTGAGAACTTTCTCAACAATCGAAGAGATTTTTTCAGCATCTGAACCGATAAGAGATGCATTAGGCCTTTCAACCAAGTCAATTCTTCTATAATTTGGATCCCAAATCCCCAATTTAGTAGTTTCAGCTTCCTTCTGAACCTTTCTAAAATATTCGATATCTTCGTCATCGAATGAATTGATATTGTCCTTCAGCTTTGCAGCACCCTTAGACAAAACAAATTCAATCAATGATTGAAATATAGGGGTGGAGACATCTCCAAACTCTCTATTTGAGGCATTTTTATAAAGGACCCAGAACTTAATTTGTTTCCCGACAAGCAAGGTTCTCAACAGATCTCTTGCCTCAAATGCATATTTTTCGTTGGATTGTAATCTTGGAGATTGCAAGTATGCCAAAGATAAGATACGTTCCTGGGTACCAGTGGCGGAGGTTAAAACAAGCGTATCGGCAGAAAGAACACTTTTGACTTTAGCAAAAAAAACTTGGACCATTTTGTGTTTACTCTGCGTAAGAAACTTATGCTTAGGCCGCAATTGCGAGGAGCTTCGTTGGATGGAACACGTATCCATACCAGATCTGCTGTCGACTTTTCAGGAACCTCGAGGATGTTAGGTGCGAAAGAGGGCGTCTAGGCTAAGATCCTCGGCCAAAATGGGGTACCGACCTTAGTGGCGAGATAAGGAAAATAAGGTCACATCCTCAAAACCGTTTTATTTTAAAGACTGAAGTCACAATTCGAACTTAGATTCTTTTAGTATTATGAGGTTGGAAACTGTGCACGTTTCTTTCTGTCGACTTACAGTCTAGTAGTTCTGATTTGAAGTTAACATTTAAACAGTTTACTTAAAAGTATATCAAGAATCCAGTGAATTTTGGCTATCTAGTTTGGCCTTGCTTTTAGCGAGTAGTCCATCATCCCTCTGAAGCCAGGAAATAGCTGCGTTGCTGGAAGAGTCTGTGTGTAGTTGATCATCTATTCGCCACACCATCAATTGCGACTGAATAGGCTGCTCATCAGGATTAAGTTCTTTGATGGATAGTAACAACCAAAGAACGAGCCTCCGGTTTCTGGACAGACCAAAATTTTCTAAGTTGGGATTGCTGACTTGTAATTTGGATGGATTTTCTGACTCATAGTAAGATGGCTCAGCAACATTATCCCGGAGCTGTCCATATATATGTGTTCTATTATATGACAGATAAACATATGCAATCCTTTGCATCAAATAGCTATTGGACAAATTATCAAAGAGTTTTGAGTCTATAACCTTTTTGAATAATATCATTGATTCATTATAATATGTTTCGACATTTGGTGATGTCAATGCAGATTCATTAGATGCTGTATTACAATCGGTAGTCTGCCCTAAAAAAAAATATAGTTCTGCTGCAATTATTGTTAACCGTAGTGTACATGTTTTCAGATTGCATCTTGAAAGATAAGAGTAAAATGACGAGTCAAGCATAGGATTAATAACGGAAGATATCATTTTTGGAGTGATAGGTTGTGCGCCAGTTCCCAACTTGCCACTGGCTCCCAACAAAAGTGAAAAAACGCTGTATTCCTGTAATGAAGAAAGATGAGCATAGGCTTTGTCATTTATCATGTTTTTCTTGACCAGGCCGTAAATAGTGTAAGCATTTTTATAATCTCCCAACATGAAATACCAATCTGCTAGCTTTCTTAGAATCATTTCAGGAGATTCTGCCAGATAATAGCCTCCCGTACTATCATATGAGATTTTGGTACTGTTATTTTCTTTATCACCAGTACTAGCCGATTGACTTGATCCAAATGAAAAAAAAGAACTTTTGTTACTACTTCCCCACTTCCTTCCGCCAAAAATTCTCCCCGTCAAACTGGTACGAGGTGTGACGACTTCATCATTCCATTGTTTTATTTTACTATTCATGAAAAGAAGTAAATCCTTTGAAATTATTTCCTGCAATGGCCTTTTCCATGAATCAAACGCCTCTTTACCTAGGATCAACACATTGGGCTCTTTATTCTCTGACTTAAACTTTGTCTCTCTGAATAATGAGGGAAGCAACCTTATCGCCGATGGATCTTCACAAACTTTGCTGCTTTCCACATTCAAAGGTATCACAGTACTACGCCTTCCCAGTCTAACTTTCAGGTCTTCCTGAATCTTGAGTGCATTCTGCAAAGTTTCAGTATCATTTTGATCCACTAGTATGATGGTGTGTTGTAAAATTGATGATTTATCCAACCATTTAGGAAGGTTGGATGAATTTAAGCTTGAGTTCAATTCGGAAATTTCACTTTTTGAGTCTTTTCCGGATATAACAACCAACTGCATCACCGGATGATTGAAACATTCAAAGGATGACAGATTCTGTGACAAAAACAAAAGTGCAATTAGCTTCAGGTATATGCTGTTCTGTAAATTACTTATTTTGTTATAGTTCTCCTTAAAAGAGGTGTAGTTTGGTGGGTCGCTGAATTTTTCGATGCTGGTGTCAATGACCCTCACATAGTCTTTCAGTTCTTCACTAAATTCTTTCAAATTGAATAATTCCTCGTAACTGGAGTTGTTATTGCCAATCATTTGAAAAACATCGCCTACAAATCTCACACATCCCGAGCCAGCAAGATTTGCAGAGGTGTTTATAGAATTCGGCATGGAGTTAATGGTGCTGTTATAATTGCTTCCATAAGCAAAAATACTTTCAAAATAACTGAGTAGGTGCTGAACATTCTCCACGTCGCCGAATTCTTTAGCTATCGAGTCAGCTGAAGCTGAGCTGACAACTGAAATTTTTGGAGCATAGGCAGTGAGTAGTAACTGTTGCACATTGAGAGAAGAAGATCCACAAATATCCACCGCGGAGTTTGCGGTTCTTGAAATGGAGCCATATATAGTGGGTATTGGCAGATCCATGATTTGCTGTCCCCGATAAAATCAGTTGGGGCCGATTTTAAATGACTTACAATGCATTGCTGCTGCATTACAACAACATAAAAAAGCTTGAAGTGTCTATTTTCCTTGTGATTTTGATTGATCGGTCTTCCACGCGAACATATTTTCTTGATAAAATGTTGATAAGCGCTCAAACATCTTTTCGTTAATGAACCCGCAAGAGGGTGAAAAATTTTTTGATAAGTTTGCTTTTTAACAGAAAAAAAATATAAAATTTTATAGATTATAATGTACAATGTTTTCGTCGGTCTGCTCCAGAAAAATTATAGGTAAGACCTGCTAATAGTAACAATTTTAAGAAAAGAAAGCAAAAAAAATAGAGGAAAATCTTTCTAAGAAAGCGAATGTTCACACCAGCATGTATTCATACTAGGTGGTAGTTTGGGCAGCAGTAACGATGCTCGGAGTACTATATGTACAGTATTTTATCCGTAAAAGACTTAATCTTCACCGGTTAACTTTAGACCCTCCAGTTTCTCTTCACCGTTAGAGGTCAGAATGAGATATAACAGACCAGCTCCAGATAAAAGCATCAGGGTACCCACAGCTAAAGCACAGCCCACACCCGTGACTTGTCCATTGGTGAATTCTGATGCGTTCTTCCGCAGCGGCGGATGGGCAGTCATTGAAGAAGAATGAGTTGAGGAAATAGTGCTTGATGAAGAAGTTGACGTGAATGGCCCATCATAGATAAACATCGTCGTCATCTTAACAACAGATTTGGCGATAGCCTTATTCACGTCTTGGCCATTGGCAGATATAGTGTATGGTAACCAAACATTTCCATCCCATATTGCACTTGAAACCAGTCCATAATCAGTCATATTGAACTTACCACTCAAAAGCAATATTTGTGTATTGTAAAAGGTTGCATCACTACTGGAGCCACTGAGTACTGCGATATCGGCCAATTCTGCATTCACTAAGTCTAAACCATCCGAAAGGGATGTCCACTTAGAGTTATTGAAAAAACCGATATAGTCAGTACCCATAACGACAATGACGTCGTTTAACGTTTTGTTAGTTTCTCTTTCATTAACAAAAATCATTTTTTGAATAGGGCTAGGAAGCTGAGAAGAGAAGTGATCGAGTGACAGCACGGTATTATTTGAAGTTTCGTAATAACCCATATATGTTTGTTTTTCTTCCACAGTAAAGTTACCGCCCAATAGTACTTTGTAGGAATTATAATAGTTCGCTGATGAAATTGAACCTGAAAGATTTGAAACGGTTCGGTTGATTGTCAAAGTATCTGAGTTGTTCCCAACGGTGCATATGACATTACATCCTCCGACCGAAAAACTACCCACAGCTATGATGGTACCAAACTCAGGATCCACTGTCATATCCGAAATATGCCCGGTAAATGATTCATTTAATGTTTTCATATTGTCGTTATCCATATCGTAGATTGCTAACCCGTTGATTGATTGTGTATGAAACATACCTGTACCGTTCGCAGCAAATATTAAACTTGATTTGTACCACATCAGTGATTTAACCGCAGCGTCACTATCGAGATGGAGTTTTTCTGTCAATATCGAGCTCGAGCCATTGGACAATAAGTATATATTTGATCCACCAACTATTACTTCTCCATTACCAATATAAACACCAGATACGAATCCGGTATTTTCTGAGATATTCACTGAACTCAATTCTGAATTTTTAATTTGTGCGATGTTATCAGTTGCCATGTCAAACATGACAATTGAACCTAACACATACGATTTGTCTAAATCGTTGCCTAATTGCCAATCTGCATCAGCTGAATCTAACGATGAGAAGATACTCATCATCAACGTCGATGTGTTTTCAAATGCTTCATGTGATGTAAAATCAAATATTCCAGGAGCTAAGCTCGAATCATTATAAGTGAGAACCAAGTATTCTGTGTCATTGAATACAAAGCCTGAAAGCTGGTCAATTTTTTCCGAACTAGAAATATTTAGTGGTTTTATGCTATTGTTGTAGCTATCATAGACAACTGAGCCTTCAATAGATAGTGGATTCGTGTTCGAGAGATTCTTGAAACTGCTAAAGTCTCCTATCATAATAAATTCTTCAGTAGGCCCATATAAATTGGTAACTTTACCATCTATCCCACCTTCAATAGAGAAAAATTCAGACAACTCCATTTGATCTGTATAATCGCTTGACTCATTAATTCTTGAGCCCAATATACCACCACCATACACAGATTCGAAATCACCAGCAATAATTAGTGATGTGTCATTGATAATAAGTTTATTGATGGTAGCATTTGAGCTTACTAGATCGCCAATTAAGTTCACGCTTGTGTTTCCTACGGGATACTTGACATCATCTGAGAAGTTACTCGGCACATACTCTAGTAAACCATTGATGTTGATGAGATCCGATTTTTGAACTTCAAATTCTCTGCTAATATTTCCTGTGATATCTTTCAATTCAAGCTGAATATAATCTAACTGAACCGAGTCGGCGACAAAATTAGCCGTATCAGCAGTGCCCACAGAAGAGTATAAAACCATATCAATGTACACTGGTAAGTTGGCAGCTTCCAAAGTTAGCATTCCAGTGTATAGAACATCATATTTCTCGTACTGATTGGTTTGATATATGATGTTACTTGAGAGAGGCGTTCCCAACCCATCATATAACGTAACGTTAACTATTCCTCTATTTGCGCATGAGTTGTCTTCCAAACAGCCGCTGGTGTACATAAGCACAGAATACTTCCCAGAAACAGGTAAGTAGATGTTATACCGGATGCCTTGCTCGCTGGAAATATTCGAAGACAAAACATTGGCATAAAGATAATTTGATGTTGAGCTCTGCTCCCATTGCAAGTTTCCCAGAGGCTCTGAATTCACATTAATGTCGTAATCGGTGGCAACCGAGCAAGCGTCTTCTTGATTCAAAGTGTTGTTAGCATAAGCTGTGATGCCCAAACTGTATAATTCAACACCCATTAACTCGGCGTAAGTTCCGTAATATTCAACAATCTCGACTGTGAAAGAAGTTACGTCTATGGAGTTAGCAAACGCAAAGTCCTGGAAAGTGTCTGTCAGTTTTAAAACCGTTTGATTGTTATTTGTGAAAGTGTAGTATTCGTTATCTGTCACGTTTGCATTCGAGAGAGAAGATTTTAGCGTCGATTGTAGAGATAGGGGACAGAAAGCATCACAGTATTTGACCTTTAGATCAGTGGGGTCAACATAGGTCATATTCATAATACCATTTGCTGGATATGTCACAACCCGGAAAGCTTTTACACCATTAGTGTCTGAATGAGAGTTGTATAGACGAACTTTGGAAGGGTTTATTCGACTCTGAAGAACAGCCGACCAGGATCCAGTTTGATAGTCTGGTAACTGCCATCCGTTCCCTCCCATTGTAGGGCATATGATACTGTTGTAATTTTCCCCAGCGGTGGCTAACACATCTTGTGCCCTGATCGGAATTTTTTGAGAGATATCAATTATACCGGATGAGTTTCGTATTATGGTGTAGTTCTGTTCAGTAACGTTTTTTGTAACGTTAAGCAAGTAGGAAAAACCAATGGAGGAGAAGTCTCCACCGAAAATGATGCTGTCTGTGTGATCATAGCTTATTATAGAGTTGACAGTACTGCTTTCATCGAAACCGCCGAATGGCAAGGTCAGCAACTGCTCGGATTCGTAATCGTATTGTAACGCCCCATAAGTATTATTGAACGAAAGGGAGCCACCAAAGTAGATGATTTGCTCATCGTAGTCGTAGTAGACTGCTTTGACATCTCCAGCAACATCATCCCATCCTTTCAACTGTCGCAGACTAGAGTTTTTCAAGTCGTATATGTGCGGTTGTCCGTCTATGATCATAATCGAGGACGTATTATCTATCCTTCGCCAAAGTGAAGGGATTCCTGGCAAGCCTTCACCATGGAGTATGCTGATTGAGCTATTCGACTCAGACATTTCGTAAACATTGAGCGAGCTATTCTGATTGATGGTCGATAGGTTGTACTTATCTGCACTATCGTATAGGGATACGGCATCGAAGCTTCCTAGAAAAAGTATTTCTTCGTCGACTTTAACTTTATCAAGCTGACTGGCAGCCATCACATGCGACTGTCGTATGTCGAAACACAGAAGAGACAGGATATATTTTTCCCAATGCTTCAATTGCATGATCGACGTGGGATATCTTTGCAATGACCTTGGATTACACGTTTGTGCGTATTGAGTTTAGACTTATTAAATTGAAAGAACTAGGGAAGTTGGTACAGACCAGCCGTCAATCAAATAGATAATAAAAGAAAACGGAAGAAAAAAAAAGTAAACTTGAGTCGTGAACTGAAAAGGAACAAGGGCCACAACTTGACCGATGGATGCAAAGATAGCTATTCCCGGATGCAAAGATGGAAAGAAGCGGAGTTGGGATTAGACGCAGCAGAATAGAGGCCTTTTTGCTGTCCTTGCTCTTATCCCCAAGGTCCTGGATCTTGCAGAA
Organism: Pichia sp. NRRL Y-27259; assembly: GCA_030563085.1. Taxonomy (NCBI): domain Eukaryota; kingdom Fungi; phylum Ascomycota; class Pichiomycetes; order Pichiales; family Pichiaceae; genus Pichia; species Pichia sp. NRRL Y-27259. Next base: position 85,375 of record JAKUBB010000040.1, read on the forward strand.
ATACAGAGCATGGCCGTTTGTCATGTTAGAAAACGCGCTTGCACACGGAGTAACAGTTCTGGGGAAAATGTCAACACCAGCCACCGATGCCCAGACAGCCACTATGCCAAGCGTGTCAGCCAAGCGCTTGAGCAAAAACGCGATGAGTCGATCGGCGTACGGGAAGCTTGAAATCTGGGTGCAGCATAGTCATGTCAGGCACATACATGATAAAGATGACGATGATGAATAGATTAGTTTGTCTGGCTTAACCGTTATTTGCGTCTAGTTCATGGAGCCAGAGCAGACGACGGGGCGGGTGTTTCTGCCACAGGTCCGTGCATGTGCGAAGGGTTTGATAGAGGCAAGTCTGCCTGCAGCAGTGCCTAGTGAGACGGTTGCGGAGGAGTTGGAGTCCGTTCAGGCCATATTTCCCAAGCTGGAGATCGGGTCCGACCTGCAGTAATGTGCTATCAGATTGCCGGTGGGATTGGAGTGGGCGTTTGCGCTTGAGCTGAAGTCCGAGGAATACAGCAGCGAATCTTCAGTTCGTAGAAGCGCATCTTTGAACCACTTACCGGCCATCCGGTGTAAGATCTCCATTCCACCCGGTATCCATAGAAACAGGTCCCGGCTTTAGCTATTGAGAACGTTAGTAGCTGCTTACCGGGCTGGAAGCTCGATCGAAATATCCAAAGAGTTGGCGCAAATCCTGGACTCTTTCAAGGATGCGGTCATTTTCTCATACATCGACTACATTAAGTCTAATAGTGAATCAGGATTTGGGGTATTCCAATAGAATAAGCTCATTGTTGACAATGAGGAAAACCTCAAGTTTCTAGTGGGAGAGAACGAAAAAGAAGAGAATGTGATCTTTAACAATCCAATCTTCACTTGCGAAATATGTTAGTCAGTCCAATATAAGGGCTTCACACCACCCGGTTCCCTGATTGTGAAGGTGTCTGCTATGACACGTATTTGAGCAGCTGTTTTGTACACACTACCAAAAGGAGAGATACTTCCAGTATCCATTGTCTGTCGGTTAGCTGCTCTCAACTTCACCAGAAGCACAAAGAGCCATATAGTGCAGCAGAATCTAAAAAGATTTCCAATTTCGAAGACTTCAGCGATAAGTTCTTCAAACTACTCATTAAGGAACAAGGAGCCGCCATCGTCATCGGCCAATTCAATTGAAAGATACCGAGCTCTGCGCTATTGGTCAACGGTGGAAGCATATAAGGCGCTCTTCCCGGAAAGAGTCACCCAATGCTCCTGCCCACTTTGTGCCAGGGCAATTTAAAAGACAACTCTGATTTCAAGCTTGCGATCTGTTCCAAGTGCAGGTTTACATTTTGCGTCGACTTCTATAATTTATGGCATGAAGCGAACAATCCGTGCTCTTTGATCATGAAACTGTTACAGAAAAGAATAATTGAAACAACGTTATCTCAATATGATCATGATAGCCGTTTGAAACCTGAATAGGACCGCAGAGCTTGCTCTAACATAGCGTTCAAGCATGTCAAAAGAAGAGTGGAGTTTGCGATTTTATTGCTCAGGAACAATTCAAAGACATCAGGAGATGCGGCAATGCTTTAAGTGCGCTATATTCACACAGTAATCGGATGGTTGTAACAAGATGACATGCTTCAAGTGACAAGCTTTATTTGCAATATATGCGGAGATCGATTCAATCAAAAGGATCCTTATCTGCACTACAAAGATTCAATGAGTGAGTACTATGGGAGGTTATTTGACAACCTGGTCTCCTAGGAGAATTGTAAAAAGGCCTTAACTTTTTCTTATTCTGTATCTGTTCGTATGCCCGTATCTCTTGTTAACACCTTTAACGACTACTCAATCAGTAAACTTTTCTATAATCCGGACTTGCCAACCAGATAAATCGATACTATTACTGATTGTAAGCCGCGCATAGTGTATTTCTTTATTGCCCTTTCCGCCAACCAATGTGGGACTTAAGGATGATGGGATAGATGAAGTCAAGCAGGTGATAATAGATCTTGTCAGAAGGGGTTGCGCAAAGTACAAACTATGTCAAAAGATCAAGACTTTATAGGAAGAAGCGTGAAATCAAATGCTCCCAATGAGATTGAAACTTCGAGGAAGAAAAACCAGTTGGTGAGACTGATGTTGAAATTTGCCATTTCTGTTATGATGCAGGGTGAGCCAAACATAGATCTTCTTTTGACAGACAGTGGTAGCTATGGTGGAAGCTCAAGTGATAAAGGGAAGCGAAGAGCCCACTTCATTGACTGTCTTTTCAATGATACTTTATTTTCCAGTTCCCAGCCCCAGACAAATGATATCGATATGTCAACAATGCAAGCCAAGAGTGATAACAATAAAAGCTCAATTCGCAAAAAGAAGCAAACACTTTCTCTTCGACAGATTGCAATAAATTTTCACCTACTTTCAAAGAAATTACATGTTATAACAAGTTTTATGCAAAATGCAACGGGAGTTATGAACTGGGAAAGAAACGATAAAACCTTGGCAGTTCTTTTACTATACACATGGGCTTGTATACATCCTCACTTCTTTCTAATATACCCAATGATACTTCTTATTTATTACATTTCTGGAAAATACTTGACCAAGCATCCTGTGGTGGAAAAGCCCAGCATGTACGTAAAGAATAAAGACTACTCCAATCACTGGGACAATGGATTAGGCCCTCGTCTAAAAAACACTAGGGCCAACTCGATTCACGGAATATTTGGATTTTTGTGGGAAGTTGATGACGAAAATAATAAGAATAGTGAGCGTCACCAGTATTATGGTGCACAGGTACTAGGTGTCGGAGAAGCTTTATCAGCAACTAAACCGGACGAAGAGGGTGAGTTAGATTTTCGAACAGTTGACGACATGCTAACCTTTATTGAGGAGGCAGTTACTAATGAGAATAATGAGCCACATTCATCGTTACATTCACACTTGAAAAAGACATCTTCAGCAGATGATGCTACGAGGGTAAACGTTAAAATTGAACCAAAGGGTGGACAGATTCTTTACCGAAATTTTATTATGAAAACGTTATTTGACATTCAAGTCCAAACCACACAAATATTAGATCATTTTGACAATATCCAGTTAGCAATTGCTGAGAATTGTGAATTTATCGACGAAAAAGAATCTACTCTCCTAGTATTCAAGTTGTTTTTGATTGTCAGTATTGGATGTATTTTAGGATCTTATATTCCTTGGAAAACTATATTCATTGCTTCTGTATGGATCGGAATATGTATGAACCACCCAAAGAGGGAAGAATTTGTTGACAAGCTAATGGGCCCAACAATAGAACCTAGCAGCGATAATGAAGCCGGAAAGAAGAGTGCTGGCGATGACACCGACGAAAATGAAATAGGTTTGTTTTCCCTTAATAACGTGGTAATCAATGAGCCCGTATTTGCCAGAGAGGTTCAGGTTTTCGAATTACAACAGCAAGATATACTGAATCCAAATGACTACGTGCTTTTAGGATTTACTCCAAGCGTGTTTTGTATCAGTGAGGAAATCAGATTACAACGAAAGAAACCAGTTTGTGCCTACGATATCGGTGATGTGGTTCCTCCGTTAAAACATGGAACAGATGAAATTCACTCCGGTGACCAAATAGACAAAGAAGACCGTGGTAATGATAAAATTGGCAACAAGAGCCAGAAAAGAACGAGTTTTTTGTACTGGGACTACATCAGCGGAGAAAATTGGCGGTTATCGGATACCAAGTGGGTTGACGATGTGAGAAATTCACAAGAATTATATGTGAGGCCTTGTGAGGACGAGGGGTGGGTTTACGACATCACGGGAGAGTTTAGAAGAAGACGCTGGGTGCGTCGTATCTTCCAACACGTGTAAGACTATAAGTATGGATTGTATTTAAGCCTTTGAACGTTGCTTCTACTTTCTTTGCAAAGTCTTGTGACAATTCAAAAAAGGTTAATGGAGGGATCGCAAAACTCGAAGAATAGTGCTTAGCTTTGAGGTTCGGCTGAGAAGCAGTAAAGGTTATTCAGTACTGTTGTTTTACCTGCCGAAAACTAAGCTCTACTAAGCACTGGTAAGTATCTCTGTTGAAGCCTCTCAATCTCACATAAATTCCATAATGAATCCCTGAGAAAAGTGTATGACTATTTCTGAGTTAATATTGCCAATTCTTTGCTACATGGTCATTTTAAACCCATTGTTTTCTGGGATTTCCAGAGGAATTTCACATAGCTCTTTTGCTGCAAACTAATTGCGTTTAGCCAGCTATACCGCAAATCCCTTATCATGAATTATGAACAAAGCTATCAAATTACCGTGGCCTATTATGTAACATGTGCTGAAGAAAAATTTCTTCTGCCGGAACGAGATTTCAATGTTTATAATGGCAACCATCACCGTTACTATAAACGTGATTTTACGTGTAGAACGGGCTAGATCTCTGGTTGAACCATTTGAAGTGTCATCTTTAAGGTCACTACTGATGTAATCAATTTGGACTTATCTAAGGTTTTTGCAAGACGTGCTAGTGGTTTTTTTTGGGTAGAGAGGTTCGAATCTTTCCTGAATCTTTGCAGTCTTTCTTTATCGAAAGGCTGAACCTTCTTTAAAGTGGATCGGACAAAAAGCAATGAAATGTGGCTTAACAGGAGGGAGAAGAACCGCCGACGCGTAAAACAAGTTCAATCCTTGGCTTCCGCCATTCAAATGAGATTCTGATCCCCTCAAAATTAGTGTTTTGCAGATGATATCTGACATAAACCTATAATTGAAATGTGAAAATATCTTAGACACAAAGATATATTTAGCATTCCTGTCCACTAGTTATTTCACCATTTGGAAAGTAAGTGTGATTCCGCTCTTATCGAGGATTTCTGGATCCTCACGAATTCAAAATCTGCTTGATGGACGGAGGCGAACAAACACAGGTACCGAAATAGCGTGTGTTGTTCCAAAAGGGATGTTGGCCAGCTTAACAAGGTTGCACGGAAGGGGATGTTAATCATGCAATGCACGTGCATGCACGTCGATGTGTACAATATGCAGAAGTTCGTTTATTCGGCAAAAGGGAGGGAAAAATAACAGTAAATGATATAACTTTGGATTGAGCCAGAAGATGGATGATTATATTGATTTACTGAAGGGAGATACGGGTAGGGACGTGACCCGGAACGGGAATGGGGAAATACCAATGAGAGTCGGTGAGAGCTGCTCATATGAAATGCTTAGTGCGTTCTCCAGAAAGTTGCATGCATGAAGATGCATGCTGAAACCTTTTTAGCGGACTCCGATACTCTATTCCAGCTTGTAAAAACTTGGGGTAGTATGGAGATGAGAGACGGGAGGTTGGGGAGCGAAAGGGAAGAAGTAGAAGAAAGATAACAACAGAGTCTCTTTTCTCTTTTTTTTTTACGGGGCTTCAATTGTTATGATGTGCACGTGAGCCTAGCAAAAAATTGGCCCACCTGCCGAATAGCCCGGGAACTTAGTAATACGAATTAATTGGGCACCACCACAAGGTAAAGGAGCGTTTGGACGTGTGTCCCCCGGATCTGTTTGTGCAGCATATGTCGAATTTTTTTGCCGCTCATGCTTCTAACACGCCACGGCTCTTTGTCAAATCGGTATAGTGGCCGTCTGGGGTCGTAACACGATGCAATGCTGTAATCCCGCTAAAATGTGATGGGATGAGCAGCAAAGATGTTTTGCTGGGGCAACCGAATGCGGTTCATCAGGGACACAACGGGACAGCAGAAAGCCACACGAAGTTACAACCATTTCCTTCGCCCAGCGCTATGGAACTATGATTTTTTTAGTTACTGTCTAGAATTCAAATTAGCAATGGCTAAAATTCCTGCTTCATCGGTGGATCCCGAATATGCATCATCTTCGGGAATGGCTGTTTTTTTCGCAATGCGATAAACGAAACGATAGTTTTCAGTTTGCAGTAACTTTTTCACCACTTTTCTGCGTAAGACTTATGTCCGTGTCCGTGTCCGTGTCTTTATTCCTGTCTTCAGTTGTGCAACTGCCTCATGCAGATAACAATACACACCCAACAGGAACAACAGCAGAACAACGACAATAGCGGCAAACCAGCCACATGCCTCATGAATTGAGCTCATCCATAAAAAAACAAAGGGTCTTGCAAGGTTTGTAAAGTAAAATGTGATGGATCAGCCATCATTTTTGCAATGGCGATCCATCTCCGTATTGTCGTCCATGGCAATCGCTCTTCTTCTATTCCTCTGGCCCATAATCTTTCATCTGCGCCCCAGCTGCATCCTTCCCTATGTGGAAGGTACTTATCAATGTTAAGCGTGCTGCTTCTGTCTCTGACGACTTGGTCGCAAGTTATCATAATCCCAATGGCAAAGCCAGTCCAAACCGGGGGCTAGGACAATGTAGCCCAACCTAGCAGGGTGCAGCATGCCTAGCGCAGTGCAGCACGCAATACGGACAAAATAGGCCGGAGAGAGCCCCTTCGCCATTGTCCCACCCGCAAACTCTGCGGGGATCTTTTTTCTATCCCTTTCGCGGTCATGCGGGAATAATTGTTACTAATTGCAGCCCTAAAACTCCTGAATGCCGATGACCCTCCACATGCCCTATAATGTAGATAATAGGTCACATGCTCAGCACTCTCTTCCACTCTTGGCTCTCGGTTCCCGGGTCTCGCTCCCCAGTTTGAGAACACCTTCATCCAACTGTTCAGCGCCATCGTGCAGCCCCAGTGAGATAAGGCATTAAGCAGGTGGGAAGTACCGACAGAGAGGGGCGCCTGTTTTCCCTTTCTTTCTCTTTCCCATCTCCTTCTGCCGCGGCTAACTACCGGATGATGCTGCTGCTTCTTTCGGCTCGTTCCGTTTCTTTATTTCCTGCGCTGTCTCAAAGAGCCGCTGCTACATACAACAGCCAATGTTCCGCTGTGGTTCATTCATCTGAAACTATCAAACGGTGGATTCTGTTACGAAGCCCCTACTGGCCCCCTGTTTTAAACACCCTTGGCCCCTGTAGGTATTTAAAGTGAAACAGAATCCGCCCTCCAACGCTGTTCGTTTTCTCATCCCACAGCCTCGATCGTAATATGCTCTGGATTGTTTTCGAGGCTTCCCACATTCGTCTTTCTTTCTCCGTGTCGTTACATCCTATTGTCTTCTCCGCTCACGCTACTCCCTTATCTTCCACGATATTTTCAAATCTTCAGCGTTTTCTATTGTTATTTTTTCTCACAAGTACTAATTGTGTCCACTGACGCTTTTAGTTTCTCATAGCTTGGCTTTGGCCTACTAGACTGTTTCCTGCGACTAGAGCTTATTTCGCTTTTTTCTGTTTTCCTATATATTTTATCACGTTGCATTGTTTCCATCCTACCCTTGTTTGTTTCCACCTCACCCTTCTTACCCTTCTATTTACTGAATCTTCTTTCTTCCTTTCAGCCTATTCTACTCACTTTGCCACTGCAATCTACTATCTTATTTATTTGTTGCTCTATTTATAGCTTCTGGAAGCCCTTAGACAAATAGCTTCATAGCCCAATGAATAGCATTCTTGTGACCCCAAAAAGCCACAACTGTGAAGAAAACTATCCGAACAGGAAAATGACTAACGACCAAAATAAAAGCAATCACATGTTTTCCTATAGCAGACCAACATCTCTATTTATGTATCCAAGCTTGCAAAACTCAATAGTTTATTCTTTCCCAACATCGAAAACTTCAAGTACTGCTTCATATTACCATCAACTCTCCAACCCTTTTACTCAACAATACAGCAACTCTCCATCAGCTGCAGCAACATCAACATCAACAGCAGCTGCCACAACATCGTCCACAACATCATCAGTAGGAGCACCTGCTTCTAGTTCATCATTGTTACCAAACTTATACAATGCTAATAATCCGAATAACTTTAATGCCAGCAACATATCTAATGGCAACCATAGTTACGGGGATGTTAATAACTACGGGACTTCAATACAGCCAACCCAATATAACTACTTCCCATATGAGTCCACTACTGCTAACTCAGGGAATGCTACTAGGCTTAACCCAGCAAACGTTTCAGACTCTCTGGTGAATGAAAATTATTTGAAGAATAATGATAGTTTCAGGCTACCTTCTATACTCTCTGCCACTTCGCCATCTTTATTATCAAACTCATCCAGCTCCACCTCATCATCATTATCTGCCTCCTCCTCCTCCTCATCTTCTACTTCTGTTTCTTCAGCATACTCATCTTTACTGTCTACGAACGCAGTATTCAAACAAGCTTTTTTGAAATCTAAAACCATAGAACAAACTGAGTTGTTGACTGAGTCCACTCCGGTTTCTCCTAATACCGAAGAAGTTAAAGAAGATAACAATAATGTTAATTCTGCCGATTACTCGAGATGCAGAAGAAAAAGAAAGAAGGCTTTTGAGGTTGAAAGACATTACAGATGTAACTATCAATTTTGCAACAAAGCGTATGGCACTTTGAATCACTTGAACACTCATATTTTGATTCAAAAGCATGGAAAAAAGCGCTTACCACAAGAATTTTCTCAGCTCAGGAAACAACTTAGGAAGAAAAGGCGGGAAAGTTTGAAAGCATTGAGATCTCAATCCACATTCGAATCTAAAAATGAAGATTCTCCATTTTCATCTTCTGCTTCATCTTTAATGGCAAACAGCGCATCACCTGCTTCGTGGACACCATCTACAATGGCTGGTGCCGATTCAGGAACTCCACACTCGTTTTCCTTGTCTTCTTCCTCTACGTATGTTTCACCTGAAATGTCGAACACTGCCCCTTTCCACTATGGTTACAAGAACATCGGCTACAACATAGGCCCTACAGCTGACGACGATATTTATGCCGGAGGCAACAACTATGCTAATATTAATAATTACACTCAGTATTACGAGCCATATGAGAGAAACCCAGCTTTATACCAACCCAAATACGTGGGGTATAATGGGTTGAGCACTCAGAGATATGGCAAAGATGGCAACTCTTTTCTACAACCGCCAAATTACTTGGCCACCGCCCCCGCCACTGCCCCCGAATCAGGACCATCGAACTATTGCATTATTAGTCACAAAAATAACGGCCACTTTGAGGCTGGTTTCTCGAACACCAATTTTTGCTGCGACAAACTAGAGTGACCCCACAAGGCCACAGCAACATTTTCTTTAGTACCCAGGCGGTCATATTGGAAAACAAAAAGTAACTTTTTACACACGACACAAAATGAGAATGCCCTAAAGTTAGAGAGAAAAGTTGCGAAAAAGGGAGCCCATTTCCTGTAATCCATCACTTACTCGATTTAGCCCATAAGCCGCATTTAGTCTACACATTTTTTTTCCACATTACTCGATTTATTTTTTCCTTTTTTCTATTTTTTTCTGCTAGTTTCATTGCTTGGATTTGTACTCCCCATCTTTTATTTTTTCTTACAACCGATTTCACATGTGTGTTCTTGTCAACAATCTTTTCCCTTCACTTGAGGGCTCGTTGGCTCAGTATTTCTTTTTCTACTTACATATTATATCATATCATATCATACTATATACCGTATTTCAATGTCCGAATTCCGCTCTTTTACACCGGACTCTATATAGTTGCGTCCCCCCTTTGGAGGGGACGTGCACACATGATTCTAATATTCATACTGTCAACTTACGCATTTGTCTCTTGTTACTCGTACATCTCGGGCATCTGTCTGCCCATATTAATGCATGTGCATTCGCGGTAATCGCCGATGCCCCGGAGATGTGGAAGCTCCATAAGACCATACCGGCTAGAAGTGCCCAATCGGGACGCTCGATTAATCGATCCGGGGGTCGTGAGATAGGGGGATGTGACAGGAGTGTATGCGCAGCGGCAAGATCCCTTTTTGATTGTTTTCCAGCAGTAAGTTCCTGCGGGCAGCCATCATGCAGTGAAGTGAAGTGTAAGTTAGGCAACTGCCCTATATTGCAGTCACACAAGAAGCCCCCTTTTGTGTTCAACTTGCAGATAAATATGTGGCCGTTTCTCGTTGTCTCGGCAACCGCCAATACTGCAGCCACCGCCCCGATCGTCATTGTCATCGCAGTCGCTGTTACCAAAAGTGGGGAAGCACAGCGCCCGCCCGGCCGCATCACACACAACCGGCACCTGAGCCTTATCGAGACGCTTGAGCACTTGTTTCAGCCGCGCAAACAATTTTGGAGAGATATCTCCGTGGGAAGGGGCTTCTCGCGCCCCTTTTGTGCACTTAATCCCGGAAGTAAAGGTCTGCGGCATGAAAGCAGACGATTCTGACGTCGAGTTGGAGCTGGAAACCAGATTTCGTTTCAGGTCCAGTTCCGGGTCCAGTTCCGGGTCTAGTCTCACCCTCGACATCAGCTGCCTCGTTAGGCTATCTGCAACAGAGTGCTTCATCATGTCAAAATTCTGCACCTTCAAGCGCCGCGAGCCCTGTAAGTCCTGCAAGTCCTGCGAACCATGTAAATCCTGCAACTCTGTTGCCACAGCAATCTTCTTTGCTCGCTTGCTCCTGCCATCCACAACGATGAAAAGTCGGTTGTCATACAAAATGGTACTCGTTTCGGCGCCAGCAGGGGGCCTGCATAGGACGATCCCATCGCTGTGCCCCGCCTGTTGGCGGAGACGGCGATGCTTGTGCTCCCGGTAAACCTGTATCCGGATATCGCAGAACCCATCGACGCTGCCGGTGTCGCTGCTCTCGTCCACGCCGTTCACCCCTGTCCACTCAAACAGGCACCCGGCCAAAGTCATGGTCCCTTTCCCTTCCCCTTTCCCATCGCTGCCGCCACAGACACTCCGCAGGATCTGCTCGGAAAGACTGCGGGCCCGCTGCGACGGCTCCACCACCGAGTACTTGCTGTCGAACTTCGTGTACCCGTAAAGGTACTTCCGGCTGGGACTGATCAGCCACACCTGGTTAAAGATCCAGCGATCCAGCACCAGGAAGTCTATCGGACCGATCCCGGCCCGAATATGCCCCTTGCGCACGCTGATCCGGAGTGTCAGCGACATGAGCCCCGAGTCGAGCCATGCCCGGCAGCGCAGGTTGGGGTCCTCCAGTTCAGACTCCTCCCCGCCGGCGGCGCTGCTGCTGCTGCCCCCGCCCTCTCGCAGCCTCGAGTAAACACATTCGTCGAGGAGCGCACACACTTTTGCGTGCTGCACCAGCACCTCGCGCCGGCGGGCGCTGTTCGCCCCGTCAGAGAGAAACTGGCGGACTCGGTTGCGGGCGGTAAGCCCGGCGTCCGCGTTCGTGTGATCCTCGAACCACGTCAATGAGCGGGCCCGTGCATGCTCGTAGATGTCGGCCTTGGGCACGTCAAGCAGCGGGCGGACAAGGTCGACGGCGTGCCGCCCGTGGAGGTTGCCCGGCGCGAGCGGGCGAATGCCGGCAAGGCCGAAGAGCGTCGAGTTTGAGAGCAGGCGCATCACGTACGTCTCGAGCTGGTCGTCGAGGTGGTGCCCCATGAAGACGCTGCGGATGCCCCGCCGCTCGCAGTATGCGTACATCAGCCCGTAGCGCAGGTCCCGGGCATGGCGCTCAACCTGGCGCCGGCTGATGGGCGTGCGGATCGTCAACACCTCGTGGGCGACCGGGTACGCCATCTCGCCGAGCACCACCTGCTGGAGCCGGCGGGCCTCGTGCGTGCTCTCCGCCCGCAGGCCGTGGTCGACCGTGAGGGCGTGGATTTCGAGGTCAGGGCGGACCTCCTGCTTGTAGCGCACGAGGAGGTTCAAAAGCACGACGGAGTCGACCCCGCCGGAGAGCGCCAGCGCAACCTTGCTTGGCAGCCGGTACCCGGTCTGCGAGAGGCGGGCTAGCGAGTTCACAAACTTCTCGTAAACGGCTCCCATTGCTGAACAGGCATGCAGGCCCCAGAGGCTGGGCGAGCCCCCCCGCCGGTGTCGAACGGGGCCGCTCGGGAGCCCTGCTGAAGAAGTGGAGCAGGGAGATGGGGGGAGTGCAGAAGCGTGGGGAGTCCGGACAGAGGAGGAAAAAAGAGTATCGCTTACGTACGCGGACCCTGTTTCTTTCCGGGGATTTGTAACAACGGCAACTTAGTAGAAACCAGGGAAACTGGAACTCTTCTAGGATAGGACAGACGACTCCAGTCGAGTCCAGCACCGCCGGCAATGTCGAAGGAGCAAAAGATCGGCGAGATGAATGAACAACTAGCCCATTTGCAGCAGCAGATGGCCACGTTCGCCAAGCTCTCCCAGGAGTCCGCCCAGCAGTTCGAGCTTCTCAAGCGGTTCGGAATACAGCAGTCGAGCTTTTTCATGAGCTCACACGCCGTGTTCCAGAAGCTGAACGAGGAACGGGAGGGAGGCTCGCGTGGGGGCACCGACTGAGACCAGTTTCCCACTGTATAGATAGAAGCCGCTGTATATTACCAATTAATACGGATAGTTATATTACTAAAGAAAATACTATATGTCATGTAGAAGCGTTCGCCAGGCCTTAGTCCTTCAACTCGCCGGAATCGACAACCTTGATCTCCGCCTTTGGCTTGCCGGATGGAGAACCGTTGCTTTCGACGGTCTTCAAGGTCTCGCCACCTTCAATCAACTCACCAAAGACAACGTGATGGCCATCCAACCATGGACATGGGACAGTGGTGATGAAGAACTGGGAGCCGTTGGTGTTTGGACCGGCGTTCGCCATCGAAAGCTGACCAGGCTTGGTGTGCTTGATGTCGAAGTTCTCGTCCTCGAACTTGTTGCCGTAAATGGACTTACCGCCATAGCCGTTGAAGTGGGTGATGTCACCACCCTGGACCATGAAGCCTGGAATGACTCTGTGGAAAATGGAGTCCTTGTAGCCGAAGCCCTTTTCACCAGTGCACAATGCTCTGAAGTTCTCAGCAGTCTTTGGAACCTGCTTTTCGAACAAGTCGAACACCATTCTTGGCTGCTTGGCACCGCCAATGGTGATGTCGAAGTAGACCTTGGAGAACTTGGCAGAGGAGGTGGAGAATTGTCTCTTTGCAATGTTGAACATCTTTGCTTCTTTGCTTGTCTTGTTTGTGGAACGAACGCAGCCAAGAGGACCCAGCAACCACCAGCACTTGAACGAAGAGGCAAGGACTGAAAAGCTGTCATGCGGGGGAGGAAAAGCCGGGAAGGAAAGGGAAGGCGAGCACGCCAACAACGACTTGCCTCGATGGCCTGTGTCCTCGGTCTCGGTCTCGGACACTCGGTCACGTGCCAATCCGATTTGTCGTCTCAAGTCAAATAAGTCTAAATTCATGGCCACTGGCTGTTTCCAACCAGCTCTACTATATATCATAACCCTTTATATACCCTGTCTAATGCAATGCGGAGTGCCACAAGGTTCATTTCGAACTGCTCGAAGTCCCCAGACTCGAACCCCTCCTTCAGTCCAGGCAACACACTCACGTTCGGAGAGCTGAGGCTCGGAGCGAAAACGATGTGCCTGAACCACGGCCTCTTCTGTAACAGGCTCTCCGCATGCATCCTTTCCCCACTGCTCTCTGCAATCGAAATGAACATCCGGTCCAACGCTTTCACTCGAGTGTTGTACAGCTTGACCTTGATTGCTGTCTTTATCTTTTTGTAAAGCTTGAACCAGGGAAAGTCCTGAATAATGAGATGCTGCAGATCCTTTAGCTCAATGTCGAATGCCTTGGCGAGCTCATACACGTCGTGCGATTGCTTTTTCAAAATGTCGATCTCGTCGCCAAGCTTGGTATACTCGAACGGATACGTCATATTTCTGTCCAACCACTCGGCTGGCAGCCTGTCTACCGTCAACTCGACCTCCCGTTTAATCAACTCCACATAATCCGTCACAGCAACATTCAAGATCTCATGCTCACTCAATTCGATCGTAAGCATCCCAATGAACTGTGCCAGCAAGTTATGCAATTTCAGTTCTGGATCGAAACTTTTTAGTAACTGTTGGCCATCGAACTTTGAGTTGTAATATGTTACTGGATCATCCTCCTTGTTTGGAATCATTCCAATGTTGATCGAGGGGATACCCAAATGGTTCTGAAAAACAGAATAGTCACCCACGCCATTGCTGATCAATTGGAGAGTACTGTTCTTGGCGAAAAATGCCTCACCTAGTGTTTCATTGGAATCCAACAAAATCAGTTCCATTACTTTCTTTAGCACCTTATTGAATAACGGATTCGACTCGATGGAAAGGTCATTACCCCTGACGTTATCAAAGTTGATGTACGCAATACAATTGTTGATTAATTTTTGGGAATGGTATTCCCCAAATTCAGTCGATCCAAACTGACCTAAACTCGAACCATCCCACGAGATCAACTTGATGGTTCTTAAAGGCTTCCAGTTCCGTCGTGCTAGCTCATTGAAGCCTCTTGCAATCTCTAGCATCCCAATACTGCCCTGACTCACTCCACCTTGACCACTGATCACATCTCTCGCTGAGCCTATTATGATCTCTTCATCAGAAATGATCCCCGGAATAGTCGATATGATATTGTAAATAGGCTTTATGTCATAGTCTATATGGTTGACAATGGATAGCTGTAGTCCCTCACTTGGGCCGGGCCTGTAGTCAAAATCTAGCACGTCACCGAACCAGTTCAACGAGGGTCCCTTTTTAACCAATTTTCTCAATATGGGTTGGATCTCAGTAAAGCTAATAGGCAAGATCGGGATTTTGGGTATCGTGTCGGGGTTATTCAATCGTTTGTGATCCTCAAACAAAAATGGCGACCATCCAGGAGTGGTCGGATCGCCTGGCTGGTAATATATAAAACTGCCTGTGTATTTGTCAATTGCATGGTGATTTCTAGCATACCCAGCTGGGAAATCCATGTATCCATTCTTCTCCGTGTACTCTCCATCGTCATAGGGATCCTTATAGAACACTATGCCGCTGGCCTTCTGATTTTGTGCCTTTTCAATCAACAAACTTGGATGCGTGTCGTTGATCCGAATGATGAGTATCTTAGTCGTTAGATCGATTGAGCTCGATTTCAACAAGTCGTAATCTTCGTCTAGCCCATAGTTTACATAAACAAACTCGCTTGTAACCGTTCCATTTCGACTGAACGGGAAATAAGATAGTTGATCTGACTCCTTGATATTAGCCTCAAACAAGAGTTCTCCCTCTTGATCCAACAGTTTCAATGAGTTGTCTATAGGCGTCCCCATGTACACGTCATATTTCTCGACATCAGTGTCCAAATACTCAAAGTTTTTCAGTAAATTTTCCATTAGATGGCAGTTTCCACCTGGCTCGTGAGTTTGGTCGTTGTAGATGTTGATGTACTTCTCAACATCGTTGATATGGTTAAGCTGACTGATATATATTCTCGACACATCATCAAAGGTCAAGAAGCCTCCGTATAACCTCCTCAAATCTCTATCAAGAGAGGTCCGTGGTAAGAAAATCAAATCAAAGATGAAAATGCAAATGATGCTGAATATTGACACGGCAAAAAATCTTCTTCTCTTGAGCTGAGAAACCGTCAAATCCTTCAAGTGCACTACCTGTGAGACAATGGATTCGGCTATACTACTCGGGCGCCTCGAATTATTGCCCGGGTGGTTGTTCCCCTGCTCATTTCCACCATTTCCGCCGTTGCCGGCGTCTCCGCTCCCATTGGCAGTACCAGGTGCATGGTTAGCACTGTTGCCGCTACCATTAGCTCCGCTTGCTCCTGTTTTCGGAGTTAGATCGGCACTGGAGCGTCGTAACGACATGTTGGAGCTCAGTATCTTCGAGTTGTGAGGGTTGAATATATAAGGATGCACGTCTTTCGAAGAGCCGTCAGGGTTATCTTGGTAGCTCTTGATATTCGACTTTGATGACATTAGCGATAACCGGGAGTTGAATCTCAGGTTTGCATTCGAGAACGACGCAGATTTGAGGGACCTCAGCAAAAAGTCGTCCTCGTCGTCCCCAGGAGTCAACATCATCTTGTCCAGCGTCGTATTGTGCGTGTCTATCTCATCTGGCTCCGACACGATCGGAGAGAGCAATGGCCTAATGTCCTCATCTTCGCTCAGCGATGACTCCAACGAGCTCACCGGAGAGACCGTGAGCGTCAACTGCGGCAGTAGGGACGATGATCGTAAAGGCTGCATGCTTATAGGCTCTTTCTCGGTACTGTCCACCTTCCCTGTTCGTCAGAAGCAGAGCCCATCCCGTTCTGCTCTCTCGGAAAGAGAAATGGCTTCTGTACTTCTCGGAGAAGACAGGTTACTTACGCTTTTGGATTTATCAGGAAAATTCTGTCAGGCGGGCCGATCGGCGCAAAATTCCTGCTCCTCTCTGCTTGCCTTCCAGGTCTTTCTTTGCATTCTCATGCTTCCGTGGGTGAGTCAGGTAAAATAAGGTGAAGAGGAGGAAGAGGCGGAAGGTGTTTGCCATTGTCTGTAGCAGGCGATTACGGGAGTCTTTTCGGAGGGAGAACATCATAAAGACAGAGAGGCACAACACGCAAGCAAGACACCAAGACGATAACACGTATCCACAGCAAAGAGGACCTATTCAACCGGTTATTGACTTTCAGGCAAAAACATTCTACCCCGACTCGTACAACCACAGGATTCAATAGCCGCCGCCTTTGGGTGTTTGCACTTCTCGTAACTAGCATTTTAGTTCTTGACCACTAGGGAGGATTTGTTCTTCGACGTTAGGAGCAGGAACTCTACATTTAATTATTGCATTTCGTTTCAGCGGTACTTACTCAATCACAGACACAGACACAGACACAGACACACATTACATACACAGATATAACAACTTTTAAGTTATTACAGATACCAGCTCAATATTTATTAAACAATTCATCATAGGTTTTACTTGAATTTTATGCTTTAACATTTGGAAACACACATCAACCAATCATTCACTATTTATCTCCCACAAGCTTAAAGCTCCATTAAATAGATACAATAGCTTACCTCTACATTAATCCGAATTTTCTCAACACAACTTCAATTTCACTTCCCTGACGTAGTTCACAGCACGATTAACCTTTTTCTTCCCTTCATATCCGTCCATCCAGAAAAAGAAGATACACGCATACAGGAGAATGACGGTAGCAAGTTCAGATTATGCAAATTACCTTCACGGAGGTCTCCTCAACGACCGGTATTTAAGAGTGAAGGGTTTGAATGAAGGATCTGTTGGCATTGTTTCCATCGCAAAAGACACAAAAGAAGGTGACAAGTTAGTGGCGATCAAGTACAATACAGGCAGGCTAGGGGATTTTGAGGCCTACCAAAACAAAACCAAATCAGAGGATCATATCGTGAAAGTCAGATCGATGAGTCTGAACTCAAACACCAGATCTGCAATCAAATCAGATGCTACATTTTCACACACGGAAACAAGCGACAAAGATGTTAGCAAGTCGATAGTTTTGAGAGAAACGAAACAAGAGGTTGCGATGATCAAGAAAGTGGATACCCATCCTAACATAACAACATTGCTAGACCACTTTGACACCTACATGGTTTTTGAATACGCACCGAGGGGTGACTTACATGACGCTATTCAACTTGGTATTGCTCCTGTTGCCACAAGTGATGTCATTGATGTCTTTATGCAATTGATCAGTGCAGTGGAATTTTGCCATAAGAATGGCGTCTATCATCGTGATATTAAACCTGAAAATATCCTTATTGCAGATGACTGGTCCATCAAGCTAACTGATTTTGGCTTAGCAACAGACCATCTTATCTGTAACGATTTTGACGTTGGAAGTGAGCGTTATATGGCTCCGGAGTTGCTGGAACATTCTGACATTGATAGTTATGCTGCAGACAAAGTAGATATCTGGTCTTTGGGAATTTGCTTGTTGAATATTGTGTTCGGGAAGTCTCCCTTCAGATCAGCAAGTTCTAAAGATAAGATGTTTTTACATTACGCTGCGAATAGGGAGACCCTTTTTGACATTTTCCCATTTATGAGTTACGACTTGTTTTCTGTTATGATCCACTCACTAACTATTGACCCAGCAAATAGAGACTTAGAGATGATAAAAGTAAACTTGCTGAACATTGATGTTTTGACTTATGATTATGAATTCGAGGAAGATGTCGATGACATTAAGGCTAAAGCTTTGGTTGAAGAGATTGGCGAGGATGAATCCTACGAAGCTGACGGTAAACAAAGCAATGTCAAAACTGAGATTACAAACAAGGCAGAGATTGAAGATAATATTGATGAAGCCAAGCCTACAATTAAAGACGAAAGTTTAGCAATACCGCTAGACAAATCATCGGAGGATAATGACAAGGAAGAGAATGCCATGAGAACCGATGCAATTTCTGCAGAAGCTATCCCACAGATAAGCGTTGATAGCGCTAAAAATGCAATTGACGAGTCAAAGCCTAAATTCTCTCCAAAGATCGGCCCTTCACTACAACCTCCAACCCGTTTGGCACCAGCAAATGATAAAATGGGTTTGATTGACACTTTGCTAGGTACAGACACGAACAATAACTATACGGTTTCGAAACCAATTAATATCCAAAAGAAATACGAGCCGCCTCACAAACTTCTGGCCAATTCACTGAATGACAATAAGAAAATCAATATCAATTATGAGAACAGGAAAGCGAACAACAACCATAATTACAGGGCAAGACGTTGGAATCCTGCTCATCGTAAGCCTTTAAAAATAGCGAATTACAATTACAGAAACAAATCGCAGGATGGAAGAATTGGTGGCCGTGATCCTTTTAAAGACGACTCTTTCGATTTCAACAGGAAGGACTTTTTTACTCCCAGATCCGTCTTTACTCATTACATGGAAAAAGCTAATAGAGGTAAACAAAACATACAACAGAGAGGGTCATACTATAGGAAGAATAAAGAGTTTGAAAACTCTTCGAACAACTACACTTATAATTATAGACATGCATTCAATAATACCAACAACTATTATGATTATAGTGACAGAAGAGCTTGGCAGAAGAGAAAGAGAAGATCAAGCAATGCTCCTTCTAGTAACAGTAACAAAAACAAGAATAGTTACAGATCAGGCAATATGAGATCCAGGAATAATAAATGGGAGGCTCCGCTTCGGAATTCAGGCAATGACCATAAAGTGAAGAATTCTCGGAGGTTATCTGCTGGCATTTCTACCATTACAAACTCTCACCCAATTCGTGTATCAAGCTCATTGAGATCGTCAATGGATGGCAAGTACATACCACCTAACTTACGTTTCAACGCATCGCACCTACTTGGGTCAGCTGTCGTTTCAGACGATGACACAGAGACAGATAATGACAATATGAGTGGTTCCAGCAAGCATACAAATAAGGGTCAATTTGAGAGTCCAAGAGAAATAAGGGATATTGCTGAGGATGATGACGATACCGGCGCTGATCAAGTTCAACGTGTCGATGATTCTGATGAGGAAACTTTCTCTTTTGAATTCGACCAGCCAACTCTAGCTGGGAGCAATGGTATTAATCTTTTGGAGGGAGTTTCACCCTCAGACGACCGCGAAAAGTTCAAGCAAATCCAATCGAATGCAATGAATTTGCTATCAAAACAATTTACTGAGAGTAGGTTATTTGATGAGAAAAATACCTCAAGGGATACATCTTTAACCACCACGATTTCGAATAATTTTTCAAGCACCGGATCGAATATAAACAACAGTCCCAAAGGTTACAAGAAGTATATCCCTCCTCACCACAGACGAAGCTCCCACTCTGCTGCTGATACAGGTAATCTGACAAGCAATTTGACAGGTAAACCAGTTAGCAATGCAATTTTGAGTCATTTTGTTGACCGTTCCAGCAACAAGAACATGTCACCGGTATCAACTTCTGCACCTACGAAGTCTTCGTCCTTTTTCGGTTCTTGTAGAAATGTTGCTCCACATGAATTGCTGACAGAGAAGGGTTATTCTACTTTTGTTAACAGTGATCAATTTGATGATAATTTGTTCAACATCGAGGAGGGAAATTACATCACGCCAGCAAACATGATGGGTAATGGCTTTTTGGAAAGGAAACCCATGGCAAGTAGTAACATCAATAGTAAAAGATAAGCTTAAACATTTTTTTTTATAGTTTTGAAGTGATAATTTTTAGCTTTATTATGTTTCACAATCTATACAATTTTTTTTATTTAGCATTTTTGAACAAATGTCTTGCACCCATTGCGACATTATTACTGTAATGCTTATCTAAAAGGACGTTCTCCCAAAGAACAGCGACTTCTGTATTGGCCCTCTCAGTCTCATCAACTTCGGGATGGTAGACACCATTTTGAACCCTATCCTCCGTAGAGTAAAGAGTTTTGATCTCATCATACCTAGCGATTAATTTTTCCATGAATTTAAGCAAAGCGATTGTAGATTTTTCTGGTAAATGCAACGATGCCAAATAGAGCCTTTTAGTAAAAGCTAACGCTCTTTTGCTAGATCCACTCTTGCTATTGAAAAAGATAGCGTTGAGACACCTCAACAACAATTCGGCTTTTGTTGAAACATTAACAGAAGGCTTTAAATTGAGATCTGTTGTGGCCAAAGGATCAACAAGTCTCAAGGTTTTGTGGGAAAACTCAACGTTCATGTCGAGAGCTAGATTAGGAATCAATGAATAAAGGTAATCCACAAATTTATTCAAATCCACCACTACCTTTTTTGTTGGCAAGTTTGCAACTAACGAGAATGACGTTATAATGCACAACAAAACCTGTCTGACCTCACTGCTGTTCAAATCTTTATTTTGCAAGATCTCTTCCGTGACTTCTCTGAGAACTTGTAAGAAATCTCCCATTAAATCAACATTGACCAATGAACCGAATTTGGATAAACTTTCCAAAACAGCGGCCATTAGCTTTGCAGGCCTTGCTTTGAGAATTTCTAGGTAAAAGGTAAGTAGCATTTTCAAGATTTGAGCTTGATTTTTCTCCCTTTGTTCGGCAGTAATAGCTTGCTCAGCAGTTCTCATTTCTGCATCAATTAGTTTCCTTTCTTTTAACTGCTTTCTTTCCTTTTTGCTCAAATGTACTCTGTCTTTCTTTTTCATTTTTGGTTGATCATCGTGTTCATTTGAGTTTGGAAAATAGTCATTGAGAATTGTCAAAGATAAGAAAACATTAAGCACGCTCTCATCGACGTTGAAATCTCTTCTTCTCATGCTTTTCGACAAGAGGATCACCAAATCTAAAGAGATATCACCATGAGATGCATCTTCAATAAGTAAAGAGTCTAGGGTACTGATACATTTCTTATAGGACTTTAATTCATACTCATTTTGTGGCTTTTTCATCACTCGTCTTGTTATTATCTTGAATAAGTCCTTTCTATAGTTGAAAAATCTCAACGACGTGGCTAACTCACATGCAGCATTCGTGGTGATTATTCCGAGTTCTGCATCTGTTGAAGTCACCTTCGGTTGTGTTGAAAACTTTGCTGCTTTTCGAGCCAACAAGTCTATGTAATGCTTGTAATTTATCACTAAATGTTGTTCAAATAATCTAAGCTTCGCAACTTCTCTGCTTACTTTTTCCTTTTTCTCACTTTCACTTAGAGGTCTGATGTGGTAGGATGGTGATATACTTTTGAAAACTGGGACCATTGCTAGGATTGCCAACTTCGCAGTAAATGGGTTTTTGGAGTTCGACATTCTTCTCAACCTTGAGAGCTGTAAAATGTTTTCCTCCGGATTCTCAATCAACAGTTGGGCCATTTCAGCAATGTCTTCCTTTGTTTTTATGACCTTCTCTTCTTGCGTCAAGCCGTTGTAAGATTCGTCATTCTCCTCATCAAATAATTCCTCATCAGTTCCTGACACTTTTTTCTTTTCCGCTTCCTTGCTTTCACTTTCTGATGATGAAACTTCGGTATCTTCGTCACTAGCTTCTTCCTCTTTTGGTATCTCCTTCTGAATTATACGTCTGTGGAAAGTACCATCCGCAGTACGGATAGGTAATCCTTCATCGGTATTTGCATCTGGATCATTGAATTTCCTCGGTCTTGTTTCGTACTCTTCATATTCGCCTTCTAGTTTTCTGTCGGCGTCATCGTTACCATCATCGACTTCAACATTCTCTATTTCATCGTCACTTTCGACTTTAGAAAAGACTGAAGATTGAAGTTTTGCATCTTCTTCTTTTCTTCTTTTGTTGTTACGTATCTCGGACGATCTCTTTAACTTCCTTTTTCCCATTGTTGCTGTTACTAGTTACGATAGATTCACAGTTTTCAACCTTCTTCCTATCTATGAACTTTTGAAACATTATGGTCTTTTGAAAAAAAGATAGAGAAAAATTGAAAATAGAGACAAAAAGCGAAAAACGTTTTCCAGGCAGTGCATAATCACGCGACATAGACCAATACACCGATCGACCCACGGCTGTAACATTTCACGTGATCTACGGCCAGGGAAACTCCGTGAAGGCATGCTTTCATCCCACGCATGCATGGATTTTTAGCCATGCACTGTCAATCAGCAGAGACCTGGTGATATTCCTATCATCGCTAGGGTGCAGATTGGAAACAAGCTCCCCAATCGTGCGTAATTGGGTTAACACAATTGTGATCAGTGCAAAGTGAACAGACTGGTGAACTCTGCTTGCGACTGAACAGGAGAACTTTTAAGGCAAGAAAATGTTAAAATACGCTTCCAAAACGGTCTCTAAGACTGCATTGCAACTCCATGCCATACAGGTGTCGAGAAATTTCCACATCTCGAGATGGGTGCTGGCTGCAAAGATTTTCGACATGCCAGCAATGTCTCCAACGATGGAATCGGGTGCAATTATTGAGTGGAAAGTGAAAGAGGGCGAACATTACAACCCAGGAGACTCGCTACTGGATATTGAAACTGATAAAGCTACCATATCGGTTGATGCCATCGATGATGGTATTCTAGCCAAAATTCTTCTACCGGACGGAACAAAGGACATCAAGGTCGGGACCCCAATTGCATTTTTGGCAGAGGATGGCGATGACTTGAAAAGTCTAGAATATCCAAAGCTCCCAGACGAAGAAAAGCCACAAGCCGCACCAGCTTCCAAGGCTGCTGAAACAGCATCACCAAAAACAAGCCCACTGAAGGAATCCACAGACTCATCTGAGAATACTTTGAAGCCAACAGAAACCTCATCGTCTTCAGCATCATCATCTGCTACTTCAAAAGCTGCCAATCCAGCCCAAGTATTCTTCCCTTCCGTTGAACGTTTGCTAGCGGAAAACAAGATCTCTAGGGAGGATGCGCTTGAGAAGATACCAGCGTCCGGTCCACATGGTAGACTATTAAGAGGTGATGTTTTGGTATATTTGGGCAAAGTATCTGCCGAGGAAAATAACATTCTTGTGAACTATCTTGAAAAGACGTCACGTTTGGATCTTTCACATATCGAACTACTGGAACAGACTGGCTCGGACAACTCTGGCTCTAAGACAGAAGGAAAATTAAAGCCTAAGACCAAGGAGCCTACTGTAATTACGGAAAGTTATCCGATTGACTTGGAAGTGACCTACCCTGAACTGTCCAAATTCAAGGCTGTCATCTCTGAAGCTTTATCTGCCTCAGAGCAACAAGCATATGCATACAACACCAATCCAGTCTCTGACCTAGACGATCCTTTGTTTGATGATATAATTGCACCATCGAGAAATTCTGACAGATTCAAGATTGAATATGCCTTAAACACAGAAGGTGACGAGGTATCCACGTTGGACCTCAAGCTAACCTTGAACGACTCTTGCTTTGATGCGAAGGACAGGGCAATTGTCTTTGTAAACAATTTGAAGGAAAACCTTACAAAAGAACTAAAAACTTTTCAATGAAAACTTGATAAATAAATCTTTATAACCGAAAAGAATGAACTTCTACTAAGCTAAAAAGCCGAGTAAGCTAGATTATTACGTGTAGTGTCCCTTGGCATTTGAAGACTCATTAGATGAGCTAAATGAGCAATGTAGTCGAGGAAGTTTGTAGTTTTCGTTATTTGATAAGGAGGTTTCTGAATAATGATCCTGGCTGTGCAGCACTTCAGATAACCAACGCGTAACATGAATATTTATTTCATTACCGAATCCTTTTGATAACTTCCAATTCTTTGAGAAAACGCAGCAAATAATATTGAGAACAGCTAGGTTCTATGAGCCTTGGCCATGTTAAAAGAAACAAGCTTGACTTTCAATGGAATCATCCCCTTGATTCCTGATATTCTCGTTGATAATTTTGAGACGATTTACGCAAATAGTACGCCACGAAATAAGAACATCAAATATTGTTTCATATCCCACGCTCACAGTGATCATTATAAGGGGCTATCAGGAAAATTCCTCCAATCAGAATTACCGAAGTTCGTTTTAACCAATACAACCAAGGATTTAATTTTATGCCATACCAGTAAACCTACTGCAATAAATAAAAATCTGGCCAATGTAGAGCTTGTGGAGATGAATATCACTAAAGAGTTAGAACCTGGCTTGACTTGCACTTTTATACCGAACTACCACTGTATAGGAAGTGCAATGGTTTTGATAAGAGATTTGCGGGGAGGAAAAGCTTTGAGTGTATTATATACTGGAGATGCACGGTTTGAGAATAGTGTTATTTATTCTATACGAACATCGACAATACTTTCTTCTTACATATTTGGGAATGAGCCTTTAAATATGCTGTATTTGGATACAACATTTTCATATAGAAATCGAAATATTGAGATTTTGGATAATTTGGAAGGAATATATGGATTGGTAAAATTGATAAGACAGTATCCAATTGGTACTCGGTTTCGCTTTTTAGACACAATTTATGGATTTGAGGAAGTTTGGGTGAAAGTTTATGATACTTTTGCCAAAGCATGCAATTTCCATTTCTCTAGAAAAGTTTCGAAGTGGCTTGAGAAGGCAAAATTAAGCAACAATCTGCTATTTGATGATCTAGAAAAAAATGTCAACGTGGTGGATAAAATACAAAAGTTGGTATCTGTCAGAAGGGAGAAGTTTGACTATACATTCTACATTGGTGAGATAGAAGATTCTGGCATGAGTGATGAAAGCTCTATAGTCACTATTAAAAATGCCATTGACATGACCAAAACTGAGTATATGGAGGCTTATCTACCACGTGAAGCAAGCCAATTTAAAGAACTTAACTGCAAAAGTTATGACAAGGAAATATGGAATGGGAAATTTTGGTTTGGCCAAGGATATGAAAAGCAACTTCTCACTTTCAACTACTTGAAAAACAAGCAGTCTCTCCTTTTCCTTCCTCTTCACATTAAATTCATTTACTCTCGGCATAGCTCGTACAGTGAGACAAAGAATTTTGCTAAACTGTTCTACAAAGTTCAAGATATTTATCCGATTACAGAGTCTTTTGCTACATGGCAAAAAGGGTTCAACATGAAAAACTTCTATGGAATTCAAAATTCAAGTTATGATTTAGCCTCGAATGATAAATATGGCAGCTGTAACCTAGAACTTCGAAGCAATGACGACAACTTAAGAATAATAGATTATTGGGGATCGTCGAGTGGCAAATGCTCCGCTGTGCTCAACAGCTTTAATAGTATATCCACAGAAGTGGACTTCGATTTTGATCCGATTGGTCAAGTTATACATGGAGAAGAGACGGAATTTAGCAGGAAAAAGAAGGAGGGAATTGCATTGAAGGGGAAGGTAACGAAGACACAAAGAAGAGAGAAACGTCAACGTATAGAAAGGTTTTTACACAATACAGATACAGTCGGTACACCAACTTTCAACCCTCAGAAATATGTACGATGCATTAGGCTTAACCATGGGATAGATACGGAGATTGTCAGATCATTCACTTCAAATGAGGATAAAGTTTACGACAACAAAAATGCGATGAAACTGAAAAGTAATCTGGAGGACATTTTAACAGATATTAGCTTTATGTAGGAATAAACAACGAATCGGTTAAGTCACGTGACCCATCATGTTTTTTGTATCCTCCATCCAGTAACACATTTTTTGGTTGGTTTCAACTTAGATAACTTTCAAATGAAGGAAAATCACAAGTGTCAAGGAGAAGAAAAAAAATCATTACCGGAAAAAAAACTGATTCCATGACTTCTCTGAAACAAGATATTTGCTATGACTCGCACTGCCATTTATCACCGGATATCAATGCCGAAAAGTATCTGGAGGATGTGGTGCCGATTTTGTCATCACAAACATGGCCTATCAATTTGATGATGACCAACCATATCGATAAACAGTTACTATTTTCTGCAATGAAGGACTCAACTGTAATGGCCAATCGCCAGATCATGTTGAATGTTGGGATACATCCATGGTTTTCTCACCTTTATACGTTCGAAGATGTCGATAACATCAAGGACCATAAAAATTTCAAGCTACTGCACTACAGGAATGTGCTTGACGTTTATTCTCGGAACAGGGAAAATCCCACCGAATTCGATGATTTAGTACGCTATCTACCATTTCCCTTTTCGATACAGAAAACTGTGTCCGAGTTTCGTGATATTTTGACAAATTCCGAGTTCAGACAGCGAATCGACATAGGAGAGGTCGGACTAGACAAATTGGCAAGGATTCCACAATCAGGGTACCTTGGGAACCCAGAATATCCTGGTGGAGGTGGTCTAACGAACTACAAGGTAAAGATGGAACACCAGGTAAAAGTGCTGGAGATACAATTGGAATTGTCTTTGAGCACTTGTGTGGACGGGATACCGAAGAGGATTTCGGTGCATTGCGTCGGGTGCCATGGCCAGATGTACGGCATGCTGAAAAGGATGGATGGCAAGAAAATGGAGAAAAATGTCATTCCTGCCGTTGTAATGCACTCTTACAGTGGGAGTGTGGAAAATGCCAAAATGCTCTTGAGCAAGTTAGAGAATATCCATATTTGGTTTGGAATCAGTGATGTAGTCAATTTGAGCAGAACAGATTCGGGGAGATTAGAAAATTTGATGACTGTAATACGGGATAAAGTTCTTGTTGAGACAGATTTGGGAATCGATCGAATGCTTGAAAAACATGGTATGTATATTCGACTCATAAGAGAGAAGTTAGTGGACGTGGGGGTACCAGAAGTAACGTTACTGGACAACTGGCGGGAATTTGTCCAGGAGAAATAACGAGAAACGGAATAAATGTATTGAATATAAAAAGATGAATTTGGAAAATCAGCTAGTAGGAAAACTTGATAAGAAAACATATAAATATACACAAGGTTGATGTACAGTGAAGAAAATTGGCACAAAAAAACAAAAACATATGAAAAAGACAGTGAGAGAAAAGATGCAAAACGAGAGAAAACAAAACTGATAGAAAGACAGAAAACTGAATAATAAGAACGGGAAGAACGCATGAGTGTATAGAGATAACCATAAGAAAATAAAACCATGTAGAATAATGAAGTATAACAAACAGAATGAAGTAAGAAAGATAAAAAGGTGGGGTTATCTGAGCCAAGGCAGAGTTTTATTCTTACAAGACCTGATACACTTGATAGCAAAGACCAACTCTTTATATTTGGACTGAGCGGTATCTTCTGCTGGTGATTTTTCAAGTTGAGGAAGCTCTAGGTCAGCAGAATGAAGCGAGGATGTTTCTTCCTCATTTTGAGAGGAGATTGGAGATAAAGAAGAAATCATGGTCATATCTGTCACTTGAGATGAGTATCTCTCGACTGAAGAAAAGACTGAAGAGGTTGTGACACGAGAAACACAAGAAAGAGAGGAAAGGACTTGTTGAGCCGGTTCCAACTGTATGATGTCATTTAGTATTTCATCTTCCAGAATTATTTGAGGTTGAATCGAATGATGAGGTTGATAATCCAAATGAGGTTGGCAGTCTATGTTGAAAGTTGTATCAAATTCATCTTCATCGTCACCATCATCTAGAAGAGAATTGCTTCTTGATCTTGTAGTTGTTCTCGAGACAGCATTGCCATTGGCAGCTGAGTTCAAGTTTGTATTTGCGTTTGTGCTCGTAGTGGCAGTGGAGTTCAGGGAAGAAATCGATCCAGCTGTTGAAGATCTGTGCCTGCCTCGTGTCCTCCTACCTCTTGATCTGCGGGGGACGCAATAATCTATTGGAAAAGGTACTCTTAAGTCGATGTCTAGACTGATTTCCTTGGCCACGTTCAACTTGTAGAAGATCGAGCCGTAGAGGTTGACGTTGTAGGAGACCATTACGAATTGCTCTGTGGGGAAGATCAAACGTAGGGTGAAAGGTTTGGAGTGGAAGTCCGAAGCGTTACCGAATTTGGAGAGCTCCTGTAGAGAGAAGGACTTGAAGAGGGTTGATTTGAAGTTCAGCATTTGGGCCTCCTGAGGAGAATAGTCTGTGTCCATGATGGAGTTTATGTCTGGCTTGTAGTTCATCAGTTTCTGGACGTAGATCAGGTCTTGGGACTTCTTTTCTGCTTCTGTCAAGGAGACCATATGGTAAGTCAATGGGGAGTCAATTTTTGATTTTTTCAAGGATAGCTTGTCGAAGAATTTAGTAAAGGATGTTTTCGTGGTGTTGGAATTAGAGGAGTTCCGTGCAAATGCGGGCGTGTAGATCGAGCCTGTGTTGTTGTAAGAGGAGGACCCTGACGAGGAGATTGAGGAGGCGGCGGAGTTGTTTATGGAGGAGTTCCCCGAGTTAAGGGAGAACATTGTCGAGAGGGAGGATGTTGACGAGGAGTGGCCGACGGAGGTGAGCAGTGGCGGAGGGGAGGTCGGCTGGGTGGAGCTCAGGAAGGTGGAGGAGTTGTTGGTGGAAGCGTCCGGGACACTGAAGAGGGAGGCAGAGGAGCCGATGCCTCCTCCGACGATGTTCATCTTGGAGGGGTTTTTCGACTTGATGTTGAGGTTTGGGTCGACAAAGGTCGGGTGTAAGTCGTTGAAGAGGTAGGCGACGTACTTGGAGTACTCGTCCTTGAGGTGGTAAAAGTTGATCTGAGTCGAGTTGATCTCAAAGAGCAAGGGCACGAACGCGGTCTTGCCGTTGCATCTAGACTCGTCGCTATAGTACACCAACGATGTGTGGTGCAACGACGGGGTGTACTCCGGCGGCCCGTAGTTCAGATCTAGCGTCTGGTACTGCGGAAGCTGCTGATCCTCGAGTTCGCTGGGCATTGCTGTAATGGACTGGAATGGACTGTGCTGTGCTGAGCTGTGTTGTGTTGCGATACGCTGTGTTGTGTAGGCGGTGCGTGCAGGCTATGGATGTGTTTGCAGATAGCTACCGATGAAACAAGGAGGGGCAGACAGGTCGTGTGTTTGCAGAGGGAGGGGAAGGGGTTCAGGGCCAACGGGGCAGCGGGCAGGGAGGGGGTGTACTTCGATCTCTCTTTTCCTCGTGTGGTCAGGTCGAGAGAACAGGGAACAAGAACGGGGCCGGACGCCAAGCAGGAGCACAACAGGCGGGCTCACTACCGTTGTCCGGATCAGGGCAAAACAGGGGACCGCACACAGCGCAGCGCAGTCTAACGCCTTCTACGTAGCGTAACGTGACTGGGCCTGCGGCCGGCGAATCGCACAATCGCACAATTGCAGAAGCGCCGCCGCAGTTGCCGGGGTAGGGCCACATGCGGCTCAGCGGGGCTGGCTTGCGTAGAGGGAGCGGGGAGAGGGAAAGGGGGTCCCAGGTTTACAAGTTGTTATACACAGAGATATTAAGCCAGAGAA
>JAKUBB010000041.1:0-110649 GCA_030563085.1 Pichia sp. NRRL Y-27259
GGGAAAAGGGGGGGGGGGGGGGGAGACGGACACCGATGCTGAAGAGAACCGTTAGATGCCTGGCGCCAGCCGGCGGTGACTCCACGACGCCACTGAAATTGCTTGGCTTTGTCCCCGGTCGGCTACCGACGACGAAGAAGAGCTTCAAAGAGAAAGAGAACAATGGGGCTCTCGATAAGAAGCTGGCGCAGTTCCTCAAGACGTCGCTGAACGCGTACCCGATCAACCTCGTCCTGCAAAACAAGGCCGGGGCGCTGAGCTACCACTTGAAGCGCCTCGTGGCCAACCTCGAGATAGTGCAGGACACGGCGCCCAACGAGGACCCGAACGACCTCCCTCTTCTCATTGACTACAAGGTTATCGACGCCACGCGGAATAAACCGCTGCATAGGGCATTTCGACAGCAGTACCCACAGATGCAGGGCCTGCAGAACCGCAACATCGTGGTCCTCTCGTTCACGAAGGAGGGCCTCGACACGGACACGAGCTTCATCAGCTCGTTCAAAAAGAAGTACAAGGACGCCTTCCGCGTCTCTGGCTGTATCGTGAACACACACACGTACCCATATCTGCGAGATATCAGCAGGTCAAGGAACAGCAGTGTCGGGGAGAACATGTACAACATCGCGGCTCTGAACTTGGTCAACGTGCAGAAGCAGGACGACGGGTCGTTGGTGCTCACGACGGGGGTCCCACAGGCAGAAGACGCATAATGAGATAGAGTGTTTATTACTATATACGATTACAACACTAGATCACGCGCCATTGATGTACTTGGCAATGTCCTCCGCCACACTACTCGAGGCAGTTTTGGCCGTTGACTCGAACGCCTGCTGGTATCTCTGCTGGATATTCTTAGCCACCTCCGAGGCGTCCTCCTCGTCCCTCACCTCTCCCGTCCGGTCGTCCTGGAACGTGTACTCTCGCTCGCTACCCTCCAAGTCGATCAACCCGTGCTCGTAGCCGGCCTTCTCGTCCCTCTCCATCTCGTCCTCGAGGTCGGACAACACGTCCACCTCGTCCTTGTCCTTGCCGCTGTCGGCCTTCTTCTTGTCCTTCAGCCCCAAGTCCTTCATCAAGTGTGTCAATTGCGCGTCCTTTTCCTTCTGCTCCTTCTCCTTCTTCTCCTGCACTATCCGGTCTCTTTCCTTCTGATAGAAGTCATTGTACTCGTCGACCTTGTCGTCGACGGCCTTGAGGAAACCGTCAAAGCCCTCGCCCGTGTATGCCGAGCAGGAGACGACATCTAACGTCGAGTAGAACTCCTCAAGCATCAAGCTCATCGAGTTGATCAAGGAGGCCATGTATCCGGACCCGTTCGAGGTCTCGTCGTTCAACTCCGCATTACTCCTCAAGCTGTCCTGGAAGGCCTCAAAGTCAGTCATCCAGTCCTTGGCAAACTGTGCATCACGCACGTCGGTCTTGTTGAACACGACAATCATAGGTAACTTCGTCTTGTACAATATCGAGCATGCGTACAACATGTTGGACATGAACGTGGAAGGGTTGGCGCTACGTGGAGTGTCGATGATGTACGCAATGACAGTGGGGAACTCTGTTGCAAACGACTCGGTGATGATCGAGCCGGACGCCGACCAAACAAAACACTCGATCTGGCCGGGCGTGTCCACCACACAGTGCTTGAAATTGTCGCTTCTCTTCTTCACGATCGAGAGCACCTGGTCGATCTTTGTGCTGAATAAGTTGAGCGACGTGACGATCGCCCCATTCGGACCAAGGTTGTAGTCCTCCATTACCTTCTTGTAGTTGATCGAGTCCCTTATGTCGATATTGCAGCCGAAGGGGACCTTCAAGACCGCCGGATCCAAGTTTATCACGTACGGTGGCGTTTTCTTCTGGTGCAGATGCGAGTTCAACCGCTGGACGAAGGTCGTTTTCCCAGACCCTGCCATTCCAATGCAGATGATCGTAGCAGGCATGTTGTGTGTGTTGGGGTTGTGGCTATTTGAGTCCTTTATTTCTCCTTCTTTTCCTTCTTTCCTTGTTTCTTTCTTTCTTTCTGTTTCCAGTTCTATCTGAAATCAGTAGAAATAAAAAACTCATGTTCTAAAAAAAAAGACCAAAAAAAAATATTACAAATTACGTAATCCTATTGACCAAATGCACCGCCACAGTTACCCGGCCCATCGCACTGCACCGCCACATTACTTTCCCGATATCGCCGTTGCACCGCCACACTTATTCTCACCCGCCACAACCGTATCTCCTTTTTTTTTTCCCTTCTCTCTTCTCTTCTCCTTTTTTCCTGTAAGAGCGGCAGCGGACATCCAAACGAGACGGCACTGGACATGATTAGCCTGAAAAGACAACAAAATAAGCTTTGTCCCAGCCTGTTTCCACGAGCAAGTACGCCGAGCTGTTTCTGTCTCCCCACAAAACAGACTACAGCATTAGCACCAGAACCAGTATTATGGAGAACTCCCTGCACATCCCAGTGCACAACTACTACCCGCAGCAGGATTACCTCCATGACCCAGGCCACATCCAGAACTTGGGCTCCACTCTGGACAACATCAACAGCCTGATAGACACGTCTGCGGGCCCGATTCAGCAACAGCAACAGCAGCAGCAGCAGCACTATGCGGCCTCCTCCTCATACATCCACCAGCGGAACCCGCAGCATTTCGCAGGTTCCTTTAATGATTCTTCTCTGCTGGGCCCCCAAAATCCGTTGTCTTCCATCTACAACGAACAGCCCCCTCCGCCACCTCTCGCTGCACACCTGCCACAACTGCAGCAGCAAATACACCACCAACATCACAACCATCACCTCGACCAAGCCCAACAGCAGCAACTCCAACAACAGCAGCTGCAACAGCAGCAGCAGCACTCACCACAACAGCTTGATCAGCAGAAGGCCCCTGGTGACAACAGCGCCCTCGGTCTCCTGGAAACAGAAATCGAGACAGAGGTCGTGCCCCAGCCGGGCTCCGCACAGGATTCCCCAACCAACAACAGCAGCAGTAGTAACAACAACGCGGCCAGCCCCACCGACCAGCCGTACTACGTCAACGCCAAACAATACCACAGGATCCTCAAACGACGCATTGCCCGGGCCAAGCTTGAGGAAACGTTGAAGATACAGAGGGTGCGTAAGCCTTATTTGCACGAGTCCAGGCACAAACACGCCATGCGCAGACCAAGAGGCCAGGGAGGACGGTTCCTAACGGCTGCAGAGATTGCCGAACTCGAGAAGAAGGAGCTCGAGAAGAACGGCACGGGCAAGGAGGCCAACGACTCTGCCAACTCGTCCAACGAAAATGAGCTCGACAGCATCAAGCAGTCGCCCAGGACAGAAGCCAGAAATGGTCTCAGTAACGACTAAGGAATATAACCGGAAGCAGGAACTCACCAGTTAATTATTCTACGACTTTTTATATATATTGGTTTTTGCAATGATAACTTAATTTACTCTCTACACTTTGCACTTTTTTTAATTTATACTCAGGATGACGATACTTTTTTCAAAAAACTCTAAAGTCGAGATTCGGAGAGCAATAGTCATACCCGGCATCCAGACATGACGACGACTCCGGAATTTGCGGTTGAAAGCCATTCCAATCCCGCTGGCCGGCGTTAAGCCGTTCACAACGGCAAACCGGAAAGAACGGAAACTAAAATTTTCGAAGCCGTTGCGTTTAGTAGAGTGCTACACTAAAAACAGCGTTTTCATTGAAATGAAGCGATCTTGAAAAGGGTCAGCCCAATCAATGCAAGATTGTAAACTATTTACCAAACACATAGTTCAGAGTATAATTTCTCCGGTACTTGATCTCATAGTGATTTGATGTCTTGAGCATGTGTTGGTTGTAAGCCAATACAGATCGAGAGTTGTGGACTGCAATGTCATACTCCTCAAATCTATTGCATTGATCTCGGAAATATTAGAGTAGATTACCTAGCACAATTCTAGTCTCGCATTTAAGTAATGCTTGCTGTGCAAGTGCTGTGATTCTGCATGCTTCAAAAATGAACTGTAAGTATAATAGTTTTCACTCAACGGATATAGCTTCTGGAATGAATTCCTCTTAAGCAAACGTTTTATAACAGTGAAATAATAGTCTTTATCGTTGTGCTGTGGTAGATTCTGAAAATTTCAAGAAATAATATTTTACTTCATGACGGAGGCTATTTACCTCAGACAGTTCCCTTTTCGTCCACTAAAACTTTCTCAAAAATTCCTTTCGGTGTTTTTTCTAAAGTTTAGTAAGTAGGCTCGATGTTTTCAAGTCGACATCTGCGGATCAGACATAACTTCTCCACGAGATAGCTGAAAAATCATCAAGTATTTCCTAATCGGGGAATTCAAACCCTTATCTACCGCGGATACCAGAATATTGCGGAAATTACGTTGTCAGGTCCGCCACCCCTCTGAGCTAAAGATTGTGAATTTATGAAGGAAGAATAAGCCCTTTGCTAAGTTAATTATATACTTGAAAAAATTTCTTTACACTGAATTATTACACACTTGTAGAATTGACCAATACTACATACCCAAAGAAGAAACGATGGTTTTGGATTCTGGGTCGAGCTGTTGCATAACCGCATATAAATATTGGCTATCAATAGACTGAAGTTTTAATTTGAAAAATTCAATCAACATTCCCTTGTCTTTGATACTGTTACTAACAGGATCAAAAGGTTTAAGCTGGATAATGTTCAACCGGTTGAAACTAGAACCAAAAGTATATTCCTCATTATCCAACTCCGTCATTAACTCGACATTTTCGTCAACTGTTTTATAGTTCTTAATAGATTCACTGTTCAACAACTTTAGCAATTCGCTCAAAAGTTTCAATATTTCCACTTCACTGACCTCTTTGTAGTTTTCAGCAATTAGGTTGATCAATCCAACCACTAGAATCTTTTTATCTGTCAGGTTACTAAATTTAGGAATATATGGTAGAATGAAATTATTCAAAATTTGCTCAAACAAGCCGGATTGAATACTTTCGAATAATTTGACCACGACCGTGGAAGTCCATTTGTTCTTGTTCACCTCCACATTCAATTCCAAGCTTGATAATTTACTCAAAAATAGAATGAATCTTTTGACAAACTTCTCAGTTTTGAAGTTTTTCAATCTGGTCAAAAGGATAATAAATATTTCGTTTAAGAAAGGTTGTAAATTGGTAATGTCAATGTTGATCATTATACTTTCCAAGAATTCGAATCCTAGTATATCATTACTTTTAGATGAAATGAGTTTTTGATAGATACCTAAAATCGGCGTTATATTTTCGGCGTTGTTGAACATGGCTGGGGTGAATGTGATGATGGCGCTCAACAATCTTTTCACGGCAGGAATGTTTCCCTTGAACTCCCAAACTTGAGGG
Organism: Pichia sp. NRRL Y-27259; assembly: GCA_030563085.1. Classification (NCBI taxonomy): domain Eukaryota; kingdom Fungi; phylum Ascomycota; class Pichiomycetes; order Pichiales; family Pichiaceae; genus Pichia; species Pichia sp. NRRL Y-27259. Next base: position 5,358 of record JAKUBB010000041.1, read on the forward strand.
GAACATAATGGTTTGATCAATTGTTGATACTCAGGTGGTAACTCTTCGTTAGTAGGATAGTTTTCTAACACAAAAGCCAAAATTTGGAAAGAGTATGGAATAAATTCCTGAATATCTTGGCCCAATATTCCAAATAAAGTATTTTTCAATAAAGCATAAAAATCTTTGATACCGCTCTTATAGAACTTCATAATTATGCAGATTGACTCGAAAGTGTAATGCGAGAATTTAGGATTGGATGGATTTTTGGATATAGTCTCAACAATCTTGGTCAATTCTTGTAAAATTTGGACAATGGTAGATGAGAGAGAATCTTCACTGATCAGCAAGATTCTCATCATACACTTCATCAAAAATTCATTTTCAGATAATTTTTCAGGCGTAGTGCCCATTTTGAATATAAGCTTGAAAAGGTTCATTAACAAATCATTCAGAACAGCAACACTTAAATCATTTTTGCTGAATAGCATTTCTTGATGGTTGGATGAGTTTCTTAGAGAGAGTATTTTTTCGATTGTGACAGAGGTGTAGGTATAAACAACATAGTTGCCGTCGTTGAAGTTACTCGTCAATAATGGTAATGTCTCAATCAACTGTTCCTTTGTTAGTTGGTTTCTGAAAATGTAGATATATTTGATGGAATCGACCTTCAAAATAGGATTGGCAACTTGTCCAACTAAATCTGGGTAGATGAACTGGGTGAAGAACTTGATAACATCGACCAAGAGATTGGTGCTTGTTATACCGGAGTTGGTGATTGATCCCTTGGATGCTATTGCACAGAATAAGTAAATTGCTATATCCTTCAGCTTCCAATTACCACTTGGATCTTCAGAGTAACTTTTCAAGTAATGATTGATATATTCCATCATAATAGCAGTAACTAAGTTTTCATTATTTTCTTTGAGGGAACGCAAGAACTCTGTGGCGGATCTTCTACGACTGTCGACATCGGATCCTTCCAAATCTCTTCTAGTATATTCAATAGGGTCATCTTCAAACATTTCTAGATCGCTGTCCCTCAATGTAATATTAGGCAATATTATCTTTTCTGTGATTTGTTTGACGGCGTCTTCATTGCTGAATAAGGTATTGTAATTGGAAAGATTGACAACACAAGTCATATATTGCAATGCTTTCGAAACTAATATGTCATTTTTCTTCTGAATTGAAATATTATTCAACAAGTCCCAGATGATTTGAATAGAAAGTTCAATATATTTCTTAAATTCTTCTTCATATCTTGTTGTATACAACTGAATAAGATCACAAATGTTGACTTTAACTTGAATGACCAAATCCATTTCGTCATCCTCATCACTGTCTTCCAACAAGTTGCTGTGGAACTTCAAATATTTCAATAGTATCGTCATACCTTCGCCAATATGGTCTTCGAAAAACTCGGGAATATCCTGACAGTTCAAATCGTAGTAAATTTTCACCATTAGTAGCAAGTTCTCAAATAGTAATTTCAATTTGGCGCCATCTTGTAAGCTTTGGTCAATGAGTAAGTCGATCCTTTTCAACATCTCCATAAATGGGACGGCAAACTTGTCCAGGACCATTTTGATCTCTAAGAAAAGTTCATCCGATCTGAACAAGGGTCTCCATCTCTTGAAAATTGAGTGTGCCACTTTCAAAACACCCTTGTTCACAACGAGGTCGTCCAAAGTGAGTTTTGACACCAACTCGTCAATCAAGTTCCCCCAGAGATTAGGGAACTCACTCTCCGCAATCAAGCTGATGGCTTCTCCGATTTGAATTTGTAGCGAATCTGACAACACGATCATCAACTGGACAATCTCAGCCTTAATCATGTCAATATCCTGCTTGGAGATCTGGTACTGCCCGTTCTCATCGATCCATTTCCGCTTCACAAGGTTCTTGAAGTACACTGCACCTGCTAAACGAATAGCCAAAGGTGTGTTGTTGCTGGCTACTACGTGTAACAACGTAATAGGGAACCCAATCTCGGTCTCCATGCCCTTCAACACGCCTTCGGCGTCTTTTGCACTGCGTGGATCGAGAGAGCGCTCAAGCACCTGCGCTACTGTCTGCAACTCTGCCATTGTATGTCTCGATGAGGACGTTTGTTCTGCTTAGGACGGAGACAAGACGGGGTCCCCAGAAGAAAGTAGGTGGTTGACGTGTGTCAAAGGACTACCCAGGAGACGAAAAATTTGGTGCCCAAGGAAATCCGATTCCTCACCTTTTTTTTCTCGTCTTCTTCACCTTTTCCTCTTCCGGTCGTCTTTATTAGCCTTTGTTCATGCTATGTCATAAATTCAAAGTAAACAAAACAGTTATTAGAAATACGCTTGTACATAATATAATATACACACTTCACATTTCACACATCACCAGTCGTCGTCGTCTTCGTCTTCGTCATCGCTCTCTCTACGTGCATGCTGTCTGATCGCTGCCGCCAAATCGCTGGCCATAGTGGTTTCTTCCTGCTTCTTCTCCATAAGCGCTGCGGCTAGACCACCTGCAATGTTGCCATTGCCAGTGGTGGCTTGTGCAGGTGTAGAGTTGGAGAAGGCAGGGGCAGCAGGGGCAGCCGGAGCAGCAGAGTGACCGCCGCCGTTGGCAGGAGGAGCGCATTCGGCAATGTACGCGGTAGGAACCCATCCTTCGGTGGTTTCATCCAGAGTCTTGGCCAACGACCATCCACTAGGCTCGGACTGTAGTATGTAGACAATATTGCCCTTGGCCAATGGCATCGAACCGTTGGTACCAGGGTAGTCATACTCTGCTCTGTAGGTTGGCCATTTTGGTGCTGCTGCTGGAGGGGGAGGTGGAGGTGGTGGAGGAGTTGGAGTTGGAGTTGGGTTCATAGAAGCTGGGACCGCTTGATGAGCTCTGTTTCTAGATACCGGTGGAGGAGCCTGTTTCGATTTGACAGTAAGCCTTGGCTTATTCGCAGCCGGAGGTGGTGCTGGCACTGAAGATGTGGCCGCTTCACGACGTCTTGAAACCGGAGGTGCAGGTTTGCTGGAACCGTTGCTATGGTCATTAGCGTTTGGAGCAGCAGGATGATAAGCAGCTGAAGCGGCGGCAGTCATGGAGTTCTTGAGACCACGGGATTGGGCACTTCTCTTGTAAGCAGCAATTTTGTCACCTGTGAATGCCGTCTTGATCCGAGGTGTTTCTCTGTTTCTTGCAGTTGGTTCGGTACCTTGAGAGACAGAAACTGTACTTGATTTATATGCGTCCCCGGCTTTGGCAGCGCTGGCAGCCAGCTTGAATCTGACCGTATGCTTCTTCCCGGGCTTTTTACAGTAGACAACAGTAGACCCAATATTGATTTTGATATTCGGGTTGCCCTTTTTGAATCTGGCCAGCATCTCAGTCTTGAATATGCAGTTGACAAATAGATCTGGCTCCGTCTTTGAATGAAGGTTGACTGCCAACCAATCATCCGCTAGGTTCGATACACTGACTTCAGGAATCTGAGTGAGCAATTTATTAAATTCTATTGTATACTTGGCCTTGTTGTTGACAACAGTTTGACCGACAACCAAAAACTTGTCCCTGGTTATAATGAAAATCTTTGGTAGCCTCTGAGACGATCTACCGAACTTTGAATGCAATTGCTCACCCTTGGCTGAAAATTGAACCTTTTCACGTAAGCCGACGGAGTTCATGATAAATTTACCAAAACCACCAGTTTTATCGTTACAGCCCAAGTAGTCACCATAGAAGCCTCTTGAACCTAACAGACTCAATCTTCTTCTTTGCTTCTTACCATAGACGATCTTGTTACCGTAGTCTCTCATTTCAGTGTATTGGTTTTCCTGGGAAATACCCTTTGATCTTGCTCTCCATAATCTTTGAACTATTCTGGCTGCTTCTTCTCTTCTTCTTAACCATTTTCTACAAGCTCTCTGGATGACCTTGGCCTTATTTGCCCAATAGTTTTCTCTCAAGTCCTCCAATGCAAACAAGGTCTCTGGCTTTTTAATGAAGACTTTACTAACACCCAATTGCCATTCTGAAGAATCGAAGTTGGAGTCTTTCAAGATAATCTCGGTTGCAGTTCTAGCGTCTCCGGTCCAGATGTATTCACCCGCATAAGAGGTCTTGATTGATAATAAATAGAATCTTTCGACGAATTTTTCGAAAGTTTGTCTGTAAGCAAAACCCGCTCTTCTGATTCTAACGTTTTCTTTCAAACCCAAATACTTGACCTGGTGCAGGACAGCCTTTGTGTCATATTCCGAAGGAGATCTGTGCTGGTTAGGCTTAATTGTTCTAATATAAGATGGGGTTGCTTGCGATAAGGTATCGACCAACAAGTTTGCACTGGTTTTGATTTTATCACCTGATGTTGGAGGTCTTCTCTTATTCGTTTCATCAACTCTGTTTGGGAAAAGTGTTTTCAAGAATGGATCTTGGGAAGTTTGTAACATTTCCAACAAATCTTTCAACATTTGATCTTTGTTCTTATCGGTCATTGAATTTATATCGTAGGTGACGTCACCGGCATAATGCTTGATGACAAACTTACTACCTCTCAGGTCGAAATGAGCGTTTGACGATAACATGTTCAATCTTTGGGCAAACGATTGATCTGCAGCGGAAGAATCTGCATGTGCGGTTGCACAGGCGTCGTTTAATGCTGCAAAGATACCTGGAGGTCTCTTGGATTCAATTAGATCACAAACAATTTGGTTATTGAAAAACTTGATCGGGGTCCATTGGATTTGCTCTTTCACATATTCATCCTGCTCAGATTTCAACGTCAACTGGATGAAAATCTGCTGTAATTTCTCGTTGACGTAGTTGATACACAGTTGCTCAAAGGAATTGTGCTCAAAGATCTCAAACCCGTAAATATCCAAGATACCGATAGATTTGAAGATTGCCTGGTTGTTTTTGGAGAACGATTGGTTGACTCTGTCGACGATCCAATCAAACAAGTTGTTGTATATCCCCATAGCCAAGGCATCTTTGACGGCAGTTGCCTGTGTTGGGTTTAGCGGGACGTGGTAGATGGATCCCCTCTTCATACCGTGAGAGGTTTCCATTGTTCTTTCGACCAACGACTTACACAACAACTCTGAGTCGACCTGTAGAAGGTAGGCGACGAAGTTGGTGACAGAGGTATCTCTGATTTGGGAGTTACCTTCCTCGTCCTCGACGAAGCTGATGTTACCGATCCACAAAATACCGGATAGGAGTCTGAAGACGTTGTCCTTTTCCTCCTTGGATAGACCGATGGTATCCATGGCCTTCAAAGTGTCTGCAAAGTCTGTAGTGTCGTTGATCGAGTCGACGGTGGTACATCCGGCGCTCGCCGTGTAGATGTATTGTTCAGGCTGCTGGATACCGTAGATCTGTCTGTAGTTGTCGTCGGCGGCCTTGGTGAGCTGGTAGAAGATGTGGAAGTTTCTTTCGTTGGTGATCTGGCTGACAATTCTCTGCTTTTCTAGTAGGTAATTTGTGATGTTGGCACTGACGGGCTCGAAGCTCTTGTTGAACTGGATCTCTAGATATTTCCCATGTCTGGAGGAGTTATTGTTTCTCAAGGTCTTGGCACACCCAAAGGACTCCAACAAGGGGTTTGTAGCAAGAACCATGTCTTTGATCCTCTGAATGGAGCTGGAGTTGGTGAGCGAGCCAGAAACTTCAGCAATGTACTGCATGATTCTCTTGGCGGCCTCGGTTTTACCTGCTCCGGACTCACCCGAGATGATCACACACTGGTTGTCACTGTAGGCGATCATGTTGTGGTACATGTTCTCTGCAATGGCGTAGACGTGCGGAGGCACTTCCAACCGGTTCTTGTTCTTGTAGGACATCAACACGTCAAGCGTGTAGATGCCCAAGTCTCTGAAGGGGTTCACCGAAATCAAGACATGGCCGATGTAGGTGTAGATGATGCCGTTTTCGAACCGCTTCTTCAAGTTTTCGTTGATGGCCTCGTCAGTGATTGTCGAAAGCAAGGTCAAGTCGCTGACACCTACCTCCTTCTTCTTGGCGTGGTCGTACGTGGCCTTCTTGATACCTCCGTTGGCGCCGCTGCTGCCACCGCCGGTCTTGGATCCGGCGGTGGCTCTCACGGGCGCCGCCATCTTCTGCCTCGTTCTCTTATTGAATCCCATCATCTTGGCTCTGCTTGCAATCAGGTGGGTATGTACTGCGAATGCTGCTGCTGCTCAATGGGTTAGTGAAGAGATAAGAGGTGCAAAGGAGGATCAGCATCAGCAAAGAGGGAGGCCACCTGCCCTGATAGATAGAGGGAAAGCAGAGACGGTTTCCAGCTCCGGCAAAATGTGGCAAGAGAGAAAGCGGGAGAGCCCATGGTGTACAGGTGTTTATAAGAATATTGGGTCGATCGGCGCAGGGAAGTGTTTTGCAAAGAGTGGGGGAGAGTAGGGCTAGAGTAGGGCTAGAGTACAGGAATGGGGGGCTTACAGTCAGAAGAAAAGAATGCTGGTGGTGACAGCAGCAGCATAGACGTGTCTGTGTGCTCTGTTGACGTTTAGCCCACCCGTTAAGCCCCCTATCCTCGTTGACGAGTAGCAGTCCGAAAAAAGCCCGGAAAAGAGAAAATCGGGTGAGATGCGGAAAAGGGAAGGAAGCTCAGCGGTTTGACATGATTTGCACACACGAGACGGTGTAGAAGGAGCATTGGAGGCAAAAGAAGGCTGGGAAAGCACCAGCAAAGGAGCAACAGTAACATCAACAGGAGCATCAACAGCAACGGCAACATAAGATGCAGTTTGAAGACTACTTCTCAGTGCAGATCTTCTTCATCATTCTCCGGGAGACAATCGAAAGTGCCATTATTGTATCGGTCTTGCTCTCCTTCATCCGTCAGAACGCCATCGACCCGGCGACGGGCGGGCTGCTTGTTGACCCGGCAATCTATCGGTCGATGCGGTTGCAGGTGTGGCTAGGGGCGTTTGGCGGGCTCGGCATCTGCATGCTTGTTGGCGGCGTCTTCATCACGCTCTTTTATTTTATCGGAACGGACCTCTGGTCGTACGCGGAGCGCATCTGGGAGGGTCTCTTTTCGATCCTGTCGAGCGTGATCATCGCCATGATGGGCGTGGCGTTGTTGCGGATCAACGCGATGAAGAACAAGTGGAAGGCGAAGATGGTGCGGTCATTCAAGGCCCACCACCATCTGGCGACGTATAACGATGGCAATGGCGCCGACGGCAGTATCGGTGCTGAGACTGCGCAGGACTTGGACTTGGATGTCGGCGACATGGACGTCACCGAGGCGATGGCGCACCCAGACGTGATTAACGACGAGCACACGCAGCGGAAGCACGGGATGAAGGAGAAGTACTTTCTTGCGTTTCTCCCGTTCATCACGACGTTGCGGGAAGGTCTTGAGGCGGTGGTATTTGTGGGCGGGATCGGTGTGAACCAGCCGGCGGGCTCTTTCCCGTTGGCGATTCTCTGCGGCGGAGCGTTAGGTTTCTTCATCGGGTACGTTCTCTACAGCGGCGGGAACCACATGTCGATCCAGTACTTTCTCATCGGGTCGACATGTTTCCTCTACCTCGTGGCAGCCGGACTCATGTCCCGCGGGGTGTGGTTTCTCGAGCTCGAGCAGTTTGTGAGGCGATGCGGCCAGGACACAAGTGAGGCCGGCTCAGGCCCGGGTAGCTACGACATCTCGAACACGGTGTGGCACGTCAACTGCTGCAACGGGCTCACGGACGGCGGCTGGATGATCTTCAATGCGTTGCTCGGGTGGAGCAACACGGCGACGTACGGGTCTGTGGCCTCGTACCTTGTGTTCTGGGCGCTGATTGCCGGCATGTTGCACGTGCGGAGCGTGTTTGAGAAGGAAGGCCATGTGGAGTGGCTTCCTGTACGGTGGCAGCTCAAGTACATGCGGAAGCGGATCCTCGTGGACCAGCTGTTTGTGCAGGAGGTGCAGGAGATAGGGGAGATTGGTAGCGACCAAAACGACGACGTCGACGCCACTGGCGAGCCGGCGGCCAGCGCCGTTTCCAACACACGGTGGAACGACACGACGCCGCTTCTATAAGGTAATGTAATGCGATTAAGACGGTGGGGTTCTTTCCCCACAAGTTATGAAATAAAAAGAGAGATAGAGGGAGGAGGGGCCGATCGACCTAAGACGGCGATAACGGCTAGAGCACGGCGGCGAACTCGACTGAGCCCGTAAGACAGGTGATCATGGAGTCGTCCTTGTTGTATGCTCTGGCAAAGACAGTGTACTTTCCCGGAGGAACCTCACCTGGAATGGTGACCTCCTTGGTGAGGGTGTAGGCACCCTGGGCGACCGGACAGGACATGTCGACGTTTGGGAGCTCTTCGCACAAGTCGTAGGTCTGGGTCAACAACTTGATGTAGCCATAGTTAACCACGACGTCGACATAGGCGCCGTCGGCAACGGCCGTGTGGAGGAGGCCCGACGCGGTGATGGTTAGGTTGGCGCCCCGCTCGGGCGGGTTTGGCGTGATGTCGACGCTGTCGAGCCGGAGGGAGTGCTTGGCGGAGAGGTCGCAGAGCTCGATGGGCGAGTTCCCTGGCACGGGTCTCGTGAGCGGGAGGAGGGACGACACGTAGGGGAGGAACGACAACGAGACCATTCTGCAGGTTGACGGCTGGCAGCTGGTGATTGAATTGCTTTATGGCCTTTCTTTTCTCCAGCACTTCTCTTCTCCTGTCCTATCCTGTCCATGCCTGTCCTGGCTTCTTATCTCGCCAGAAAGCAGCAGCAGCAGCCCCAAAAACGCTGAGCATTTTCTCTCGCTATTTGCCCCTTCCCAAAAGGGGAAAACTCACATCAGCAGCCACAACATCAAGCTCTGTCGTAATAAGGCTGCCCCGCGTCGGTCGGCGCGCCTCCTTTTTTTTTCTTGCCCCGGGCGACACTTTGCCGCCCCGGCGGCCTTACCTGACCGCCGGGCCGTGGCGTGGCGGAGCGGCCGCGGGCCGGGACCGCTGTCTGGGCGGAGAGGAGGAAGAGGGGCCGGAGGGAAGGAGGGAGAGGGCCGCTGTGGAGTGATGGTCTGTCCGGACCACGCACGACCAGGACCACGGGGGCCACTAGCACAGTCCTGTTGGTACTTCTGCTGCTGTTTCTGCTGCTGTTCTTCTCTTGTGTGGTTTCTTCTTGCCTGGTGTCGGTCCGTTCAGTTGAAAGCAACAACTGAAGCATTCTATTCTGCAACAGCCCCCCCATCACCCATCCGCTAACTACACAATGTCTTTTGTCACCAAGTGTCACGCCAGAACCGTCTACGACTCGAGAGGTAACCCTACCGTCGAGGTCGAATTGACCACTGACAAGGGTCTGTTCAGAGCAATCGTGCCTTCGGGCGCCTCCACGGGTGTCCACGAGGCCCTCGAGTTGAGAGATGGCGACAAGTCCAAGTGGCTCGGCAAGGGTGTCACCAAGGCCGTCGCCAACGTGAACTCGATCATTGCACCAGCGCTGGTGAAGGAGAAGATCCCTGTCACTGAGCAGAAGAAGCTCGACCAATTTTTGATCGACCTCGACGGCACCCCTAACAAGGGCAAGCTTGGCGCCAACGCCATCTTGGGTGTCTCCATGGCTGCCGCCAAGGCCGCTGCCGCCTTGGAAGGCCTCCCTCTATATGCTTACCTGGCCAAGCTCTCCGGCTCCAAGGCACCTTTCGTGCTCCCAGTGCCATTCATGAACGTGCTTAACGGTGGTTCCCACGCCGGTGGCTCCCTCGCCTTCCAAGAGTTCATGATTGCTCCAACGGGCGCCTCCTCTTTCTCCGAGGCCCTCAGAATCGGCTCCGAAGTCTACCACCACTTGAAGAACTTGGCCAAGGCCGAATACGGTCAATCCGCCGGTAACGTCGGTGACGAAGGTGGTGTTGCGCCAGACATCTCCACCGCTCAGGAGGCCCTCGACTTGATCATGGAGGCCATCCGCAAGGCCGGCTACGAAGGCATCGTCAAGATCGCCATGGACTCTGCCTCCTCCGAGTTCTACAAGAACGGCAAATACGACTTGGATTATAAGAACCCTAACTCCGACGGCTCCAAGGCTCTCACAGGCCACGAATTGGGCGACCTTTACGCAGACCTCTTGGCCAAGTACCCAATCGTCTCGCTCGAGGACCCATTTGCCGAGGACGACTGGGAGACCTGGTCCGGTAACTTCAACAAGTTGCCTGTCCAAATTGTCGCCGACGACTTGACCGTCACTAACCCACTCAGAATCAAGACCGCCATCGAAAAGAAGGCCGCCTCCGGCTTGTTGTTGAAGGTCAACCAGATTGGTACCTTGTCCGAGTCCATCCAGGCTGCCCACGACGCCTTCGCCGCCGGCTGGGGTGTCATGGTTTCTCACCGTTCCGGTGAGACCGAAGACACCTTCATCGCCGACTTGACGGTTGGCTTGAGAACCGGTGAACTCAAGTCCGGTGCCCCAGCCAGATCCGAGAGAATGGCCAAGTACAACCAGTTGTTGAGAATCGAGGAAGAGTTGGGCGACAAGGCTATCTACGCCGGCAAGTACTTTGCCACCGCCTCCACCCTCTAAGCGACCCATCTGCTTAACTATTTAATCACATCTATAGTCAATCAACCATTCCGTTACTTTACACACCTCGTGTCCCGGGCTTTTACACCCCCCGCCTCGCTCTGGCGACGCGTCGATGCCGATGGCCATCTTTGCGGTCTCGGAGTTTCCCCGCACAGGCGGCTCCGGGGTGTCCCGGAGAGTCCCGGACATTTTTTTCAGCTTTTTATTTTATTAGTTACGTCAATTATACAGTGGTGTTTTTGCATTTTGCATGTTATGTGTACACGGTTCTATTAGTTGGTCACCATTCTTTTCTTCATTTCATTTCATCTCATTTCATCCCCTTTCCCTCTTCTAATTTATGTTCACGATCTTCCGCTTGTACCAGTGGATGAAGTCGAGCAAGGTCGAACGGATCTTGCGGAAGTTCTTCGAGCCCAGCGAGACCTCGAGATTCGTGTAGAACTTCACCTTCTCGCTGTCCGTGATGATGTCGGGCGGCAACGACCCGAGGAACGCATTCACCGAGTTGAGGTTCTCCATCTGGTTCTTGTAGCAGTTGTTAATCTTGAACGTCTCGATCACTAATTCGATTGCGCTGTACACGAGGTCGTCGTTGAACTTCAGAATCGAGTAGTTGAGGAACTTCACCACGAGCTCCGTATTGTTTGCGTTCAGCAGCCCGTAGATCTTGTACTTCAACACGTTCGGAATGTCGTAGAAGATCGAGATCGGCGGGTTCTCCAAACTCCAGCTCAACAGATCTGTCAAGTAATTCACCACGAGATTCAAGATCCCAAACTCGTTGAACTTGTCCACAATCTCAAGAGACACCTTGTAGAGCACCTCGACAACCTCAAAGCTGTTCAGCAACTCGATCGGCTTGAACATCAAGATGTCGTTCATCATCCGGTAAAAGTCCTCCACAATATCCTCGTTCACGTCGTCGTTCTCATCGCTGTACAGCGTGATGAACGTCTTGATCTGCTCCTGCGCAAAGACCCACACATCGCCCATCGTCGAAGTGTCGATCTTGATGAACTCGTCAATATCGTCGTCGTCTTCGCTGAACTCCTTGATCAACGCCCCGGAACACCAGAGGTAGCACCCGAACTTGTAGTTCTTGAAGCCTTCCACCAGTAAACTCTCAATCGACTTCAAGGAAGGGATCAAAAACCGTCTGAAGTTTTGAATACATTTTCTGATGAACTTGATGCATCTCTCACTGACCTTGGACGATTTCCCGTATTTCTGAATCACAGCGAAAACCATCGGTAGCACTTCTGTCATGACAAAAGTGGATATAGCATAGTTAGGGTTCTTTGTCTTCATGAATTCATGCGGCGGCTTGAAGTTGTCAATGTAAAGTGACAACAATTCCACCGTGTTGGCAATTTTCACATCAATACTGTCAATCTCTTGGAGATTGGTTAAGGTGTCCAAATTCAAATTGACAAACCCATTCAATTTCTCCATTGTCGAACTCCAGAACATCTGGATAATACTCAAGCATTGGGCTTCGTTGGTGAGAATGTTCTTCTCAATGTATTTCTTCAACACATATGATAGCCCTTCCACTATGTCATATAACGATTGGAAATCTAAGAAGTTTTCTATATTCGAGTAGAGGTTGTATAATGGCTCCAAGTAGTCAATTAACAAGTTGTTACAATCCATGCAAAAGTATTTCAACGCATGACTGGTTGCAATGATGATCTGTGTTTTTTCGTCGTGGTTGTAGTGTGAGTTTTCTAGCTTGAACCCATCGATGATATAGTTCAACTCCAGTTGGAGGAATTCTGGGTGCTCATTTGTCCAGAGGGTATATCTACCTAAAACCAAAGTGGCCGCATAACGGATCTTAGGATTTTCTGGCAACTGAACAAGGAAATTCATTATTTGTGGCAGGATCTTGTTTTCACTTTTGTCAATCTCCTTTGCCATTGCTCGGATACTGAATAACAGACACTCTATATCTTGCCATTTGGGAGATTGAGATTTGTCTTCAATGAGTACTTTCAACCCATCGAAAGGCAACCTCAAGGAATCGTACTGGCCTACTACCAGACAGCAGTCCTTGAGAACGTCGCCGATTTCGTATCTGAAATCCTTGAATTTATCCTCATTTTCCTTATTGTTGTTGAACAAATCACTGGTATTGGTTGAGTCTGAAATGGTTGGATACTTTAGATGGTTGATCAAGATTTGAGTCAAGTTGATAAAGATGGGTTTAAAAATCACCTTCGAGCTTTTAAAATTGTCCAACACTAGCATCGACTTCAGCTCATACCAGAACTTGAACGTATATTTGACAATATCTAGATCTTCGTTGTAGGTTGTCAATTGCAGTATTATCTCCACAAGGATTTGAAAATTCTCCGGGTCTTTCACAATCAATGTGTGCCATGCTTCGCCCGCAGTTGAGTACAGTTCGGTGAACCTCTCAATGACCATTGGATCATCCCAGTTTTCTGCAATGAGCGGTCTGAGCTCGACCAGCTGCTTGTAGAGTGTTTCAATGTAGGGTAGATTCTCGTTCAACTGGTCAAAAATATCGATTTGGCTGACAATGGTAATCATACAGTCGACGGAAGTATCGAACGTCTCATCATCTTTAAACCCGATGACTATGAGGTTCCACAAGACGGAGTTGTCATTCAAAATCATATGGATCGGGATCTCGTTGATCCAGGACTTGATACAGGCCAAAATTAAGGTTTCTAAGTCCTTGTTCTCCGGGGTTAGAGAATTCGTGCTCTGGATGAGCACATAGTAGATGTTTTCGACATTGTCAACAAGCAGCTTCTTGTACTGTAGCTCAAACTCCTCGTTGGTGAGCGGCAACTTCTTGATATCGGACATTTCCTCGGGCAAGATCTTCAAGAATTCCAAGAGGTTGACCGGGTTGTTGGCGAGATAGTTCACTATGTCGAAGATGGGCTTTTCCCAGGTGAGGTCCTGAATGATCAAGTAGGACAATGCAATGGAGAGCTGGATGACGAGCAGCTTGTCTGTCTTGAAGTTGCTCAGGTGGAGCAGGACCTTCAAGATGGAGAGCCTCAAGGACTCGACCGTGCCCAAATCCGGGAGTTGGCCGTAGTCGTATTGTATCTTCGACCGGAGGGTCTGGCAGATAAACAACCGGAGCTCAAATGAAGACGCCTGGTTCTCGAGGATCGGGAAGAGAAGGTCCCAGGCCTGCTGAGACCTTTGGAACTCGAGCAAGTACGTGTTTGCCTTTGCTTTCAGGCCTGGGTCGGTGTTCCCATAGAGGGTTGTCAACGCCTCTTCAATTTTTTGTACGGACTCCATGGCTGAGTGAGGCGGGTGAAGAAGAAGAGGAGACGCCGGAGGGCTGGGTGTCGGAGACGTGGGGAATTAGCTGCCAAGAAGGTGGCTCAGATAAGACGTGAAGGAAGGCGTCATAAGGAAACAGAGCTCTCGTGTAGCAGGTGGAGATGGAAAATTTGAGCTTTGGAACCACAAGAGGTGATTCCAGGGGGAAGAAGAGAAGAGCGACGCGACGGCGACGCGACGGCGGCGGAGCTGGTGATAAAAATGATGATAATGTTTTTTTTTCCGGGCTTTTTCCCTTCAAGAGGAGACGGAAAAGTGGCAAGAAGGGTCCAAGGGGCAAGGCCTAATAGCTACGGAGTAAGAAGGAAAGCGAGACAATGGCAGCGGGACAACAACGGACGGCGAGCGTGCCACCTATTAACCAGATCTTCAAGTACTTGCAGCAGCAGAAGCCTGTATCGATATGGTTGTACCAGCAGGCGCAGGTGCGCATTAGCGGGGTGATCAAGGGCTTTGACGAGTTCATGAACCTTGTGGTGGAGGACGCGGTAGAGGTGAACGTGAAGGACCCGAGCAAGCGGCGGGCACTAGGGCTGGTGCTGCTGAAGGGCGACACGATCACGCTGATCTCGAGCGTGCAGTGAGAGAGAGAGACTGGCCTACGATGTGATGTGTCACATTGCCGTTGCTGGGCCGGAGTAGACGGGCGGTGCCGATCCACAAGGGTGGCTGGTCGAAGAGAACGATCGAGGCCCTTGTGTGTGTCCGCCGGCGTGTATGTATATATAGAGGCGGGTCAGGAGTGTGTAAAACTAGTACTACGGAATCGAAGAAGCGAATGGAGACGCCAACCAGAGTGCCAGCAGACACGACGTGATGGCAAAGACACTACAGATATTCACTAGGACGGTTCTGCTGCTGCTAGTGCTGCAGAGCATTTCAGGGAATGATTTGGACATGGAGACAGAGACAGAGGTAAAAGAAGAGCTAGTCGTCGAGCCTCCGAAGATCGATCCTGGCGAGTCAATCGACGCGCCGATCGACGCAGTTCTTTTTTTTGACAACGATGAAGAACTTGCGTCGATCGAGGCCGAGTACGCTTTTGCGGCCGAGTGGGGCGCCGACGCGACGGCAGGTTTGGACGACGAGGACGTCGAGGCGATGGGCGAGCAGCTCCGGCGGGAAAGCCAGCGGGTGGCGCTGAGCGTGCAGACGACGGCGGACAGCTCGTGTGTGCTGAAAGTGCTAGGGTTCTACTTCGACTATCTCGACCGGCAGCACGACGTCGAGTACGAGGACACTAGCCGCCGGGAGGATAGCGGTGATGTTGGCGGCGATAGCGGCTGCGATAACGATAGAGATAGCGATAGAGATAGGGGAAGCAGCGATAGTGGCGATGGTAACGCGGGCGGGGGCCACGGCATTGGCGACTATGTGATCGGAGATAGTGCGCTCGATCGGGACGGGCTGGTGAAGTTGATTGCCATCGAGCTAACACGGTGTCTCTTTGCCAGCGACGGGGCAATGCGGCGGCTCGGGAATGCGTGCGAGGGCGTCGGCGAAAACTCCCGCCGACGTCGTAGCGGTGGCAATGCCAGTGGTAATGGCGATCTGGCCAGGCACGTGAACCGCTGTGTGGCTTCGTTGAGCAATGATGTGGTGCTTTGGACGACGTTCAACGGGTATCTGGGCCAGGTCGACACCTTGCTGCACCGGCATTTCGTGCAGCTCGACAACGTGCGGCTGCTCGGCGACTACAGACAGCTGCTGAGGACGCTGCACGGGCACCTTGCGGGGCGGGAGCGCACGTTGG
Organism: Pichia sp. NRRL Y-27259; assembly: GCA_030563085.1. Lineage (NCBI taxonomy): Eukaryota > Fungi > Ascomycota > Pichiomycetes > Pichiales > Pichiaceae > Pichia > Pichia sp. NRRL Y-27259. The sequence goes on from JAKUBB010000041.1 coordinate 20,963, forward strand.
ACGTCCTTGTTGTGCGGCTCGCTCGGCTGGCACGGCTCTTCAGCGAAACGGTCCCCGCTGCGGCAGCAGCAGCGGCAGCGGCATCGGCATCTGTTTCTGTTGCTGCATCCGTCGCTGCGTCCCCGGTTGCCCCTCGTGACGCCTCCGGGGCGGCAGGGACCGGCGTAGGCTTGCGCTTTGGGCAAGTGAGGACGATCCTTCGCCGCTGCAGCCGTCTCCTTTTTGTCTGTGCGCTGCCGGCCGTCGTGCTGGGCTTTGCCGGCTCGGTTTTTGGGCGCTTCCTGGCCAATAGGCGGGGCGCTCGGCGTGCCCCGCCGGATGCGGGCGGCAGGTGGGGCGTGCGTACAATGCCGACGTCGACGCCAACGAGGACGATGACCATATCGATGAGGGGGGGGCACGCAGATGAGCAGGGTGGGGAGACATTGGCAGCCGGGACCATCATGGCTGCTGCTGCTGCTGCGCCGGGCACCGAGAGCTTCGAGCGTGCAGTGCTGGAACGGGCAATCGCCCTGCTGGTTGGCGGCGTCTGCTGTTACGCCGTGCTCCACCTCGAAACGGAGCGATGAGCATCCCTGCTCGGCATATAGTTAACTGGGTAGATAAACAGGTGCTTGCACAAACACAAGCGTACACGGGAAACCATCCGCCGACGCAGCCTCCCTCCCCTGGCCAGGCGCCGAGACTCCCTCGTCTGCTCCAGACGAGCACTACCGCAGCGACCCTGCGTCGATCGCCGCCTCCCGCCGGGCGGGGCGGCGGCCGCTCTGTCTCGGCAGATCTGTGGCCTGTTGCACTGCGGCGGTGGTCTGCCTGCAACTAGCAGATTCTTCCTGGTCTTGCCTGGGCTTGCCTGGCCTGCAGCCGCCCGCAGCCGCCTGCCGGCGATCGGCCAATTGCGAGCTGCTTTATTGTGCTGCACGCGGTGTAGGCCCGCAGCGAGAAATTCGCTATGCAGTAGCGGCCACAGCTACACACCTTTGTCTCCCGCATTAGGGTTTCCCGGCCGGCGTGCGGGTCGTGCTCCCTCCCGCCCTTCTCCCCGGCTTCGCATTGTGTCTGATAGCACCCGCACACTGCTTATATATATCCGTTTGTCTCTATCCGTGGTTCCTTCTCTCACCTTCGTACCTCCCTGTTTTTCGTAACAATCACCTCCACGTCCTTCCCTTCTCCTTCTGTTTTTCCGTGCCTGCTGTTGCTGCCCGTCGACCCTTCTTGTGTTTTTCCTTCTTCTTTCTCCTTATCCTTCCTTCCTTCACTCTTTCCTTCATCCACCCTGAAAAAACAGCTCGCGATTGCACCAGACTGCACCGCACTACTACACACCCTGCACTGGCCACACGAGGACTCACTTACTTAGTTTAGTTTTGTCCATTTCTCTCATCTACAATCGCATGCTCAGTCACTCATACTGAGCTTTCCCTCCCAAAAACGAACAAGGCCTCTCTTCTCTCCCTGCCTCCCGTTTTTTTTTCAACGTTGCGGGATTCCATTGTCGACCGGACGAATAAACTGAAAAACTCAAATAAAATTTATTAGAAAATAAAAAAAAGACAAAATTCCATAGATTATAATAATCGCTTGCGTAAGATATTTGGATATCTACAGTAGCCGATTATCTATCACTGCACATTCCCACCATTCTGAACACAAATACTTCCGCCAAGGAGGACCCACCGAGAGAGTGCCCCGCCTTTGAACTTCCTCAACCAACGGCACACTATCCCTATCTGACCATGCTACCGCATGCCCTCCCAGTGTACTACACCTCTAGCAACGACCCCAGCAACCAGCACCAGCATCCGCACCCACACCAGCCGAGCCAGCTGCAGACCCCCATTTCTGCCATGCAGTCCTTCACCCCAATCAGTGCCCGTCCACCGACAGATGTCAACCGCCCGATGTCGGTCCTCCCATACCAGGAGATCCTCCCCCCACTACAGAGCTCTCCCTCGCAGTGGAAACAGCAGCCGGCGCCGCTGTCTGTCCCGCAGCAGCAGTACTACGGAACGCCAATCAGCTCGGTCGACTATTCGAGTCCGAACCCATTCCCTGGTGGATTGGAGAATTCGAACGAACGAATCTCGAGCCAGCAACGCTACTTCGGCTGTTCCTCCCCTCAGGAGTACAAGCGGTATCCATCACAGACAGGCTTCTACGTGCAGCACGGAAGCATCTTCAACAACATTAACAACAACAACAACAGCGACGGCAACTACGACTACACTCCTTTTTCTTACGACACCGGCAAGAGATCTTCTTCCATGCAGCTGCCACAGACGTATCCGTCTCCGCCAGTCCAGGTTGTTCGTTCCATGCCTTCCTCTTTGAAACCCTCCTCGCTGTGCATCCCACCATCACACTTGGTCCAACCCCCATACCTCACCACGTCCTCCACACCACTCTCGAGTGCTCTGTCGAACACTGCGTCACCGAACTCTTTCCTCATACAACAACGAGACACTTTTCTACCAAACCCGCTTATCGAAAGACCTTCCTCGATCTCGAAGCCGCAGCAGCAGTACTATGCACCTCCAGGGGTCTTGTACGACAACGCCAAGCTACGATTCGACCTCAACACAAACACTAACCCCGTCGCTACTGCCACGGGCGAGAATGGCGCCGGCACGTACTCCAACCACACATCACAAAGCAAACACATAGTCACCCCGACTACGCGTAAGCGGAAAAGACGGAAGTACCGTGAAATCAAGAGATACTACAAGTGTCAGTACGGAGATTGCGACAAATCGTACGGAACCTTGAACCACTTGAACTTTCACATCCAGCTACAGAAACATGGGTCGAAAAGGCTAGCCTCCGAGTTCAAGGACATTCGTAACCTAACAAAGGAAGACTGAGAAGTCTGTCTTGCCATCGACCCATCCTTCCGAGCATCCGGCCACTCACCCGTCCGTTCGTCCGTTCGTTTCTTCATTCCCTTTTTTCTCCTCTTCAAGGACCCCCTTTCTTTTTCACTTCTTTATCTGTACATTGTATACTATACGTAACTATCACAAGAAATTATTTTTGCATCTAAAATCCGACCCAACCCAATGCAAACACGTCCGGTGACCCCGGTCACGTTTTTTGCCTTATCCGCCAAAACATCCTGCCCCTTGTGCCATCCACCGTGTCTGTGTCCAGCGGCATATGGATCGTAACCCAATGCAACACAAAATTTAGTCCCCGCTGCAGGCCCACCACAATAGGCAGTTGCAGAATAGAATAAAATTTACCTTGCCCTACAGCTGCATCCCACGTTTTGCCTGCTTCATTTCGAAAAATCAAACTTAGAAGACAGGTATTCCACACCCTTCGCAATACTAATGCTAGTTTCTAGAACGTCTTTCCGTGGTACCTAGCCCGGATCGGGGAGGAAACAAGTAATTTCTCCCTGTACCGGTGCCAGCGCGGAGGCGCCGCTAATTTGGCACTCTGCTGCACCTGGCCACTCCGCTGGGATAGGCATTAGCCTGCCGCCGTCCACCTCTCATCGAGTCTGAATACGCACATCACTGCGATGCTACAAAATAACGAATATTTTCTAACAATGACGCACCGCGTTCGAGCCCGATGGCCTGGCTGGGTTGGTGGCGTCGCGGCCTCGTAGCGTCGCATGCCGTAGAAGCATCCACCAAGGGCTACTCGGGTGCCGCTGGAGAGCAAGCTCTAGAGTGGGAAAAGCTTAATAGACCAACAGCCCTGGTCAGAAAGACGGGCCGGCTACTCCAGGTCTCCCTCCCGCCACATCCACATTACTTTTCTATAAGTAGCCTAATAACCCCGTCCGAAAATAGCCATATGGGTTGGGTGCGCCGAGTGGAAATGACCTGTTCTGCGTCGGTGGAACTAGAGGCGGAGACAATAATACGGCCGACGACAATTAGAGCCAAAAGCTAGGGAAGAAAAAATACGACACGAACCAAGCCTTTGTCACTACACGCACAGCAGAGAGCCTCTCGAGATAATTGCATTCATCAGCTGTTCTCAAAATGATTTTCTCTCTTGTTTACGGAATTAGCTCACCCTCACAAAGCGTCCCATCTCATGGCATTGTCATCCAAAAAGCAGCTTCTAACGGCTCTAACCCCGGGAAATGGGGAAGATGTCCGGAAATGACAATAATAACATCCTCGTTTTGGTCACAAGTGTAACTGAAAAACGAAGGATCTGCACGACTTTTGCCATAGCCTTCGCTTTCTCTTTCTCCTCGTGGTGGAAAGTACGCTTCGTCTATTATGTCCACGGCAAGAGAGGTGCAGTGGGAAAATGGAAAAACCGCCCTCACGGTGCTTACATAAGCGCATTATTACGCGTCATTACGCGTCAGCAGGCGTCAGCGGCAGTGGTCAGCAGTCGTCGCCGGAAAAAATGCACGGAGTTTCGACACCGTTGAGTCTAGAATTCTTCTCTCCCGTTGAACTCTTTACCATTGGGTGGGGCCACGCTTATGCAGCCTGCGGCTGCACGCACCTATACCCACGCATACCTGCTTCTCTTTGAGCGTAAACACACTACCTGCAGGAGCGCACCAGGATCTAATGCCACGATTAGCAAGGGGAACTAGTGGGCTAGCGCATCCCCTGACGCATGGTGCGTCCCGATATTGCCGCTGACGGTGGTGTGGCAGGAGCTGTTTTGCCGCGATACGCAGGCGTCCGCGCCGGTGGTGAAGGCACTGCTGCCCGGACCGTCACGCGGTGAGCGCAATGCAGTAGGAAACCCAGAAGCCGAGATTGGTAGGGCGATCGAGATTAGCGGCCTAATGAGGAAAGGTAGTGGACACGGTTGCCGGGGGCGAGGCCGCCACCGGCAAGGAAAAAACAATAATGGGTGCCAGTTGAGAGTGGCAGAGCGGCGGGCGGGAAATATCGGCAGACCTCCATCTTGTTCGCGGGAGCTTATTTTGGCTCGTTACGTAATATGTTTTAAATTTTCAAATTTTCAAATTTTTAATTTTTCCTATTTTTTTTGATAAATTGACTCCCTCTTTATCCATTAAACGCTACAGCACAGCAAAAGTCAGCCCTGACAATACCCCCTATGCCCCTTCTCTGGCATGTTCAGGAAAAGAGGCAGATTCACCAAAACAGACGACTGTGACATTGCCTCCTCGGATCCTAAAAAACCGGCTCTGATTGATGCGGACCATGATGAAGACGAAGATGCTTCCGTGAGCCAAATTGCGAAAAAGCCCAAACACAAACTCCTTTTCAAATCGAGAAAGGTGCAGAAAGTTGTTCCCAAACGCAACGACGCTCGGGTAGAGAAGCAGGGAGATGACGACAACGACAACTCCGAATTCAGAGAGTGGTATTTGCAAGACGAAGAGCATTCAAATGGGTATTTCAGTCAGTTCGATGAAAATGAGCTCATCGAGGACCACCAGAAGCCCATTCACAAGGGCAGAGATGCACATCTCGCCCACGAGGACAACGATGGAGGCAGCGGCGATATCGCCGTGATGGTGCACCGCTTGAACCCGCCCTTTTTGAACGCAAGCTCGATTCTTTCCACGAATGCTCAGATAGTGGACGTCATCAAGGACAAATCCGGAGACCTGTACCAGCACTCTAGAAACGGGTCTGCGCTTCTCAGCGAGAAGAGGAAACTCAACGATAGGAAACAAAAATCGAAGCAGGATATTCTCCAGAAATCAACGATGGACAAAATCATTCAAGAAGAGGAAGAGAATGAGGAAGACGACGACGATAAAAGAGACGAGCAGGAGTCTGAAGACCTCATCAGCAACTTGAATAAGTCCAAGCCGGAGCAAGTCATAAATAGGGAAAACTTGCCTGCGTACAAAGTCAGGGGTCAGCTGGTAAAGTTGATCAACGAGAACCAAGTGACCATAGTCATTGGTGAAACAGGTTCCGGTAAGACCACCCAATTACCCCAAATTCTCTATGACGAAGGCTACCATCATAATGGTATGATTGGCATCACGCAACCGAGGAGAATGGCAGCAATATCTGTGGCTAAAAGGGTTAGCGAAGAAATGAACGTGAAAATAGGAGAGAACGTAGGCTTTACGGTCAGATTCAACGATTTTACTTCGGATCTCACCGAGGTCAAATTCATGACAGACGGTGTCTTGTTGAGAGAGACCTTGAACGATTCCAATCTCAACAAATATTCCTGTGTCATCATGGATGAAGCCCATGAGAGATCCCTAAATACCGATATATTGTTCGGTATCTTCAAGAAACTCTTGACTAAAAGGAGAGATTTCAAGTTGATCATAACTTCCGCTACAATGAATTCCGCTAAGTTTTCCAGATTTTTCAATAACGCTGTTCAGTTCAAGATCCCTGGTAAAACGTACCCTGTAGATATTATGTTTCAATCGATTCCCTCGGCAGACTACATCGATTCTGCTGTTAAGCAGGCATTGAAAATACATTTATCGAACCCTTTCCAAGCCGGTAATAATGGAGACATCTTGATCTTCATGACTGGCCAGGAAGATATTGAAGTAACATGTCAGCTGATAGAAGAAGAGCTACACGAATTGATGAAGCTGAATGATGAGATCGCAGAACTGGATATCTTGCCCGTGTACTCGAGCTTATCTGCCCACCTTCAATCAAAAATTTTCCAGGATTCTAAGAATAGGAAATGTATGGTAGCAACGAACATAGCAGAAACTTCGTTGACCTTGAAGAATGTGAAGTTTGTCATTGATTCTGGTTTAATGAAACTTAAAGTGTACAATCCGAAGCTAAATATGGACTCTTTGCAGATTGTTCCTATTTCCAAAGCACAAGCAAGTCAACGTTCTGGTAGAGCAGGTAGAACATGTCCCGGTCAATCTTTCAGACTATATACACTCTCCTCTTTCGAGAATGAGATGTGGGATGAGCCGATACCTGAAATCCAGAGAAGTAATTTGATGAACACCATTCTCTTATTGAAGAACTTGAATATCAGTGATATCAACAAATTCAAGTTCATCGACAAACCCTCCACGGAATCCATTGAGACATCCCAATATGAACTTTGGTCAATTGGTGCTTTGGACAACTTTGGCAGTTTGACTAGCTTGGGGAGAAGGATGAGTCAATTCCCCATTGATCCGTTATTATCCAAGATGTTGATTGTATCGAATTTCAAAAAGTTCAGTTGTACGGCGGAAATTGTCCGTATTGTTGCAATGCTATCTGTTCCGAACATATTCATAAGGTCTAGAAATGATGCCAACTTGCAGAAAAAATCAGACAAGATACGAGAGAACTTCCAGATTGGGGAAAGTGATCATTTGACGTTATTGAATATCTTCAATCAGTTTTACAACATAAAATCCACATATAAGAATAGCGAAGAGGCTTGGTGTAATAAAAATTACTTCAGCTACAAATCTTTGAAAAGCGCAACTGATATCCATGATCAGATACTGCAATTAGTGGCAAAAAATTTAGAACGAGGAGAGAAGATCACATCTTGTTATGACGATTGGGAGATCATAAAAGAGTGTATCTGTGCAAGTTTTTATTCCAACGCTGCCGAATTTTATAAGCACGGCCAGTATAAACACTGTCGCTCAGGTTTGGAGATGTACTTGCATCCAACGTCATCCTTGAATGGGATCGGAGACTTGCCTAAGTATGTCGTTTTCCACGAGCTTTTGTTGACAGGACAGAAACAGCACATGAACTACGTCACTGCTATCCGAGGTGAATGGTTAATTGCCTACGGGAGTGTGTTCTACAGTAGACGGGTTCGTGGGGTGAGTAGCAAAGAGAACCAGCGCCTCAAGGAGGAACAGTTTCAAAAGCTTATTGATTTTGAACGGTCAAAAACCGCCGAACACGCGGAGTGATTGGTTGACTGGTAGATTAGAGGTATGTAGTATATTATATCGAGGTTTATGTACATAGGAGTCTATTATTTCGTTTATCATATTCAAGCAACGGGAGTGAAGATCATGTTATCAATAAGTCTTGTTGTCTTAGATTCATTCTTTTCTGTCGAGTTAGGAACGTATACAGCTAATGACAAAATGGCGCCCTTCTTAGGTTCAATGGTGGTCAAGTATTCTAATGTCTCTGGATCGTTGAAAGAGATATAGTCGACCTTGAAGTTGGGGTTTGTGGATGTGATTCCGTCAGCCACCTTCTCGGTCAATGCGAAGACATCTCTGACACCATTCCTGGAGTATTTCGCATATGCAGTGTTCATGCTCCGGAATATACATGTGACTTCGCTCAAGATCTCTGGCGACAAGTATGCGTTTCTGGAGCTCAGGGCCAGTCCGCTGCTGTTTCTCACGGTTGGCACGATCTCGAGCTGGACGTCCATGAGCAAATCCCTGACCATGGTTTTAAGCACCACGGTCTGTTGGATATCCTTTTGTCCGAAGTATGCGGTGGTTGGATTCGTGGCATTCAACAACTTGGCCACGACGGTGGAGACGCCTCTAAAGAACGATGGTCTGGTCTTACCTTCGAGGGGCTCGGAGACACCGAGAACCTCGACAAAGGCGCCTCTCTGCTGGGAACGCTCCAGGCTGAAACCGGAGGGATACATCTGCGACACGGTTGGGTGGAAAATGGCGTCGACTTTCTTCTCCGGTGAGCCCTGGAATTTTGCGGCAACAAAATCCGTGATGACTTCCACGTCGTGGTCCAGATCACGCGGGTAGGTATCTAAGTCCTCGCCGGGGGCAAACTGCGAAGGGTTTACAAAGATGGAGACGATGGTGTGGTCGTTGGAGAGCAGAGACTGGTTGATCAGCGAAAGATGGCCCTCATGGAGATACCCCATGGTCGGTACGAAGCCGACAGACTCGTTTCTGCGGGCGTACTGGCTGCGCAAGGCCCGCAAGTCGGCGACGGTGGTGATGATCGGAATGCCGGCCATGGTCATAGTGTCCAGCTGTGTGCTTGTGTGCTATATGAAGTGCTGCGTCGGTGCCGGAAGAGAGCCCGAAAGGAAGAGCCTGTCGCCTGGAGAGGGTGGGTGTCTTTCCCTTCTGGTGTCTTCAACGTCCCCGGCTGAAAAAAAAAGGGAAACCGGGGATAACGCATTCTGCTGCGACAATGCACGAACGCGGAACGAGGAATCGGTTCTCGGCTCACCTGCCGTTTTGAGCCAGGAAGGATAGTAGAGTAAAGTCGGTTAAGTGTTGTACAAGGAATACGGAGTTCGAATAAGAATAGATAGAAGAAGGGGAGAAAGACTAGATGTCCTGGGGCTTGTCGGTTGGTTCGGTTGGGGGCTCGACAGACTTAGCGTTCGCGGCCTTCTTGTTGTCCATCAAGCGGAGAAGGTTTCTCAGCAACATGGCGATGGTGACCTTGCCGATGGAGGGGACGTACAGGGAGGCGACCTTCTCCACGTCTTCGTCGACAAAGTTCTTTTCGCTGGAGAAGTTGATGACGATGGCGCCTCGCTTGATGTACTCGGAGGGAAACTTGTATGTTTTCGTTGGGACGCCGGTGATGATGATGTCGGAGTTGCGGGCGCACTCTTCGAGGGACTTGTTGCAGTCGAGGACCTTGTGCTGCTTGTATCTGAGGCCGTCGCCTCTCTCGTAGAGCTGGATGTCGTTGATGTCTGCAGAGTAGACGGTGGCACCGTCGTTGGCGAGGAGGGCGGCGAGGGGTCTGCCAACGATCTCTGAGCGGTTGACGATGGTGATGGTTTTCCCGTAGAGTCTGTCACCGTTGTCCAAGACCTTGTTGTATGCGCCGATGTACTCGAGGATCTTGACGACAGCCAAGGGCGTGCAGGGCAAGATCGACTTCATGGTTTTGGCCTCGTCCAAGAAACGGACGTTGTGGTACATGTTAGAGATGTACTTGAAGTTGAGGCCCTCGACGTCCTTGTGGAGGGAGACGCACTGCTGGAGGTACTGGTCCTGCTTGTTGCCGAAGACGGGGAAGTAGACGATCATGCCGTTGATGTCGTCGTTGTTGTTGCATCTGTAGATCTCCTCCTCGAGCTGGTCCTTGGAGACCTGGATGAGTTCGTACTGGAAGCCAAGCGTGTTGGCCGTCTTGCCTGTCCACGTGGCGTACATCATTGCAGCCGGGTCGTCGTTGGCAAGGAGGCCCACCAGCTTCGGCTTGCGGGCGAGCTTCGCCGTGGCGTCGGTGACTTCCTGGAGGTACGTCTTGGCGATTTTAGACGCAGGGATGATCTTGCAGGCCTTGATAGCAGCGGACATGGGGGGGGTGGGGCTAGAAAATAGTTGGTGTGCGGGGAGAACAAGAAACAAAGAAAACACAGAGGAGAGAGGGAAACAACGGAAAAAGAGGACGGAAAACAGTCCGGGGGATGGCCTGTTTAAAAGGCCAAGTTGAAGGGCATCTCGTCTGGAAATCAACTAGAAGATAGAAAAAAAAAAAGACGATAAAAGAGAAAAGATGGAAAATTAGTTCGAATTAGTTTGACAGCCAGAGTCAAAAAATCTCCAAAAAGCTGACGTAAACTTATGCTTACGTCAGCGCCATTTGGAGCACGTGCGTTTGTTGTTCCTGCTGCTTCTTACGTAAACGTATTTTCCTATTCCAAAAACTTTCTTATGTCATCAAACGCTGCAAAAAAACCTGATCTCTTACGTAACCATACCATCACCTTTTCTCCTCACCCCCCACCCCCCACTTCTCCGGAAAATTGTGCTCCTTGGCTTCCCCGCTCGTTCCACCACGGAACAACCCGCCGCGGCTCTCCCGCCCCGCAAGCCCCGCGTTGTTCCGCGAAAACGCGCTAGCCGGAACATCCTCGCTGTGCCCCGCATGCGCCGCCGACGGGACGGGGACGAGCAGCCGATGCGGCGGTGCGGGCGTCTCGTGTTCTGCTGACCAGGCAGGCAGACAGGCAGGCAGGGCCTCACCACCTCACTCTCTGGACGACGGCAACGGTGACGGGGCAGCGGCTTGGGCTCACGTGTTGCGGAATACCACCTGCTTCTGTTCTGCTCGTGTGGCCGACTCTGCTGCTAGATTGCTACAAAACGGGTGCTCTTGCTGCAGTTGCTGCATTGGCTCTGCGTTCTTCTTCCTGCATCGCACGCTTTCTGAAAAGCCACACCGCTACGCACACATACACATAAATACATATCACGCCCTCCGATGAACAGCACAGTACAGGCCAAGGTCGACGAGATCACCCAGGCCTTCGAGCTCGACAAGACCCGTTTGCAGGACTTGGTCAAGCTCTTCAACGAGTCCGCCAACTACGGCCTCGCACACGCTTCCGCCGGCCGTGAAGCCATGCCGATGATTCCTACGTTCGTCACCTCGATCCCCACGGGGAAGGAGAAGGGTGTGCTTCTGGCTGCCGACTTGGGCGGCACGAACTTCAGGGTCTGCTCCGTCACCCTCAACGGCGACCACACCTTCGACTTGGTCCAATCCAAGAGCCACATCCCAACAGACCTGATGACGTCATCCTCAGACGAACTCTTCTCCTACTTGGCGTCTAAGATCGGGGCCTTTGTCAAACAGCACCACAACGAGAAGTTTGCTGCCGAACAGAGCGGCGATGTCGCCGCTGCTGAGGCGGGCAAGCTGAAGTTGGGTTTCACCTTCAGCTTCCCCGTCGAGCAGACCTCCTTGGACTCGGGTACCTTGATCAGATGGACCAAGGGCTTCGACATCCCAGACACGATCGGCAAGGACGTCGTCAAGCTTCTCCAGTCGCATATCGACAAGCAGAAGATTCCCGTGCACGTTGCCGCATTGGCCAACGACACTGTGGGCACCTTGCTTGCCCGCTCTTATACGGGTGAAAATAAGGAGGGCTTGACCTCCTTGGGCTGCATCTTTGGAACAGGTACCAACGGTGCATATAACGAGAAGATTGAGAACATCGCCAAGCTCCCTAAGGACATCGTCGCCGAGCTGAAGGCCAAGAACATCTCCCACATGGTCATCAACACCGAGTGGGGCTCTTTTGACAACGAGTTGAAGCGCTTGCCGGTCACCAAGTACGACGTCGAGGTCGACAACGTCTCCTCCAATAAGGGCTACCACATGTTCGAGAAAAGAGTCAGCGGAATGTTCTTGGGCGAGATTTTGAGAAACGTGCTTCTCGACTTGCACGCCCAGGGCATCCTCTTCACACAGTACTCAAAGAGAGAAGATTTGCCCCACAGATTGAGAACCCCATGGCTCCTCTCCTCCGAAGGTATGTCCTTGTTTGAGATCGACGACTCCACCAAGTTGATTGCCACAGAGTTGGAATTGAAAAACATGCTCAGATTGCCAACTACCGTCGAAGAGCGTTTGGCCATCCAACAGATCACCAGGGCCATCGCCAAGCGAGCCTCCCATCTCGCCGCCGTCCCGATCACAGCCTTGGTCATCAAGATGGATGCCTTCAAGGGACACAACGTAGAGGTCGACGTCGGTGTCGATGGCTCCGTCGTCGAGTTCTACCCTGGCTTCAGAACCATGATGCGTGACGCCATCGCAGACACCCAGATCGGTGCCAAGGGCGAGAGAAGACTACACATCAACATCTCCAAAGACGGTTCCAGTGTCGGTGCAGCCTTGTGTGCACTCAGTAACGACGCCATATAATCAAAGCAATTCCAGCTGCGTTTATCGTATATATTGTTCAAATGTTTACATGATTTATAATGGTAATGAAAGACTATAATTTTGTTAAGAATTCTCTTCCTCCTTTCCTCTCTTCATTCAGCAGCCTCGGACGTCTGTTCCTCAAAGACCTCCAAGTCGTCCCTCTTCGAGTTCCCTCCAATCAACATCAGTCCGTACGCATTGTTGACGCTCATGTTGTTGCCGCTCTTGCTCGTGGTGTTCACTTCTTCGTGCTTTTTCTCGACGGACTTTGCAGCTACAGCAGCAGCAGCAGCAGCAGCATCCGCAGCTGCTTCTGCCTTCACCTTGGCTTCCTTTTCACGGTTATCCGCTATCCTCTTTTCGTTCTCCCTCTCCTTCCCGCTCGTCTGTTTCCCCGTGTTGTAGTTCCCGCAAAGTACATACCAAAACACAAAGACCCCGATAACTCCACTAGCCAACTTTATCGCAATCTTCTTACCTTCAGACTCGTCTTCCCGAATATCCGGTTGATACGTGTACTCTCTGTAAATGCCCTTCCGGGGCCCGTGGGCACCCAAGTTTCTCGCGTACAAGTCCCGGCCAAAGGTGTCGATGTTCTGGTTCACCTTTTGTTGGTACCTAAACCGCTTCTCTATCCTCTCATTCCTCTCCTGGTGTTTTTTCGAATCAAAATGCGGAACGTCGTTGTATCTGTACTGCTCGTGGAAATGGAACGAGTTGCCTGGTCTCTTAAAAAAGCTGTTGGGCGAAGAAGACCCCTCTCTTCGTCTGATGCCCATGTGTAGATCATAGTCCCCTCTTTTCTTTTCATCGGCAAGAACCTCATAACTCTTCTTCACCTTCAGGTACTCATCCGATTTCGCATCTAACTCCGCATCACTCAAGCCTTGCGACTTCAAGATGTCCGGATGCAATTTCAAAGACATCTTCTTGAACTTGTTCTTGATCTCGGCAGTCGTTGCATCAAACGGAAGTTTCAGTCTCTCGTAGTGGGATTTCTCCGCCAGTTTGCGTCCACTCACATGCAGGGACCTCACACCAAACATGCTTCTGCTCATTCCACGTAACTGAATCATGTCAAAAGTGGATATCATGCTCGCTTCCGGTCAAGACAGAGCAGAGTTCCATTCCGGTCCTTTATAGGACCCGTAGAACAGCCCCAACTAGTCTTTCAGGGCAGACTCCCCAGCCAAAAGACCGAAAATAACGGACGGATGACGTAAGCACAACTTCCCCACCCCCTATTTCATACGTTAGTTCATCCCTATAACTAACATGCTACAACGGACTATAAAGGTCCATATGGAACTACTCCCCATCGCTGGTAAAGTAGCTGTCACTGGAGTAGAGGTAGGAGTCATCCGCAAAGGAGGACGGCCGAATTCCGCCCTCGGTGCTCGTGCTGCGAAGGCTTCGGAGACTCCGTAAACCCTGTTTGTCTTCCGGAAGGTTGAGTCTGCTTCTGCCGGGAACGGATCTCCCACCTTTGCCAAGCCCGCTGGAAGTTCTCTGGAGGTTACCGTCAATGACATCCTCTCGGTAGTAGTCTTCTGCCAGCCCAGGGTCGCCGACGACAGCAGCGGCGGCGAAATCGTCTTCATCGTTGCTCTCTGCCCCCTCGTCACTCTCAGAGGCGCTCTCGTTGAAGTCTAGCTCAATCCAGCTGGGCCACGCAAGTTCGTCAATAATCAGGCCCCGGAAGGCCGTGATCAAGAACTTCTCGATCTTGCCGATGTTCCTCAATACTAACCCGTTCCCATCGCCGGCATCGTCGTTGTTCACGAGCCCAGAGAGAAAGTTTGTACCAGCGGTCAGGTCCACACTCTGGTTGCTGAGTTCCCGCAGGTTATGGAAGTGCTGCTGATGCAGCGGCTTCAGCAGGTTTTCTCTCCAGAGCTCGGCTCCCTCGGAGACGTTTCCGATCTCTCCCTCGATCTTCATATCCTGGAGAATGTCAATTCTCTCCTTGCCCTTCGAGCGCCTATTGAATGTCGTGCTTGTAGTGGTAGATTTGCGTGAGTCCTGGCGTGACTCGTTGTTGTTGTTGCTGTTGTGGTAACTCCCACCATCGAGACCAGCTCCGTCATCGGAATCAATGTCACATAGAAACGATATGAACACCTTTTTTGATATGCATGCGGCAACCATTAATGAATGGATTCTCAAGTCGGTGATCTTCAGCCTCACCGGCAGTCGGATAAACTCTGGAGCAGGATAGTTCACCAAAAGGTCGCAGATGATCTCGATGTATAACTGCGAGTCCCAGTTCACGTCCACAGAGAGCTGTATATCCAGGCTCGTATCCGGGTTACTGTAGTTTTCTCCTGAGAAAAACGAGCTGTTGTTGTTGTTGGCTTTATTGTTTGGAAGCCCATTCGGATTTCTCTGGCGGTTCATGTCGTTGCTCTGGTCGCCATCAGAGTAGATGTCCCCCCCGTTAAGGTGGACCCCGGACAAGCCGTTTAGAAGACTAGAAAATATCTTCCCGTCGTCAAAAGTACCCTCGTGCTCATTATAATCGGGCTGAAAGTAGTCACTTTCTGATTCCATGCTACCACTGCCGTTGCTTGCATTGTTCAGCTGCGCATTGCCACCAGCCATCCGAAAGCCGCCCAATCCAACACCCATGCGGCCCAGCGTTGGCGTAAATCCAGAGCTCGTTCGAGGCATCAAGATTGAGTTCGGATTGTTCATGAACGGATGAGGAGAAGGTGACCTGGAAGGCGGAAGGATCTGGTTCCTCAGTACAGACACCCGGTTCTTGCCTCTATCATCTCCAGAATCTTCGCCATCTGTTCCACTGATACCGTGATCTCGTGTATCAGCGTGGGGCTTCCGTCTACTACCCTCTTCTGCCTCCTGATTTGCCTCAATTTCCCCTCCCTCCTCTTCTTCTTCTCCTTCTTCTTCTTCTCCTTCTTCTTCCTCTCTTTCTTCCTCTCCCTCATCGTGTGCTTCATTTGCCGACATATAGAACTCACTGAACGGAACGTCAATGTCCCTGATGGTGATTTCCGGCGCCGTCTTGCCGAACTTGAAGTCAATCACCTGCAAGTTAGCTAGATAATGAGGTAGCTCGACAGTTGACAGCTTCGAGTTCAAGAACTCCCGCAATGACAGTGCCAGCTGTTCATCGTTGCATATGGTGTCCCATTGAATGTCAAAAGACATCGATTATCCTTCGAAAGCCTCCTCTCTGCTGCCGTGCCTGGCCTCAAGGTGGAATAGCTGCAGTGCAAGAAACTGTAATGCTGGCTGTTGAAACATTTTTTCTCGTCTCGGCCTTATTGCTTCAAATTGGTGCTCTTTACTTGCCACCATGCCTTTTATACTTCTTGTCATGTTTCTAGTCTAGTGTAAGAATTGGGTGAAGGCAGGAAATCATCGAACAACTCAACATGCTCAGAAACTTCATACGTCGTGTTTCAACATCGGTAACGCCAAAGTCCAAGGGGACAGCTGTGGTTTTCATGAACATGGGCGGTCCTTCAACCGTTCCCGAAACTAGAGACTTTTTGTTTCGTTTATTCTCGGACGGAGACTTGATTCCGTTGGGACCATTCCAGAATGCCATCGCTAAGTTCATCACTTGGAGGAGAACACCAATGATCGAGAAATACTACCAAACTATCGGGGGCGGATCGCCAATTCGGAAATGGTCCGAGTTTCAAGCGGCCAAGGCGTGTGAACGTTTGGATAAGATATCTCCGGAAACTGCACCTCATCATCCGTACGTTGCGTTCCGTTATGCAAACCCTTTAACAAAAGAGACTCTTCAGGAGATGCTATCCGACGGTATTACTAGAGCCGTTGCATTCAGTCAGTACCCTCAATTCAGTTACTCGACCACTGCTTCTTCTATCAACGATCTATACAGATTATCGAAAGTACACGATCCAGAGGGCCAAATCAACTGGTCCATTATTGACAGGTGGCCTCAGCACCCTTGTTTGGTGGAAACCTTTGCCAACCATATTACAGACGCACTCCAAAAGTTCCCCGAGAATGTTAGAGGCGAAGTTGTCATTCAATTTTCTGCACATTCTTTGCCAATGGACATTATCAACAGAGGTGATTCGTATCCCGCCGAAGTCGCTGCTACAGTATATGCTGTCATGCAAAAATTGAACTTCTCAAACCCTTATAGACTCACTTGGCAATCACAAGTCGGTCCAAAGCCTTGGCTAGGTGCACAGACTGAAAAGACGTGTGAAAGGATCACTAATTATGAATCAGTGCCAGGTGTTGTTATAGTTCCTATTGCTTTCACTTCGGATCATATAGAAACACTACACGAATTGGACATTGAGCTTAAGGAAGCTATCGATCACCCAGATAAAGTTGTCAGATGCGAATCATTGAATGGAGATCCTATTTTCCTCGAAGGATTGGCTGATTTGGTGAAAGACCACCTAAAATCAGGTAAATTATACTCAAAACAACTTCCTCTAGACTACAAGTTGGGTAGTGTTTCTGCAAAAAATGTTTTCAAACACCCAGATGAGTTCTTTGGTGACAGGAACCAAAAGAAAGCCTAAATTAATACTACGTTGTATATACTCTGTCACGATTATTTATTTCTCGAAAAGTTCTATTATCTCTCAAACTTCTTTACTAGTTTATATTCTTCCTTCTCTTCCTTTTTTTATCGCTCACTATATCAATGCTACTGGAAACTTGAATCAATCCCTGGAGCCATAATTATTTTAACGTTTGAGAATGCTTTGATATGCCCAATGTAACATCTTTTCAAACTACAACATTTGCCTTTCCATTGAAGACGCTGGAACGATTTTCCTAGCTTTGGTCGAAAGGAGAATCAGTAAAATACAGTTCTGGAACCTACACATACATACAAAATCTCTAGTATACATAACATTTAGTGTTTGTCACTTTCTTCTACTTTGGAGATTGTGTCGAGAACTTCCTTGTAAAATTTGGATTTCTCACTATCGCCATCCTTTTTGCTACCTGTGTCATCTCTTCTAATTAACTCCTTTATACAGAAGGCATATCTGATCCATTCTTCCTCGGAGCAAAGTTTCAACCTGTCGTTCAATTTTTTGATCAACTGACTACGCTGTTTATCTTTGTTAATAAAAGGCAACACAAACTTGATAACTTCTTTGAACTTTTCTATCGAGAAAGGTTCTTCAGTCGGACTTGGATCATTCAAATGTTGATTTAATCCACTTAACATTTCAATGAAGCCGTTATAAATTGCATTGTCTTTCGTGGCAAGTTCCTGGAAGAACAACTTAGACATTTCCCTCAAGCCTTTGTCTTCATGCACCAATAGCTTTGCTAGTTGAGACAATTGTCCTTTCACTTTGATTTGACCTGCTAAAATCAAGAAAGTTACCGTCATTAAGCAAGTTCGTTGAACAGTTAAATCTCTATCTTGTAGCAAACTGTATAAAGCACTCCGGTTTTCATCAATGATATTGGTGAAGCACACAGCAACATCTCCTAATCCCAAGACTAAGTTACTTCTGACGATGGAATCACGAGATTTTTCCATCAATGAAAGGTATAACCCAAGGTGACTTTCGCAGAACCGTGGAGAAATACACATGAATTTAGCAAAACATAATGTAGCTTGTCTTTGCAAGAGTTCATTCTTATATTTCTTTGGTTTTGTTATAGTTTCCGTCAAAATTGGAATGAATTTAGCCAATATTGAATTGGGACCGTATAATAATTCTTTTTCTTTGATATTTTGAACAGCATCTGTAAATTCATCTTCATTTGTTCCTCCTATCATGTCGAGTTCCATATCTTGTTCGTTCTTTTTGTTTTCATTGTCTTGCTTTTTTCGCTTGAAATCTGCTTCACATTTTTCCAAATATATGATAGTCTTCAAACCTACGTGTCCCAAGAGAAAAAAAAGCTGACTCAAGGAAACCGTTTTACTCTTGGATGAGTTTCCATTTTGTTCGTTATCACTAAAAATTTCTAAAGCTTTCAGTTTCAAAACTTCGGTTGCAGATTCGTCGGCATTAGGATCAATTTCATATAAAGTATTCAAAGCTTCTTCAGCCAAGTTAAACCAATCACCGTCACTCGTATTGAGTAAAAGGATTTTCTTTAATTGCTCTATCACTGCTTTGAAGTCTGGGTATACATAATCTGCTGGTACCTTTTTAGGTATCGTTCTTCGTAATGCAATACACGTAAAGCTAGTCACTTGATAATTTATATTATAGGTTTTTAATCCATAATTCAATAGCCACTCGATTTTCCTCTGCATGATTCTGTAATCGGCTAAGGTAATCATACTTAAAACAATGATTGCACCCCTTTTCTCTTTGACGTATTTTGAGTTTATGAAACTATTCCACAAAGCATCAACAACCTGCGGAGTTATCCAATAGGTGTATCGAGGAACATAATGCTCATCTTCCTTCTCCCTTTTCGAAACTTCGACTAATTTTCCTTTATAGATTTCAACAATCAGTTTCTCAAGTGATATCAAATCAGCCATGCTGCAGTTGTATGTGAGTTTAATCAAAGATGTTGCAACATAAATGATTTTGTTTGTCTGAGATTCCTGTTCATATGGAGTCAAAAACATGGTAATATATGCATCCGTCAACTTTTCAACAATTTTATTACCATCCTCATTTGAGCCATTTTTCCATATCAAGTGCAACATTTGTTTGATGCCTACCTTAGCAGATGCAATATCATAGGCGTCACCAACCACAAAGTATTCTATAGCAGAAACTGCATCACTTTTGATTTTAGAGTTGAGTAACGTGCTTGCAATCTCAAAAGATTTGTCTAGCAATCTAATGAATATACATGCATCACGACAAAATGATCGTTTCAAAACTATTTCAACTACCTCACGAGGTAAATTCCCGGCTGAAATGTCACTCTCTGGTTCTGGTATAGCCCCGACAACAGATTCAAAGACATCTTTCACTTCATGTTGATTTTCTGCATCCTCAATAACTGTACTTAGCTCCTGATCCTCTAACTCTTCTTTGCGAATGACAGTGTAAGTTACTCCATTGTCAAAATTTTTTATCAGTTTGGTACAGTCTATATAGCTGTTCCAGTAAAAGCTCCATGAGAGTTTCCCATCATCAACAGTATAAGGATGATTCTTAATGATACACTTCAATAGACAGACTGCTGCCTTCCGTACAAAACTTGATTTTTCTTCCAAATGTCGAATACAAAAGATAGTCCAGCGATATCTGTATTCTTTAAAGTTTATCAGCGATTTATCGTTCGAATGGATCAACTCTAGAGCTTGAAAGCATCTTTGACGAACAATTTGGTAAGTATCTAGTAGATAAGTTTCGAGAGTTTCAATCAGGGAAGATATTGCTTCACCGTGTTCTTCCATCAGCTCCTGTGATGTTGAGAGCGCATTGACACAATTACCATAGCAAATCATTGTTGAAGCACGAATTGTCTGTGTGGAATCCTGAAAAGGTTTGAATAGTTCTATGAATGAAATAATATCAGAGCCTAAAAGCTCGGACAACTTTATAAGGAAAATGCTAATATTTTTTGCCAAATTTGGTCCGACATCTTGAATGGAAGACAAAGAGACTAAAACGTCTTGCAATAAGTTCCTATTATCGTATGTCTCCACTGAAGTGGAAACAATCTCTGCAATGGGCTCTGCCAAGTGTTCAGAAAATGGTAACGCCATTGTCAAACGATGTGAGACTTGGTTATTTTGTTGGTGACTTTTGGCAACTATACATAGCAGTTTGACTAGCAGGAATTTATTGGTCTTCTCCTTAATCGTCTCCTTGGACATCATTATGGAGTACGCAGATTTCAAAACAACATCACAAAATTCTACTAGCTCTTGTTCACCTTGAAATATTGTTGAAAGTTGCCGACTCAGTAAGTCACACAGAGTACTCAACGTCGAAGCCAAGATAGTATTCAAGCCACTCAACCGTCTTTTCTCCACTTCATGTTCTGTATTTGGAGTTTTCCCTTTTCGCTTCTCCTCTGACTCAAATAATATGATTAGATGTTGGACCGAGATGAATATTAAATATATGTAGTAGTAGAGAACCTGTTTATGTTCGGACGCGTCTATATTAAATCCTTCTGCATCTATAATTTCAATTTCAGCCTGTATAGATTTCGTGAGAGTAAAGTATATTGCTGTCAACTTTCTCATATCTTTTGTTTCTGGTATATAATAAATCAGTTGTTTGGTATTTTCAAGTATGTCTTCATTGACGATATTCAGAGGTGACGCCGCCAAAGTGTCCGAAACCGTGTTAAAACAGGATGTATAAGAAAAGCCTTCATCAGGACGTGTATCGGTAGAGAATTCACTCACAGCTGTATCAAGAAGGAACTCCATTGTGTGTACGACTGTAGCGGAGACTCCCGTTGGTCTGTGAAGCAGGAGATCATGTAGTAGATCGAAACAACAACATCGCTGAAATCATGAAAACATGAAACGGATTTGTATTTTTTAAGACGCTGCAGCATTTTCCCGGGTTTCTTTCTTTCCCATCATTGTGGGTTCTTCTCACGTGCCTTGTCTGAGCAAGAGTTCGGCATATATTCAAAGGCAGATAGGATGAATGAACGTAAGAGCATAAACAGATACTACCCGCCGAATGAGGATCCTTCAAAGGTGAAGTTTTCGAACAAAATCAGCAAAAAATCGAAAAATGGGAAGCCCAAACCCGATAGTGTGAGGTTGATGGCCCCATTTTCAATGAAATGTTTAAAATGTAAAGAATATATTGCATCATCCAGAAAGTTTAATGCACGGAAAGAAAAGACAGATCGAGATTATTTGGGAATTAACATACTTCGGTTCAGCTTGCGTTGTCCGAGATGTTACGCTGAACTGATATATGAAACAGATCCTAAAAATGGAGACTATCAATGCGTCAGCGGATGCAAGAAGAACTACGAACGTTCAGCACCAATCAAGGAGAATGAAAGCATAGATGAGATGATTGTAAGACTTGAGAAAGAATCGAAAGAAGATGAGAGGATGAAGGAGTTAGAACGAAAAGGTGGTAAGAAAAACGTTCTTACAAGTGAGGAAACTGGTATGGAACAGTTGGAGAAGAGACTTGTTGAGCAACAGAAGGAGAAAGAAAGAGTGGAAGAGTTGGAGGAGCTACAGGAGCAAATGCAGAATCTTGAACAGCGTCGGAACCAAATGGACGAATCGACTAGAATACGAACCACCAGTAAAGCCGATAATGATCTTCCTACAGAGGATCTGGATCAGGAGGCGAAAAGGGCGTTTGATGAATTCAAAAAAGCAAAGGAGAAGCAGCAAAGCGCCGGAGTCCTGGCAACAGCATACTCTTCATCTTCGGATGAAGGGGAAGAGAAAGAGGACCAAACGGAAGATAAGGACAGTATTTCACAACACGTGGTAGGATCGAAGCGTTCGTTAGTGGAACCAGTCAAAGGGATAGTAAGGCGTAAAAAGACAAAGATCATTTTGTGAAATCGTACGGGAAAAAGTTATTTCAATTTATTACAAAATATATAGTATGTGAATAGAACAGATATATTTATGGACTAATGTACAATGCAGGAGGAGTAGATAAGGTTCTGCTTTCAGTCCCTTAGGCGGGCATAACCTTTAAGTAACGCGTTGGACACCCCAATTCTCCTGTTTTCTAAGGCAGCTATCAGATCTCTGAGAACAATTGCCTGCTCTTCTCGAGCTTCTCGATATCTGATACCATTATCACCACGAAAATTGATAGCGTTAGAAGACGAAGACGAAGACTGCATCCAAGAGTACTTCTTTTTCTTGGAACCGCTCATCATCAGAGATGCAGTCAGATTAGTCTGCTTATGATCTTGGATTAAATCCTCTTCCAGCTTTTCTTCTTCCAAACCTAGAAAGATTCTTCTCCTTATTCTCTTGTCTTCTCGGTCCTTGTGTTTCGACGCGATATCTCTCAATGCTTTCGACAATTCTGATTTGCTGTTTAAACTTGAATGTGAGTTCACCGAGCTCTTAGATTTCGACTTCTTGCCGCCGCTCTTGCTGGTACTCTTCTGAATATTGGAGGAGTGTCTTCGATGTCTCATCATTACAATGGTGTCTGTCAATATTTGTGTCATGTAGTGTTCGCACGAGGCGGATATTAGATTCGAAACTTCGTGGTCCGTAACAACAGGTTTGATTCCTTGCTCCTCGAGAGTTTTGTTCATGAACCAACGCAGCTGGTTTGGTTTCAAAAATGTGTTTTGCTCGATCTGCCTCTTGGAAATTGACAATCCGGTGACCATCGCCTCCTCTTCGGCACGAATGTTGACCCCGGATGCTGCCACAGCATCAGACAGCACTTCATGGTTGTCTGACTGCAATGCCTTATTTGTTTGTTTCTTCTTCTGCGGGGTCTGTGTGGCCTGTGTGGCCTGTGTGAGCAGAGGAGGCTGCACACTCGAAATTGGAGCCTCTTGTCCCCCGTCCGTCGACGGCTTAGTGGTAGGCATACTTGGCTATCCTTTGCTTCCCCAGTTATGGATTAATTGTTTAACAAACTCCAATACATCCCAGGCATGTTTGATAGCAGTCTCTCGAAGCTATCATCCGAGAGAGGGCAAAATAGCTTAAAGTTGGAAAAAAGAGAAAATCAAATTAAGAAATTACGCCGATCGACCCAAATCTGACAAAATCTCCTGAAGTATCCGTGCACCATTGGCTTTGAGACTCTTTCCCGATTGGGAGAACATGTATCTGAAACTTTTTTTTTTCGTTTTCTTCACCTCTTGTCAAGCATTTCATCATCTCTTTCGGATCCTACCGTTTTGATCAAGAACTTTTCACCACAGTTAAGACCACGGAGAAAGCAAATACCAGGTCAACATAATATGTCAACGACAGCACCATTGATCCACTTTTCAACACATGAGAATTTTACCACGAGACTCCTGCTGGCCACGCTTTCTGGAAAGTCTATAAAGATATCAAACACCCGTTCAGATGCACTGAATCCTGGTTTGGAAGATTACGAGATATCGTTTTTGAGGCTCTTGGAATCGGTCACCAACGGTTCCATAATAGAAATATCGTATACGGGTACGTCATTGATCTACCGTCCAGGTCTGATCACGGGAGGTTCGTTCAGCCACAACTGTCCAACCTCTAAGTCTGTATCGTACTTCATCATTCCAATGTTGATGTTGGCGCCTTTTTCAAAAAAGAAGTTTTCGATTGTTTTCAGAGGATTAACCTCGAACAAAAATGAAGTGGGCCTTGACTTCATCAAATGGGGGTTTATCCCATTGATGGATAAATTTGGTGTTCGGGATGTCGAGCTGCATACTTTGAAAAGAGGTTCTTACCCCAATGCAGGTGGTGAGGTCCATTTAATCGTCAACTCACTAATTCCTCAGCCGATTACCGTGCATATGTTGGAGATACCAAATATTTCGTCTGTTAGAGGTATCGCATGGTGTACGAGAGTTTCCCCATCGGTCGTCAATCGTCTAGTGGACTCAGCAAGAAGCGTTTTGAGAATAACCGGATGCGAGGTCAATATAACAACAGATGTCTGGAGAGGTGAGAACTCGGGTAAATCTCCTGGTTTTGGATTGACGTTATTCACAGAATCGAAAAAGTCACCTCTGCGATATATCCTCGATGATGTTGCAGAGAACGGTGAGACTCCAGAAGATTTGGCAGAAGCGTTATCTTATAGATTTTTGGAACTCATAGAAAACAGCGGATGTGTGCCAAGATCACAACTAGAAATGGCGTTTATCTTCATGGTTATAGGTAAGGAAGATATCGGTAGACTCATAGTGAACAAAGATCAAATAGATTCCGGATTGGTTCAATTGATGAGAGACATCAAGACGTTGTTCAATACTGAATTCTACTTTCAGGAAGATGATGAGTACGATAACGCTCTCATTGCAACATGCAAAGGAATTGGTTTTACTAATGCCTCCAAAAAGATCGCTTGATTCTTAATAACTATGTAAAATACTTGTATGTACATAAATTTGGATGTTAGGTTCCTAGCGGCAAATCCTTCAAATCGTTCAACAACCTTTGGATGTTGTCGTTTTTTGTTTCCTGGAATTTACTTCTTTCGTCAAACCAGTTTTGGAAAACCTCACTTATGAGATACTTCACTTTTTGGAACAATTTGAACTCATTGACAAAGGTCGTTTTCACCAAGATTATTCGCGATATCAGCATGCTCAATTGGTCCATGGATGTGATTAGTACATTGATATGCTTGTCGATCTCAGAGCCTCTTATATCTGACTTCATCTTCAGCTGTTTGATTTTCTCATTGTTTTTAATGATTCTTTGCAGCAAGTTCTGGATCTCCTTCTCACTATCAGTTTTGTAGTTGAAAAACCTTTCAATCAAGAAGTGTAAACCAATCAAGTAGTCTTGAAAACTTTTCCAGGACTCCAAGATTTCATTATTGATAACTAAAATTTCTTCTTCTTTTAGCTTTCTTGAACCCACAAAATATTTGCACACTTGGGAAAGTATGGAATTGATGATAGTCATGTTTTGAGTTTCATCGTCGATCCTTTTGGACCTGTTTTCAATCAAATTGTCCATGCTAAAGACGTCGCTGTCAGTTTTAATCAAGTTCTCCAAAAATATGGCAAACCGCTGATGATCTGCAGATAACGCTAGCTCACGTTTTTCTATCCTTTCAACTAATAAATACAATTTGGACCAGAATTCTGCTAGCCTTGATAATTTTTCATTCAACGAATTCAAATTAGTGATGAACTCTTTGTCCATAAAGTTCACAGGACTCTCATTCCAGATCTGGTTGATATTATTAATAACAAGTTCGTTTCGGTTGGAGCTCGTGTGATTCTCCTCGCCTCCACGAATGTTATCTTCGTTGTCTTCGAAGTCGCTTTCGTCGTCTCTCAAGCCCTTGAGCACATCCGACAGATCAATTTTGAACCTCCTCGGAAGATTGATGCGTATGCCGTCAAACTCATCATTCAACTCTATGTTTGCAAATTTTTTCCAGTTGGAGAAGTCGTTTGGCACGGTCAAGAACATTACGACTAAATTTTCGTTCGAAAGTATAGGGTGCTTGCAAAGTTGGTAGAGGAATCTTTGTAATCCTCGTCTTCGTTTTTGCAAAAATAAAACATCGTTTGAAGAGGCTACTGGGAAAGAAAAGTGTTTTGTTAGTATCTTGGAAAGAGGGTGAAAAGAAGTCGAAACAGAAAAGAAATCAATACGTACATGCAAACTTCTTTGGTGGTAATTCAGGTATCAGTCTGAAAGGGTACTTTTTCCATAGGACCTCGACTAGCCACGCAAAATCCGAGTATCTTCTAATGACCTTGGTCCCGTCTTCGTTCGGGCCTTTCGACTTGCTATCTCGAGCCGACTTTGACTTGTCACCGGGGACGAGGTACTCGCTGCTGAACTTCAACGTGTGCGATATCAAGTAGTTTGTGTGTTTGAATACCAAACCCTCCTTTTCGGGGATCTCCCGGACCCTGACTATCAACCCGTCAGCAGCGTTCTTCAGTGTGAGAGGGTTGAACTTCTTGATCTCGTCGTCAGACCACACCTTCACATCCACAGGCCATGCCAAATTTTCCTCGTTTTCGTCCTGTTCGTAGTCGTCGGAAGCCTCGTTGGCACCTCCGTTGCTTCTACTTTCACGGCCGCTGAGCACGTCCGCCGCTTCAGCACGAATCACATCGGGTCTGTTGCTGTAATTACCAAAGTTGCTGCTGCTACCGCTACCGTTGCTGTGCTTGTTGCTGTTGTCAATGCTGAGATTCGCCAGCCCGCCTAACGTCGAGCTGGTGTTCGGCGTCTTGTGCGTCGACTTGGAGTTGTTGCTGCTGTGCGAGAGAATGTTGAATGAGTTGTAGTCACCCCAATTGTTGTTGGTACTGTATCCAAGCGGATCCGGCTCTCCGATCATCGAGTCCATCATGGAGGACGCCGTCGAGTCGCCAAAGATGTTCAACGTCGCAGACAGGCTGGCGTCCAATCCGGTGATCCTGTTCTCGTTGTTCGCCACAGGCTGCTTCGGGGTCTCATCCGCCCACGGGTCGGCGGCATCGTAGCTCATCGGGTCACTTGTGTTCTGGCTGGCAACGGAAAGCTCCAATGCCCTTCCGAACAGCCTCTGCACTTCAACATCAAGGCTGCAAGTGGCCTCGGTCTTGTTGCCTTCTCCCATTGACACCCCTCCTGCCGCGTATGTGACTGGCGGATTTCCCTTTCCGGACATGTCTATCTACTTACCCGTTACCTGTTTACCCGAGGGTCTATACTTTCTACATAGCGGACAGTACCTGCTCGAGCTCTGGGGACCATCGGTTGTACTCCGCCTCTTTTGCGACCGGTATTTCGGCCTACGTGATGACCCGGAAGGCGTTATGGATGTCATCGGAGTTCCAGTCGAAGGTCGCCGTGTACACCAGTCTGCGATTGTCCCAGCGGACCCGGACATGTGCATCCATACAGCTCTCAATGTGGTTCAGCAGGGACATCAGAAGATAGTCGGACTGCTCCATCTTGAGCCTAGCAATACTCAAAAAGGGCGGTTGATGAAAAGACTTTTCCTGCGTATAAGAGGGTGATATCTAACGAGCAGGTGGACCAAATCGACGGACTCCTTCCTGATCACGCCGCCCTTGCTCGCATAGACGGAGGGAAGGCCTTTCGACATCGTAAATAACTTCAAGTTCTGGATGAGTTCCTTCATGAGGGACTGAAGTGGTCGTACGCCTCGACCGTGTCGTTGAACTGTGTATAGCCGCCCATGCCGGGCTATAGCATCGTGAAGATAGTGATACCCGGCGGCTGCCGCTCGTACGAGACGTCCAAGTGCCAATCAACGCATTGAGCCGGGCAGACATCATGTTCTGCTTCTCGTTGGCACCGCCCCGGCGAGGTGGTGTGGAAGATGCACTCGCCAAACGGATATCCCAATCGAATGGACGTGCAAGGGCCGAAATAGCCACGCCACGCCTGGACGTACTCGAAGCTCTGATTCTTGAAGCCCTATCCTCTGAATGCCACGACCCGATAAGTAACGCCATATCGGCCTGGGTCGGCGTGAGCGCATTCAGCTGGGGCCCTTTCACGACTGGGCCCAGCTTCGGGCTTAATCTTGCATGCTCAATCCCCGGTACCGACAGCAGGAATCTAAACTTCGGGTCCCGAACATCGCTCTGTCGACGTGAACAAACCGATATGGTCAGCATGGCATCTCAGACTAGCCGTCGGCGTCCTCCTTTCGGAAATGCAACGAGTAAGTGTTGTTACTTCTGCCTAGAACCGACATTTGCTTCCTCCTCCTCTCGGTTCCTTTCCTCTGGTGACATTGAACCACATAAACTCAGCCCACATAGCCACTGTACTAGCAGCAGGGGACCGAGCTCCCTATACTCTGATGTCAGTTCCCTCGTTATATACTTTCGGCCGCTTATCAGAGCCACAAGCAGTAGCTGTCGTGAGCGGAAATAAAACGGCGCGGCAGTTTGATAAGAGCTAGAGCGGGCGTCGGGATCTTCAAGACCTATGTTCCGCCAGATAAAACACAAATGGGAGAGGAGTAGGGAGGCACAACCACACAACCTAATTCGACAGATCTTGTGGCTGCATCTTCTATTTACGGATAGTTGGATTACTGACTAGTATCAAAGTACTGATTTTCTGGTGTGTGTGAAGACTTCGGAACAATATACCCACTTATCATCTGCAGGTAGGAGAAGAGACCACTGGATTCAAGCAGACGTTATTAAATAAGGTCCGAGTATGACTAAAACCTTGGATGTGAAGAAGGTTGCAATTATCGGCGGTGGTCCCGGCGGATTGACTGTATTGAACGAGTTACTTCACACGGGCAAGGACGGGAAGAGCACTATCGTGAGCCCCACATCCAACTCCAGCTATCCGGCAGACCCAGCATTCGACGAGATCGTTGTGTTCGAACAGAACGACAGAATTGGTGGCGTTTGGTCGTATTCGAAGGATGCCGACCCACCCTTCCCCGCACATGTGGAGCACTACTCCAAACCAGAATCGTTAAGACCGCATTTGACAGATACTGCACTGGAAGGGTTGGAAACAGCAGATGCACGCCACCCCATAAGCATTCCCGCCATTGGAGATGTAGCTAAAAACTACAAGAAGCGTTGGAATAAAAGTGCTGTGTACGATCACCTTTTCACAAATATTCCAAACTTCTTAATGAGATTCTCAACTAGTTTTGGAGATGATAT
This sequence comes from Pichia sp. NRRL Y-27259, assembly GCA_030563085.1. NCBI lineage: Eukaryota > Fungi > Ascomycota > Pichiomycetes > Pichiales > Pichiaceae > Pichia > Pichia sp. NRRL Y-27259. The sequence goes on from JAKUBB010000041.1 coordinate 49,717, forward strand.
CCATTTAGACAAAAATTCAAAAGTTTATGAACCTTTCGCCACTCATCAGAATGTTCTCAATTACTTGAACGGTTATGTGAAAAAGTACGATTTGCTCAAGTATATACGTTTCAATACGTCTGTTGAAAAGGTCTATAAAAAGGGCAATAAATGGTACGTTTCTGTCTGCAAGTACAGCAAAGAAACCAACTCGTTCCAGTACTACACTGAAACGTTTGACGCTGTTGTGGTCTCAATCGGTCGTTTCAACGTTCCATTTTTCCCGAAAATTGAAGGCTTACACTACTTCAATCAGGCCCATCCAGGGGTGATTCTTCACTCCAAGTCGTTCAGAAGTACTGAACATTTAAAAGGCAAGAAGGTCATGATTGTCGGTAGTAGTGTCAGTGCCTTGGACATTGCTCAGTACTTGATTCCTATATGCGATTTCCATATTTCAAGTAACAGTCATTCTGCAACTGTTGATGGGACATCAGATGAGATCGTGCGTCCAAAGAAAGACTGGGTTGAAAAGGTCTTTTCAGATAACAACTTAAAATGGACCAAGCATGGGCGAATCGCTCGTTTTCATGGTATTACAGTCGAGTTCGAAGACGGTACTAAAGAAACTGGCTTTGATAGCATAATATTCTGTACTGGTTATCATCTCTACTATCCATTTTTGGATATCCCAGAGAATAAGGATAAAGGATACATTTCTATTTCCTCTGGGTTCGATGGGAACCCCAACTACGCTTTGAATAAAGTTGATAATCTTTATCTTTACACGTTCACTATTTCAGATCCAACGTTATGCCATACTGGTATTGCGCATAATCCATTGTTCTTTTTGACTTCCGAAGCGAACGCAATTGCAATTGCAGGTGTCTGGTCCGGCAGCAAGACATTAGCTTCGGCAGAAGTACAGAGGGAGTTTATCAGAAACAGATTCAAGGATAAAAAGTTTGGATTTCAAGTCTATGATGAAACTACAATCAGAGATTTGATTACAAGCTGTTATGCTTTGGGTCCCGAAGATCGGTTCAATTTTTTACCATATATCCGTGATGGTGATATTCGGGAGTCCAAGAAGGTTTTATATAATCTTTTCTATAAATTCTCCAAGGGAGAATTGGATGAGTTTGACAAATCCATCCAATATAGCAATCAATAAGTGTCTATATACCGATGCAGTTTATAATAAAGAAAGATTAAGTGATTATGAAAATGTTAAAAATGATAACAGAACAAAGAGTTTATTATACTTGACAGGCTGAATTACAACCTATTCTTTTTTTTTGCTAGGCTTTACTCTCCATTTCTCTGCTTTAAATTTCTTTCTAGGCAGCTTTCCTCTCTATATACTTGAATAACTAATATATGTGCCATTCTATCGTGATGCTCTTGTATTTACCACCCGTTATTTGGCCATTAGTACTCTTTGGGTTTGGCCACATGTCAAGATCTCACGTTTACGGATTGGGAAATTTCAGAGATATCGTGTGGGAAAGAGGTGAAAAACTTGTTCTTGTCTTTGCTACACATAAGCACTATATATTTAATATGGATCTTAGGGAACAGATCCAAGCATGCTATGACACTAGAGGACACACATGATTATTATACAAAAGCCTCTGTCTGAGATTATATTAGACCATCAGAAGCGGCGACTCAGATGGAGATCTTGTTTTCTTTGTACCTAGAGTCTACACGCTCCAACGAAAGTGCTTAAATAGTAGTCAAAACTACAGTTACTCAGGCTATTGCTATAGGGATGAACAAATTGAAAAGCAGCAGTGTGAGAGATATAGATGAAAAGAGCAAAGGCTACTCGAAAGTATGGTGTATGCTTTTTGCACATGATGTCCGGTTAAGTAAGGTGATGGGTAGCCAAAGTTCAATAGATTTCATGGAGGCCGACGTTAGACTCCCCAAGTTCCAGCAACTAAAGTTTCCAACCTACCTAAATACTGGGTCCAGTAGATAACTCTGAAGAATACCAGCTCCAATTAACAAGAACTATCAGCTGAGTAAGATATTTTACAAATTCTTGAGATACGGGTCATCGGTGATGAAAGGTACCTTGATATATACTGTATCAAGCATCAAGAAGTCATGGGAGCTAAAAAGGAAATTTCATGAGTGGGTAAACGATCTCCCACCCACATTGAAAAATATATTTGATAAAGCCCCAGGCAGTATTTTCAACTACTAAGTTCATTTCACTTCACGTACCACTACCATTTTATCAATTTAGGATTACCGTTTTGATGTTGATCCTTAGGATCATGCAAATTGAAAAGCCCATCAAGATGAGAAAAACTGACTTAATATTTGTTCTAGCTGTTTCTGCTGCTAGTTAATCAAAACAATTGTTTAATATAATCAATTTTGAGTTTGAGAATGAAGTTTTAACGGATCAGTCTACAAATGTATTTATATCTTATACCATAGCACATTGATTTTTGCCATTGCAATTGCTGTGGTGTCCAACAAAAATGCAGATTTGATCTTAGGTCTCAAACATTTGGAGGCCAAGAGTAATGTTTCGAATGAAAAGATATCGCACATCATACTTGAGATTAACGAATTAAACAAAGCTACAGCCTTTAGCATCTCGCTCCAATCAGGAGGCGCCTCAGAACATTGAAAATTGGTTGAAAATGCTTTCCATTTTTTAGACTCTGATAGGGATTATGAGAAGGATGAAATGCCGACTCTGAATCAGTCGCCCTTGCTCACTCCTAACTCCGAGCCTTTCAATAAAAATCTGGACATTCTGTCCCATACCATAAATATAAACACGGACGAGCTCTGGAAAACAATAAACTATGATTAGAATTCATATGAAGGATGCGATGTGTTGTTTACAGAGTTCAAAGAACCAGATAGCCATTTTAAAGGCTAGCCTCAGATTAATGGAGAACATATTTTGTTTATCTTTTAATGTAGCATTTGTTTATACAACGACTATACCTCATCTTTTCTACTTCTTTTCGGAATATGGTGGCAGTGCAACTGCACCTTTTTGCTCGGTAAGACGGATATAGCATTCTGGACGCCTGTGTCTTTCAAAATCGAACATTTTCTGTTTGCCGACGATTGCTTCATCGAGGTCAATTTCACGGACCATAACGTCGTCATCCTCAGTTTCAGACTGCGCCATTGTTCTTCCGGTCGGATCAACGATCAGAGACCCCGCAAGTAGATTCTGGCCCTCCTCATTTCCACACTTACCCACGCTTACAGCGTAGCAGGAGTTGAAATATGCATTGGATTGTACAGACAAGTCACTGTGATACTGTCTCAAAGTTTTATCTTCCTTGTCGCCAAATAACCCTACGGCGTTTGCGACAGAGTTATAGCCTATCAACATCAGGTCCATTCCCTGCAAGGCGTAAGATCTCCAGGCCTCGGGCCACCTTCTATCATTGCATATAAGCATTCCCACAGTTGCATCGATCCACTCCGGGTTGGTTCTAACCGCCTGGAATCCTAAATCTCCATATTCGAAGTACCTTTTCTCCAACTGTTGGAAGGGAATATCTGCGATTGGCTCGACGAAGCCCGGTAAATGGACTTTCCTATATTTGTGAACTACTTCACCTCGGTTGTCGACCAGAATAGATGTATTGAAATGGTGTCCATCTTCTGTCAGCTCCGCATAACCCAGGTAAAAGCCAATTCCCCTCTGCTTAGCTAGATCAAACAAAGGTTTGCAAGGACCCTTGGTAATGTCACCCTTCTCGAAATAGCTGTCGACCTCTCCCTGGGTATCTATCAGCCACTTCGGGAAGAAGGTTGTAAGAGTTAACTCGGGGAAAACTGCCAACGTAGCGTTTTTGTCTGCTGCCTCTTCTAGCAGCCCACGCAACCTCTCAACGACTTCTTCCCTCTTAGCAGCTCTGGCAATCGGTCCCACTTGGATTGCGGCAATCTTGAACTTCCGTACTCCTGCCATTTTCTTATGTATGAGTCGCTTGGTTCTCCCATGGGGCAGCGGAGACTCGACAATCTTCTGTCAATAAATTCCAGCAAAACAAGGATGGAAGAAGATTAAATACATCCGAAACTCCAGCCACTTTCCATACGAACGGCTTGAGGAAAAGGCGATATCCCGTTATCGTAGCCGTAACCGGTGAACTGGACCGACTTTCCCGAGCACCCTTTTTGTCTGCCCTCGGTTCTCCCGTGGACCTTTTTTTGGCAAACGTCAAGTATCCACCACGGCAGCCTCGGTAGGTGCTCCAGCCTGTCGGCAGCACCAGCACGCCCCTATCTGCGTCTTCCTATTCGTCTTCTCCTCGTATGCTTTGCTGATAAGGACATCCGCCGGCACCGGGGGGGTCGCCCGCTAACGTACGCGGCCTGGCACGCGTCTAGCAGCAATTTTCTGGTCCGCTTTCCTGCCGTTGCAGATAGACGGTGGACAAGACCGTTACTTGTCAGACTGCTGTTTCTTCTTCGTAGACTGGGGGGGCTTCTTCTCTCGCTGAGAACAGTAAGATCTTTGAGAGTCTGCCAAAGAGAAAGTTAGCAGGAATGGTTGCCCGTGTCACTTGGGAACAGTTGAACAAAGCCGGCAACAGCTTGTTGTCTCCAGCCTCCGTCAGCAAGGGCCGTGTGTTCACTTCGGGCTGTTTGGGAACAGACGCCCAGGGAAAGATGCCGGAAAGCGTGGCGGAGCAGACCAAGAACGCCATCGAGAGCTTGGGCGAGGTTTTGAAGGCCAGCGGTTCGTCTTTCGACGACGTGGTGAAGGTGTTACTTTTCGTGGGAGACGCTTCGTACGTTGCAGAGGTCAACCAGATCTACAGTAAGTACTTTACCTCGAGGCCTGCACGTTCCTGTGTTGTGGTTGGTTTCCCAAACCCAAAGGTCAAGGTCGAGATCGAGTGTGTGGCCGAAGTTTCGGGTCTAGCTGCAAAACTCTAATAGGAGTCTTCTATAGCTTTATTCTGGATTCGATACTGTGTGTCCAATATAGAACTGTATATTTCGAACAAGATAGTCTTCCAACAATGACGACGAAGCCAGCGAGTTTCCCGGGAGCTCGGGAAGTTGTAGCGATATTGCCAGGGAGCCGGTGGTGCTACGGCACATGTCTGCCGCGGCGACCGGAGATCTGTAGACGTTCCCCGTCCTGCGATAAGAGTGGCCTGCATATTCCCTCATGGACGTTTAAACTTTTGTTTAAAAGTCCAATCCATTTCTCCTAGTCATGGAATATTGCTTTAGATTGCAAACATGCAGTGTTTGAATGCCTTCTCCGCTTCATTTTTTGGTCCCCCTTAATATTGCAACGATTAAGATGTCTTACGACCTGGTTATTTACAACGGAAGAATAGTCACGGCTTCGGACACCCTTCCCTGCTCGATATATATTGGCATAAAAGATGGTATCATAGAGACAATAACAACATCCAGGATCTTTGGAAAAAGGGAGATTGACGCCGAAGGCGGATACATTATGCCCGGCGGTGTCGACTCTCATGTCCATATCGACCAGGATAATGCTCCGGCCGGCGACAACTTTGAGTCTGGCTCGAGGTCAGCTGTTGCTGGCGGTACTACAACCATGATTCCTTTTGCGATTCAGCCCAAAAAGGAGTATGATTTGCTGAAGGTCACCGAGGAGTATCATCGGAGAGCAAACAAGAACGGTGGTTCGTACTGCGACTACGGTTTCCACCTGATCATCTCCGAACCGACCCCAGAAATGCTGGAGATAAGCTTCCCTGCTGTGTGTGAGAAGGAGGCCATTACCTCCGTCAAGGTCTACACGACATACCCTAGATACAAGCTCTCAGACGAACAGTTGTTGCAAATTTTTCTAACGAACAGAAAAAACAATGTCACAACTATGGTGCACGCAGAGAATTCGGACATCATAGACTTCATTAACAATAAGTTGATGTCAAAGAAGATGACTGATCCTTTTTTCCACACTGTATCTCGGCCACAGCTTGCAGAAGACGAGGCGTCATACCGTGCAATCTCCCTGGCCAAGGTCATCGACGTCCCAATGCTCATTGTTCACATGTCATGTGAGTCGGCATTGGACCACGTCAAGAAAGCACAAACAGATCTATTGCCGATATTTGCAGAAACCTGTCCTCAGTATCTTTTCCTCACCGGAGACTACTTGAAGCACGACTGCTGTAATCATTCCAGCCACAGTGATGACTTCCAGGGTGCAAAATACATCTGTTCTCCGCCATTGAGGGCCACGCAACAAGACTTAGAGGCAGTGTGGAAACACCTCATTAATGGTACCATAACCGTCTTTAGCAGTGATCACGCTCCCTCCAAATACGACCACCCTTTGGGCAAGAAGAAAGGCTTGATCAATGGGATTCCCCACTTTAAAGACGTCCCGAATGGCTTGCCTGGTATTGAAACAAGATTGCCATTGCTGTTTTGCTATGGAGTCGAGACAGGGAGGATCACCCCGCAGAAGTTTGTCGAATTGACAGCCACAAACCCAGCAAAACTCTACGGCCTCAGTGAAACAAAGGGAACAATCGGAGTTGGTCTAAACGCAGACTTCACCATTTGGTACCCGAAGGGGAAGATGAAGAAGTTTTCCTTGACGAACGACATGCTCCATCACAGCATTGACTACACTCCATATGAAGGAATGGAATTCACCAACTGGCCGAGGTACACAATACTGAGAGGCAATGTGTGTTTCGACAGAGACAACGGAGGTGTCGTCGGGGCCAAGATCGGCATGTATCTCAGAAGAAAGGGGAGTGCCTTGGCTGGGCCGAGAACAAAGCTAAACCCTATTTTCCAGTAGCCGTTGGCTGCCTTCTTTCCACACTTTATAGCAACAGAAAGCCAAGTTTTCCGTTTAGGGAGGTTGCCGACACTGTAGATAGAGCGCAAAGACACCTCCGTCAGTTAGTCGCTCATGGGCTGTCAAGATGCTTAGCGGCAACAGTTTTCTACACCGCTAGTCGGTGGGCGATAAGCTGACGTAGCCCCAATCGGGCAGGTGTAGGCATCGTCTTGTCCTGGGGCACCGGCTCCGAAGCACTGAGATGCATTGCTGGCGGGCGGTTAGTGATTGGGCTGATGGAGAAACCATTGTGGCCCGCAGCAGCCATGGCTAGCGCATAACAATCGCTTATCTATTTCTTGCGTTAGTCATAAATCACCGGTGGGAAGACGGACTGTCCCCAGTCTGCAACGCCATGTATAAAAGGACTGGAATGTTCGCTTAACAAGAACTTAGTTAATATTCCACCGAAGCCGTCGCCTATCTTTTTCTTGATCACATCGACAGACGACAGAATGGCGGAAATTGAGATTCGTGACATTGTCGAGTCTGACTACGATGAATGGTTGAGGTTATTTGAGTTGTATTTGGTATTTTACGAGAAGTCTCTTCCAGCAGAAATCAAAGAGGCAACTTTCAAAAGAGCACTCGACCCCAGTGTTGATATGTGGTCGTCGCTAGCGATCCATCCTGAGACAAAGAAGCCTATCGGTCTTGTGAACTACTTGAGACATATGTCCACTTGGTCCGTTACAGACCAGCTCTACCTAAACGATCTATACGTCGAAGAGGGACAACGGTTAAAACATGTTGGAAGAAGCTTGATCGAGTATGTTTATGCAAAAGGTGACGCCATGGGTGCCCCTAACGTCTACTGGTGTACCGATATGACGAACCACAGAGCCCAGCTATTGTATACCAAGATCGGTTGGTACTCTGGGAAGGTGATCTACAAAAGACCACCAGGATCTTATTAAGGTTGTGCACGTGATGGCGATTTATTCGGATGGAGGTGTACTTAAAATTGTGGAAGTATAGTTATCTGACTGATGTTTGCGGAGATAGTAATTCGGGAAACCTCGATATTGGAATCGAGTATTATAGCTTAATGTAATCCCAGTTTAGTGTTTGAGAGTAATTTAACAACTATTATCTAACGAACGGCCATGCTGTTTAGAAGTCCATGTGATCTTCACGAATAGAGATTACCAAAAACTGCTTTGTCGTCCGCGACGCTTTTTTTGTTGTACCGCTTTATAAGTGAAATGGTTTGTTAAAGGACAATATCCATCTAACCAACCGGAGCGTAAACAGGAAGGGAGTCAATTACTGTTCTTCTATCTGAATCAAAGTAATATGAGTCTGTAGGAGGTCCAGAATGAGGTCTGGATAATATTTAATATCTTCTTTGGATAAAAAATTTTCAAAGTTTGAAATATTTTTCTGAAATATTCAGAGAAACAAGATTTTATGAAGTTAACGAGTTGATCATCAAAGACAGAGCAGCACGCCAGGCATGAGGATTTCGGTGTAAGTTTTCTCATGCAACCCTTCCAAGCCTCGTTGTAGGTTCATTATTACTGTCTGAATATTAAATAATACAGATGATTACACGAGTTTTCAAGTAGATGAAGTAAAGTTCACAAATAAAAAGAAGCATATAAATCTTCGCATATAGATGTTAAAATATCAAAAGGCTAATTTGGCCAATTGAATTTTTTCTTTGATGAGTGCATTAGTTCCTGAACCATTTCAAAACATGCACCACATCGAAGTGATTGTAGAATAATAGGGTTTCGATAAGTGCTGGGAGAAATTAAGCGGTTGTGTTACATTTATCAACAAGCTTAGACACCTCGGACTTTCTGTCAAGGGCTAGCCCTTTAATGACTCCGTCAATGTCTTGTCTCTTCATCTTTTGCTCGAACTTGAATTTGCTTTCGATACGGGTGATCTCGATCTCAAGACCGCAGATCGACTTCTGTAGCAAATCAACGTAACTTTGAGGCGCCTCATCGACAGCCCAAGACTTTGTTCTGCTCTGCTCCTGCTGGCCAGTGAGGTGATCTAGTTGCTTACGGACCCACTTACCGTCATCGATAACTTTTGCCTTACCGTAGCAGTGAACTGCGCCAAAATCCCACGTAGGTACCACCTTGTGCGTCTCCTCCTTGGTAGGGTAGTATGAAGGAGTGATATATGAGTCAGAAGACTTGAAGATTACCAGAATCTCAGTACCCTCCTTTTTCAGGGCTGCTAACTGGGGGTTCACTTTGGCAACGTGTGCCTGCAAATACTTGACGCCTGTTTCTTCATCGACAGACAGGAAAAATGGAATGTGGTTGGCAATCAAACCACCTTCACCAGAGGTGACAATGGTGCCTAGAGGGTTGGATCTAATTAGTTCCGCTTGAGCAGCCCACTCTTCCTCGAGATATTTTGCTGGAATGTACATTGAAAGTTAAATAAAGGCCTTGTTTTCTGATGTTGTGTATAGTGGCAAGAGAAAAGAGTAAACAAAACTTTGCAGAAAGAAAAATGCTTTTCTTTACCTGTCTCTTGTCCGCTTGATCCCGTGTTGTCTTGTCCACCGTGTCCATTCCAGCTTCGTTCTCTCAGTGCTGACTAACCCGGCCATCGTGGCTTGTAACAGATAAGCGCTTCGGTCGCCACTTCTTGCCTTATTGGGAAACCTAGGCGAGAGGTCTCGGCCGTTTTTCAATGCTGCTTCGATATCGATTCGTCCTTATCGTTTCTGCTCCAAGTATAACAGTAATGCTTATCTCTCTGACTTGATACACCGTATAGCCCTGTTGAAGAACAACGCCAGATGCTTTGCGGCGCATCCTGTTTGCTGAGGAACGTCTTTTTGCGAGGATCACGGGCCCAGTATATAGATCTTCTATGGATCTGTGGAACATTGTACCTGGAAACGATGTGCTTAGCTTCTAGTAGATAGACTACTTAAAAGAGACAAGATCGTGGCATCAAAGCTATTTTTTCAAGGTTGCACCGTCGCATCTATATAAATAAATGTCTATGTTCCAAGCCAATCACTTAAGCGATCATCCTTCAGTATTTGAAACCCAAGGGCAAACTGCCAGAACGACCACCGCATTTTGACTCGTAAATCAGAAGAAGAGGAAGACGAAGTCACAAACAGAACAACTACTCAGAAAAACCACCCACCGGTTCACCTGCGGCACGCTATCTAGGCTTAGGTGCTTCTTGAGGGTTCAATTGACGAGGTTGCCAGTGCTGTAGCACGTTTGCGAAAAGTCTTTCTCCGATATTTTACAGATGGGTCTGGTATCCTGGTTGTAGTGTGATCCACTCAGCAGAGCAACGTCGAAACAATGTGGTGACATCCCCAACTTACGAGGATGAGCGGACTTTTTTCCGCATCGGGCAACACCTCTGTGTGGGTGGCCGCCCTTGCAAAAAGCGGATAATTGTCCGCGCTAAGATATGTTCCGGAGTTTGTCCCCGGCCCGGACTTATGGCCCTATGAGGCGAAGCAATAGGAAATAGCTGATTATCACCGTAACCGGACCAGACTTAGTGGAAAAGGAAATGGTCTTCTGCTCGATTATAAATATCAGGCTGCACCCCCCAAGCTTCAAGAAGAAAGCAGTGCAGTAATTATGTTTCAATTTCGCTATAAAGGAGATTGAACTATAGCTAAAATCAGACACAAACAATCATGAAGGCAGTTTTATTGGGATCAAGAGGTAACGTTACCAAGCCGCTCACGGAAATTTTAGTGTCAAAGGGAGTTGACACGACAGTGATTACCCGCTCAGCTGAGAATGGGAAGGCCATTGAGGCAGACGGTGCCAAATTTGCTGTCGGATCCACGGAAGATGTCGAATTCTTGGCCAAAACTTTTCAGGGTGCCGATTCAGTTTTTGTCCTGGTTCCCGCAAATCTTTTTGTGCCAAATACGGTGAAATGCATGGCTTCTCTATGCACGAAGGTGTGTGACGCCACACTGAGTGCTGGAGTTCCAAATGTTGTCTACCTCAGCTCTGTAGGCGCAACCAACCCAAAAATCGGTTTTCACTATCAGAACGAGCAGATTTTGAAGGAAAAGCTTTCCGATGTCCCAAGCGTTTCCTTGGTTGCCCCAACCGGTTTTTTCACGAACTTTTACCATAATATCGGTACCATTAAGAAGGACAATGCGGTTTACTTCAACGTAGAAAGAGAGACAATCGAGTGGTATGTTCACCCAGCAGATATTGCTCAGGTTTGCGCAGACTTGATTCTCAACCCTCCTACAGATGAGAAGTTCAAAAAGATCTACGTTGTGAGCGACTATGCCAAGGCAGCAGATATTGAAAAGATGATCCACGATGCATTGAATATTGATGTCAAGTGGGTCAGCGTCTCAGACGAAGCGGCATTGCAAGGTGCTACCAGTATTGGTTTACCAAAAGAAAACGCCGAGTTGCTCACCAATCTATATTCCAAAACCTATCAAGGCGAACTTTTAAACGACATCAAGAAGCATGGTTCAGTTACTGGTACCCACAAGCTTGCCGATTTCTTCAAGACAGATTTCGCAGCACAATTTGCCAAATGAACTGTGAGTTAGTACTCTTTTAGTATATTTGCCTCTACCGCCTCTTGGTGAAGTTTTTATGTATTGATTATAATCTAAAATGTTTCAGATGTTTCTGTTCGGGCGTACATCCCCTACAAAATCATAACAGGCCTCGTAATGATAACTTATCACTTCGACTGAGTGTAGGAAAAAAAGTTTTACTTAAGTTGCGAGTAAATTGTCCGGCGTTATCGGATCAGGAAGACGGAGAAAGACATCACGAACTTAGGAGAAGGGTATAAAAGAATGAGGTCGAAAAACGGATACAAAGAAATTGACTTACGAAGAACTGTAGACTATATCTCATAGTCAAAAAGGTTAGCGCTGTTATTTGAAAACAGCGCTTCTAAACTTGGAAAAGTGTTTGAAGTCATGAATATAGGAGGCCCCCCCAAAGAGTCCTCTCTGGAAACCGAATAATCATTGTTTGTAAAAACTATGTCGTTCCCGTCTACCGCACTGAGCATGTCGCTTTCATCGTATCCCTCATCTTCAAAAACTTCAGTGTATTCTTCATTTCGATTTGCCATAATGTCAATTTCATGAAACGGATCAAAGTTCTCTAGTTCTCGATCTATGTCTATTTTGTAATCTTGAGTCAACCTTTGTTTGGTGAGCTCATAGGCCTTTTCACTCAAGCCCCAAATGGCTGAGCATTTTTCAAGAGTCATCATGAAAAGTAGCAATTTATATTTACACATGCTGTCCTCTGTCAAAGAGTTAGCCGCAGAACCTCCAGCGGACCTGAGAAGTACCGAAATAGATATCACGCAACAATAGGTTATCAAAGTTGAGCATTTGCCATAGCCGTAAGTTTGAACAAATTTTCTTATTGCAATTGCAAGTTCAGATATAGCATTCGTACAAATTCTTGAAAAGCTGTATTGGTAAACAGAGAATTTCTCTGTGCTTTTGAGATTTAGAAATGGCCTATTGAGGCAAAGTAGTACAATATAGTACAAAAGCTTGAATGTTAGCTTTGTAGGATCAGTCCCCAAATTTTCTAAATCAACTCTGTTCCATACTAAATCCCTCGGCAATGCTTTTCTCCATTCCATGATCTTTAAATTGTATTTTTTCACCAGTAATAGTTTCTCATAGAGCTCAACATTTTTCTCTTTCCCAATGCTTTGCTTATCGTTGAATATTTCTTTCAGCATACTCTCCGTCAGATCCATTAGACTTACTGTCGCTCTGAGAGGATCACCAATCTTGAGTACTTTAGTCCTTTCTCGATCACCGCCCTGGAAAGAGTACTCATGTATCCAATCGATGTCGGGTAACTCGATGGTTTCTTCAATTGTGCTATCATTCATTTTCAATGATGAAGGTCTACCCAGCAAGAGGCCGATCAAATGGTCAACTAAATATGTGCCCCAAAAAATGCGACTTCTGATCTTGGTACCCAAAGCACCCTTGGCATTATCTGACATCAAATCTTTGGGGCTTAGTTGAAGTCCAATGGAATAGCCCATGCGCATGGCTATTCCGGACAGGAACCATCCACTATCGTTCCTTCCATTGTAGATCTCGTACAGCCCTAGCAACAAAAAGCTCTGTAGCAATGAAATTGAAGGCTTGTAATAATTATGGAAACAAAGCTCCCGGGCTTTTTGAAAGAATTGTGACGAGATACTTTTCTTCAAAGGATCGTCCGTAAGTAAGCAACCAAATGAACATATTGCAAATATAAGTTCCTTTGAGCAATATGAGGAGTTTATTTTCGCATGGAAAAAGTCAAGCAAGAAAGCTTCCCTGAAAATGAATATATGTATATCTGGGTACTGCCACGTGAAAAACAACTTAATGTAATGCACTATTTCTGGATCCTTGTTGAGCATGTAAATGTCCTCTGTTTCTCTGCTGTCGGAGATTTTCGAGAGAGCTATAGTGTCGAATATACTGGTTGGACCGTACACCGAAAGAAACTTGTTGTCGAACGCTTTGAAGCTAACAGGAGTGGGATATTTTTCCACTAAGCTCATTTCATTTCCCGAAATGTTAGAGCGTGTTCCTGCCAGTACCGTAGACCTGGGAAAGCTATTCGTATTGGTATTCTGGTTCTTACTCGCTACACTTTCCGTATGAGTAATTTTTACCTGTCCATCCGTTTCATCAACCTTTTCAGCAACAAGATTACTACTGGATCTGCCGCCAAACGAATGACTCAGATTCGATAGCTCTTTCATCACACTGGCAATATTTACAAGTTGACTAGATATCCTCAGATGCTCTTCCTCATACATTTTCGTTTTCAGTTCAAGTCTATGAGTGTACTCCGATTCTGACCTCTCTTTTCTTTTATCAATTGTTGATTTCACACATTCCGTGCCGAACATCGAACATGCATTGCAGGGGAACCGCTCGTTGATGTTACACTTGACCTTCCGTTTCCGACACGATAAGCATGCCAGCACGCTCTTTCTCTTAGCAACCCTTCCAGAGTCCGAGTCGCCCATGGTCCGACTCGAACACTGGTCTCTGGCAACGTAGAGCTAACCGATAAGCTTTAGGAGAACAACACTTCAACATTACTGTAGCTGGTGTCCCCACGTGAACAAAAAACGGTTGTTCGCTCGCCGATAAGACCAAATCGAACCAAGTTGCGAGTACTTATGGTAGATTTTTCAATTTTTCAGGTAGTAAGCAGATGATGTGTCAGACATTATACAAAGAGTGTTATAGGAACTCGGTATATATGTATGGTCTTCTCTCTTACTTCTAGAGAGAAAACCGAGATCTTTTACTGATGATATACTTCTTCAAAAGAGGTTTTGATGATTGCTAGGGCCTCGTCGACTTCATTCTCTGAGATCGAAATCGGTGGTGCCATTCTGAAAACCCCACCGAAGGCTTTGACTGCGATGAGATTTGCATTCAACCCATGTTTCATCATGACTTTGGCCAATACAGCAGCCTTCTCTGGATCGCTCTCTTTAGTGGCCCGATCTTTCACAATCTCCAGGCCAATCATCAAGCCCATTTGTCTGACGTCACCAATGGCCTTGAAATTGTCCATCATATTAACTAAGCCATCGCCCAGTTGCTTACCTCTTGCCTTTGAGTTAGCAACCAAGTTGTCCCGAACGACAATGTCCAAGACTTTCGAACCGACTGCAGCTGGGATTGGGTCATTAACGTGTGTAGTATAAAATAAGAAGTCTTTTTCTCTACCTTTGTTATCGATCTCTTCACTGGTAATTACAGCAGATAGGGGCAAACCGTTTCCTAAGGTCTTGCTCAAACATAAGATGTCCGGTGTGACACCCATTTCTTCTATTGCAAACATACTACCACATCTACCGACCCCTGTTTGAGCCTCATCCACGATTAGGAGCATGCCTCTCCTTTCACAATGTTTCTTCATCTCCTTCAAATAACCATCTGGAAGGATGAGCATACCACCAGATGACATGACTGGCTCGATGATGACACAGGCCAACGAGCCTGTGCTTTGGGCATCGATTAAAGACCAGCCGTATTCCAGCTCAGTTTTCCAGTCGTAGGAGCCGTCAGGATTTCTGAAAATAGACCGATATGCATTAGGACTTGGCAAAACTAAAGAGCCTGGCGTCATAGGACCATGCCCAGTTCTCCCTGCCTGATAAGTACAGGCATTTGCTGCAGCTGTCATACCATGCCAAGAAAGTGATAAACCGACGACTTCAAAATTCCCTGTCACGCATTTGGCCAGTTTAATAGCGAACTCATTAGACTCACCTCCAGTGCTCAAAAAAGCAACTCTGTCTAGTCCATCAGGTAACAAATTAGTCAACTTCTCTGCTAGGTCGACAACAGGAGGACTAATCATACCAGAGAGTGTGTGATCGAGAGTAGCTGCACTTTCGGCAATCGTCTTGTTGATTTCAGGGTGGCAGTGACCGACTAAACAGGACATCTGTCCCGATGTGAAATCCAAAATCTTTTTCCCTTCATTGGTGTATACGTAGACTCCTTCGGATCTCACGATGATCTCCTGGACGAATTGTGCACCGAAAAACGCAAGCTTGTTGTTTACAACTTGCCAGAACTTTTCTGCATCAATCTCTCCAACGGTCATTTTCTATTAGTAAAAGCTGCAGCTCCACAAACAGACTGGGAACAGAAGCCATGGAATTATAGGAGATCCCGCTCTACTGCATGAAGACGGTGTCTCGTTCTTATATACTTGGCAACAGAGTCTCTCTATTACAACAGTTTCGGAGAAGATCTCCGAGGAACCGCATCACGCCCAAGCGCACGGAAAATGTTCTCCGAGTCGTCGTGGTCCAGCCGGAGAACGACTCCGCCGGCCCCAACACCTGAGTATCGCTCAAGCTATACCGATGAAGCCGTACAATATGTAATCGGATTTATCTTAGATCCCTATTCCTCTCTTTATTGGCATTCTTAGGCTTGAGACCTTGGGTTTCGGTCGAATATATCAAGTATATATTTGATCGTAACCGATGCGACATCTTCTCGTGCACTGCTCCGGTGTAAGGGGTTAATAATATGGTTTTTTTCTACTTAAAATCTAGGTCGATTAAAAAAATATTTCTGCTAACGTAAATAAAATAAGAACAAAGAATTTAGAATGATATAAATGTTGAAGTTGAGCGTTGAAGTTGAGTAAAGCTTAAAAGAATTATGTACTTAATGGTTTTCATCAACTGAATTTAAGTTTTGAAAAGAGTCAAAAGCACCATTTTTCTCCAAATCTTCTTCTGGATTGAGTGCCTTTTCGTTCTTGAAATACTGTCTCTTACTGTACTTCCACAATTCTGCAGCAACCAAGAAGAGAAGTGTACAAAGAAATGCCCATGCCCAACCAGTTGAGATTCCCTTTTGCAAAAACACATAATCGTTAATGACAGGAATATAGATTGTCGGAATGAGGGTGACGAATCCAAGAACGACGGACCAAAATAAGAATTGATTTTGCCACAAGTCTTTCATCCATTGAATCTTTGGATTAGAAGATTGTGGGTGCATTAAGAACAATGATCTTCTTGTATGGATAACCTCCCATGCTAAAATCAATGCACACCAGGTCATAGTCACAAATGAGGCAGCTCTTGCCCTGAAAACGTGTGTACAAGTTGATGAGTAGTCTGTTCTGTTGCAGTTCTCTCCTAATTCTCCGTTACCATAACCGTAAACTTCAATAATAAATGGGATCATACAAGCACCAGCCATGACAATTCCGTAGACAAACATATCAATGACAACTTCCCAAGTGAATACCGATTGTTTGGCATCTTTTGGAGGACGATCCATGACATCTTCCGCTGCCCTTTCGACACCTAATCCCATGGCTGGGAAACAAGAGGTAACGACAATGACCCATAAGACTTGCACTGGAGATAATGGGAAGACTGAAAAATCGTCATCATCTTTGAAAACCAAACCAATCAAGAGAAACAATGCTTGAGCAACGTTACATGCAAGAAGTTGAATGACAAATTTCTGGATATTATCACTCATTCTTCTACCTTCTTCTACGGCATTCAAAATTGAGGCAAAGTTATCATCTGCTAAAACGATATCCGACGCATCCTTGGCGACATCCGAACCATTCTTACCCATAGCAATTCCGATATCTGAAATCTTCAATGAAGGAGAATCATTGACACCATCACCAGTCATTGCAACAATTTGTCCCCTTCTGTGAAGAGCATCAACCAATCTAACTTTTGTTTGTGGTGCACATCTCGCAATAACAAGCGGTAATACAGGTAGGGAATCAATCTGAGCGTTTGATAGACTATCAAACTGTGGAGCAGTCATAACCATGGAATCAATCACCTTTTGTGAAAGCATGTGTACATTATCAGGCAAAATCCCAACCTCTTTAGCAATAGCACTTGCTGTTGAAGGATGATCACCTGTTGCCATATGAACCGAGATACCAGCATGATGGCATAACTTGACCGATGGTAATGACTCAGGTCTAGGTGGATCGTATATACCGATTAGTCCCAGGAAATGCAAGTTGTTTTCAACGTGTTCCCGATCAACTTTCTGCCACTTTTCTTTCAAATTCTGATCGTCAGGGGTTTTTCTTGCGAAAGCCAAAACTCTCAAACCTTTGGATGACAATGCGTCCATTTCTTTCTCCAAGTGTTCAATAACTTCATTACTCATTTCCGCCAACTTCCCTGTTGAAGGGTCCGTCCATGATGAGCAAATGTTCAAAATCCTTTCTACTGCACCTTTAGTATAAATGATTTCTTTTCCTTTCCCATCGGTGGAGTTAGTTGCGAAAACTGAACTCATTCTTTTGATGGATGAATCGAATGGGAATTCAGCCAAGTAGGTGTATTTGTCACATTCGTCAACCAAGTAGTCTCTTCCAAAACCTAGACGTGTAACAAACACCTGGATTGAAACCTCAGTCGGATCACCTCTCGCTTTCCAGTCTTTCATTCCGGTGTCATCTGTATCTTCATACACTTTTGCAACATTGGCCAATGAAGCAGTCTCAATCCATAGGTTAAAATCTTCCATTTTCTTGGTGCCAGTGAACTTCTCTTTGAATGCTTCAAATGAGATCCAATCCTTGTCATCACTCTCCTTTAACTCTAGTGGAGTTGAATCGCAGTAAAGGACCTCGCCTAATGTTGGGTTGAAAGGCTCGTTGAAATCTCTGACTGAAAATGTTCCCACGCTAGGAACGTAAACTTCCTTTGCAATCATACGACCCTGTGTTAACGTACCTGTTTTGTCGGAGCAAATTGCGTTGACTGAGCCCAAGTTTTCCAAGGCATCGAATTTTCTGACAATGACGTTCCTTTTCAACATCTCCTTGGCACCGACTGCCATGGTGATTGTCAAAACCACCACCAAGGAGGATGGGATCATTGATAGAGCAACACAAATGGCGTAGATTGCCACCTCTTTGGTGACATTGAACTTTTGGGAGGCCATCACAACAATTGCGAACACAACGGCAATCCAGAATAAGTAGATTGCCAACCATGATAGTTTCTTCTTCAATGGGGTGCCTTCCGCAATGCCAAGGATGTAACCTATGGTGTTCCAAATGGTGTACTTGGCGGCATTTGCATATTCTCTAGGTCCTGCGGTTTCCTTGTCTTCGATCTTCTGGATGATGGTGTTATTGCCCTGCAAGGCTTTAGCGATTTTCCCGATCTCTGTGTCGAGACCGGTCAAGACTGCTACTCCGACAGCCCTTCCCTTTGAGACTGTAGAGGAGGAAAAGGCCAAGTTGAGACGGTCACCCACGGGGATGACCTGGTTGTATAGCTCTTTGGCATCTTTCGCCACAGGTAAGGATTCTCCCGTGAGCAACGCTTCGTCGGTTTCAAAATTGTGAGTCTCGATCAACCTGAGGTCTGCCGGAATGGTGTCACCGACCTTCACAATGACAAGGTCTCCCGGGACGACCTCCTCGGAAGGGATGGTGATCTCCGAGCCGTTTCTGATGACCAGGGCTGAGGGGGAGCTCAAGTTTTTCAATGAGCCCATTGTTTTTTCTGCTTTGAACTCTTGCTGGGTGCCAATGGCGACGTTGAGGCCGATGATGAAGGCGATGACACCACCGGTGATCCAGTCCTTGATTGCAAACGAGATGACCATCGAGATGATCAAAACGATGATCATGGCGTTGAAGATCTGCCGCATCAAGATATTGGCGATGGACACCTTCTGGCCGTTGCCGAGGGCGTTCGGTCCATGGGATTTCAACAGCTCGCTGGCGTAGTCGTTCGAGAGGCCGTGGACCTGGTTCGTGTTGAAGATCTCCACGCACTTGGCGATGGGGATCATGTAGCTTTGGGAGCCCGCATTGGCGGAGCCCGGGTCGGTCGAAATCGACGAGTTTCTCGAAATGACCTGTTCGTCAAACTCTCTTTTTTCTGATCTGTCGTCACTCATGCTAGTAATGATGATGTTTGGTGTTTACAGCGGTCACTACTTGGAGGGGTTATGGTATATACAGGAGGAAGGAAACAGTATAAAAAAGAGCACGAACTCAATCTAGCCTGCAAGAATGGACAGACATGAAAGTATTACATGCTTGAGGAGGATTGCAATAAAGGTGCGAACGTGGTCTACTTATAAGTCGCCTGACCGGACTGGCAGGCGTGTCCGAGAAGACCTTTCCCCGCTGGGGGTGCAGGACAAAAAAGAAAAGAGGCCCGTCCATTGGCCCACTCTCGGGACCAGCACAGGGCGAAACGTGATCACGCCGATATAGCCCGACCCCCGAAGATAGAAATAGCCAGCTGTTATCAGCACGATTGCCTAAACGGACCATCCTGGCTCTGTTATCTATGCGGTCGGTCACAGAGGGGGGCGCCCGGAGTGTGGCGTTTGGTGGGGTCCATTGTGCCCACTTGAAACGCCGGCCCCGCGTGGTGCACAGCCGTGTCCAATGCGCAGATCCCGGCAAGGCTTGTGTCCCGGACAATAGGCGCCCATGACCTTTGCAGGAGAAGCTTCCCCGCGCGCGGCTGCGGCCTGCGGGGTAGATAGCCCGACCCCCCCTCTCTCTATTGGAGCTCGGTGGCTGGGAAAGACAGCAGCACATAAGGCTGGCGGGGCGGCTCAGCAGGGCTGCTGTTGCCGTTGAGGCTGAGTGTTGTAATCTAGCTATTCTATTATGAATATCCATTATATGTTATTCTCGTTACTTAGTTAAAACAACTAACGGATTTAACCATGTACGGCATTCCTTTATCTAGATCCTAATGGCATTCGACATCTCATCTCAACACTGAGGCAATAGCAGTAGGAAAGAGGCAACTATCTGTGTAGATAAGAGGAAGATAAGACGAGCAGCATGGACTTTTTCCTTTTCTCTTTCCTTTTCTCGCGTTGCTGCTTTCTGTTCAGCTTGCGTCGTAGTTTGAGCTCCTTGTGTTGCTGCTTCCGCTGCTTCTTCTTCGCCTTCCGCTGCTCCTTGGACAGCTTGCGTTTGTCGCCGTAACTGTCACTGTCACTGTCACTGTCACTGTCACTATCACTATGACTGTCGCTGGATTGGTATTCATCGAGATTGCCTTCTGACCTGCTTGTATCCGGCCCGCTCTGCCAGTCAGCTGGAAGCGGCTCGGGAACGCCGCCGACATAGGCAGCGGTGATGCGTTGGTCCCCGTAGACGACGAAGGCGTCGATCCCCCCGCGGGCCAAAGAAGCGCTCCTGCCAGGTTTCGATCGTCTCGATCACCAGCGGCTCGCTCCGTCGGGCAAACGCCTTGCTGATGCCCTTGGTGACAAAGTACCCCGTGGCACCCATGTGCATTGACAGCGGGGCGAGATTGGCGATCAGCTGCTCCGTTCCACTCAGTCGGCCTGCCGTGACGATATCCTCGAGGAATCGAGCATAATCTGCGGCACTGACGTCCAGTGGGGCAAGGAGGCGCCCGTTGTATTTAGGCTTGAAGCCCCTTCCAATAATGTCCCACTTGCCGTCGGGCTGGTGGACTATGGGACGGAAGTTGTGTATTGCAGCCTGCGGTATCGAAGGAACTGGGCGAAGAAAGCTGACAGGAAGCTGGTCAAACGGATATTTGGCCTTCCGCTTCAGCCTCGACTCGACTCGCAACCTGAAATCAAGTTTCGAGAGGTTCACAGCGGCGTAGTCGTCGCCCGTTGGGGCCCAAGACGGGTTGTGGGCCAATGGACTGCCAAATTGGTTGTTGTTGGACGCATACCCCGAATCTGCGTTGGCGCTGGGAAAATCGACGCTTCGCTCTCCCATACCGGGCTCGCTTTCTCTCTGAAAGCCTATCTCCGAGTATGGTGGTGGGTTCTCTCCCATTATTTGTGTACAAAGAGCCGTCGTTGCCTACCAATATTATGGCTGGTTTATGGTCTGCTAGTTACTGAGGAATGTGACCTTTTACTCGAGATGCCCACCTAGATTTTCCAATATCGTCGCTTTAACAGACGAGAAAAGTTTTTCAGCTCCTGCCTTGGCATTTTTGCGACCGAGCAACACGGAGAAAAGATAAAATAAGGTCGGTATTTAGTAATCACGTCACATATGTCTTCAGCAATTGTTGAACGCATAAATATATGAGGTTATTTCAAGTCAATAAAGTAACCGCCACTTCTTAAGTTGGTTAAATTGTCGTTTTATATCCATACTCCGTCTTCTAATCCAAAATGACCCAAACAGTCGGATTCATCGGAGTTGGCCTCATCGGAAGCAACCTTGCTCGCTTAGCAGTTGATGCTGGCTACAAAGTGGTTATCAGTAACAGCAAAGAACCTGCTTCTCTGAGCAAAATCGTGGAAGTTCTAGGGGGTGAAAAAGTTGTCTCAGCTGATATCCCTGAAAATATTGCCAAGAACAACGACATCAAGTTCGTTGTTGTTACTGTGCCATTGCATGTGATTCCATCTTTGATCCCAGCCATTGGTGGCCTGAAGGACAAAATTGTCATCGATACCAACAACTAGTACCCTCTCAGAGACGGTCATATTGATGTTCTTGACTCCCGCAAGCTAACCACCGCCAAATATGTTGCCCAGTACCTGGATAAGTCTGCCAAACAAATTAAAGTCTTTAACAACATATGGGCCATCCACATTCAACCTGCTGCAAACAGAGACTCAGCAACCCAAACATGCCTTCCTGTCACCCGTGATGATGATGAGGCAAAGGAACTTGTGAGAGAGTTTATAAAGAATATTGGGTTTGCGACCATCGATGCGGGTTCACTGAAAGATAGTTGGAGAATTGAACCAAATACTCCTGTTTACTGCAAACCATACGCTCCAGTGCTACCCGATGGCCTCAGTGAGCAGGAAGTCGTGAGATATTTCGGATCTCATGCTGCTGCTCCACTTAGTGAAGACAGGCTGAGGTCTTTAATCAGCACTGCCACTGAAAATGAGCCAGTGGGCGGAATCTTCGATCCTAATAGTATCTCGAGTAGAGCATCTGCTTTGGCTAGCTCTCAGAATCGCTGAGTAATAAATATCTTGTCAGGCAGTTTTTACACATTTTGTCCTCTCTAGGAGCTCTTATGAAGTTTCAGGAATTCCGACCCCAGAAAATTTAATTTGACTATTGTGTCGGCTAGAGCTTGAACAACTAAGCATTGTTGTTCGTTTAAACTAACTTTAGTTCTTGGCAAAGTAAAATATAAATAGCTCCTTAGCTGCAGCTACTGGAAATATTCAAAAGAACATTCAAAATTTCTTTCAAAAGTAAGTATTTCTAAACATTTCTATAGCAAAGTAAAAAGCTTGCACAACCCCCTATTTCCGAATTATTATTCAAAAAATCCCATAAATGTATCCTCTTCTATGAATTGCCTGCTGGCAGATGTCCTTTTAACCAGTGCATCAAGCTTATGTGTCCCTAGGAAATCCAAATTGGCGAAATCAAAAAGGTTCTCAAATTCTTTCAAATTTTCGTCCTCTAACGAGATTTCATTGAAAATCTCCAAATTTTCCCTTCGGTGAGTGTCATGCACGTTTCTTCTTAGTTCATTTTGCCCGAAAAGGTCCATTCTACCCCTGATGTTAAAAGCCTTATCACCGTTACAATCCTGGTCGTTAGCTTTTTCTTTTTCCTGAACCATCGCAACCAATTTCTCGAATAATTCAGAAAATATCCCACAAGTATAGGCTCTTTGAGCAACGCTGAACAGTACGTCACTACAGCATCGGACACCTTCGCTGATGGAGAAATTCCAAGCGGTCTTCTTAGACAATAATCCGTAAATCATTGTAACCCCGCTCAAAAACACTGTCTGAAGCGCAATAAAGGAGAGTCTGGTTTTTGTATTTTGATACATTCGTTTACTTAGCTGGCAGACAGTGGATGCGGCTTCAATGCATTCAACAAATAGAGGATCATCTTGCCTCAATTTGCATAAAAATGGCTGCAACAAAAAACGTATTTGCTTGTTGAACAAATAAAGATAATAATCATATTCTGCACTAGTTGATGGTGGGATATCAGATGCCCACTCCTTCATTTTTAGTATCAAGTCGTTTATTTCTCCCCTTGGAATGTCTTCAAACTCAATGTCAACTCTATAAATCTTATTTTGTATTTCACTTTCTATTTTCACAAACTTAAAGTGATGAATTGCCTGCATTCTTGATGTTAGATTTTTTGACTTACGATCCTTCAGTGTTAGGTAATATTCTTTTATTAATAGACTATCATCGGTTATCGATTCATCGATATTGATTGGTAGGTCAACGTCAATATCACGATCGGATAGGGTAAATGGTCGTCCAAAGCTGCCAGAAATAGTTCTTTCCAAAGAATATGCAGACCAAAAGGTTAGCATTCTTTGCTGGTAAACTAATGGCCGCTGATGTAAAAGATCAATATTTTTTCTGTGAAATCCAAAACTTACACACAATCTCAAGGCAAAACCAATCATATCCCAAATCACTGGGCCGTTTGGTAATCTCAATTGATACAAAACTGTCAGTAACATTGAGTGGATATTGAGTATCCCCTTGTGCTTGAACACCACAGAAAGATCTAGTTTCATGGCACTGGTAAAGAAAACAAAATCGTCATTCTCATAAGAAGGATTTGATATGCCAGGCTGGTTTGTTTTTCGACTCACCATCATAGAGCCGATTGCATATATCATCAAGAGAATAAATGAGTTTAGAATATCAGTTTTGTTCTCATAGATTCTATCATTTTTCAAGTAAAACTCTCGATTGTTATGAAGCTCAGCAATATTCTCTCGACTCAAAAAAGGATACTTGTTGTGTATCCTTGAAATATACGTCTCCACAAATTGATTCAGCTTAGTTTCATCATATAGTAAATCGTCTAGTGAGCGACATACGTACTCATTTAAAGTTCCACTTTGATAAATGTCTTTTGGTATATTATTGAATTTCAGCGAGTCGGCAATTTCAAGCTTCAGGTTCGCCTGTAGTAAAGAAGCAATATTTAAACCGGACGATCCAACATACAGAGGTTCCATATCATCTTTCAAAGGGAAAAGAGCAGCACATTTGGTAAGTACATCAGCCTCTACGGTAGAATTTTTCTCATTAGCACATTTTCTCACATTGTCCAAATCAACTTCTTCTTCCTCTTCTTCCTCTTCTTCTTCTTCGACTGAGTATTTTCCAGGATTCAGCTGATCGGGAGTAATTAAACCTTTTTCAGGTTCTAAGTTATCATCTTGCTTATGCTTTAAAAGCTGCTCTAGATACATTATTTTTTGCTCTAGGCTTTTGACATAATTTGGGGTTTTCTTCTTACTATATTCACAAGTGACATTAGCTCGTTTGCAGCCTAAACATGGTTCTCCCGTCGAAAAATCGCCAGTGCATTTCTGCTTTCTAGACTTGCACCTGTTGCATGCCACCGAATTGACATCGACCCTTTTTCTCCTCCACGGTTCAGTTTTTTTCATGAATTAAATGTATAGATCTTGAGCTCAGCCATTGGCTTCAACTTAAACTAGCACATAAACAATAATTCCATCGTACTTGCGATGAACGAATGCTTTTCTTTTATCTCGACTACTCCCGCAATCGGAATCCCTCCGACGAAAGAGGCGCGGACAAAGATAAGAAAAAATCACCCGGCGGAGAATTGGATGATTACTATTTGAAAAATACATGACAGAACGCTATTGTAAAAAGCAAATAATTAAGTTGAAAAGTAAAAAATTAAGCTATAACTTCAGATTTTGAGGTCAGGTGAAATATCTATTGCCTCAACAAGACTTGATTTTTCGTCCTCAATAACAGTATCCTCTTCAACCAGGATATCTTGATAATTTTCTCCATCTAAGAATCCATCTGTAGAAGCAAATTCCTCAAAGTTGAGGGTTTGTTTATCGTAACCTTCGGGTAAACAATGAGATACAGGAAAGAAGTAGTTCAGTATTGCATATATGAAAAAAGCAATAGAGAATGAAAGTAGGAATCCCAACTGATAAACGTGAGAGACACCAGCTGGAACAGAGCCGGGATGGATACTATTTGCAACACCGGCAATTGTTGCACCAACCCCAAATATCCAAGCAACCATTGCTCTTGGGTTAACTCCAAATTTATTTCCGTACCAAAACATAGAATCTTTATTTGGATTGTAGAATGAGAGGGTGTGGAAATTACCTTTTCTAACAAAGTAATAATCGTAAACCATCACGGCAGCGATAGGACAGAGCATAATGGAGTAACTTCCAAGGAAAGCAATGAATCTTGCACCACTTGAAATCATTTTCCATGGGAAAAATAACGGGCACACAAGCCAGCAGAGGAACTGGCCTCTCACAATTGTCATGTATTTTGGAAACATACCGGTTGTGTCAGCACCCACAGGTAAGCAGTTGGTACCAATGTTGACAATCACCAAGGCTAGAATCATACCAAAACTGGCAAATACCATTGCGGTACGCATACCTGCAGTCCAGTGGTAATCTAACAAAGCATCATACAAATCCCAAGGATTCCAGAATGTTTTACCCAAAAAGACTCTAGCCGCAGATGTTGTTCCACAACCCAAAAACGTGATTAAGACCTTTGAAAATAAAATTGCAAAAGATTGAACCCATGCTGCATCTCTTGTGTTTCTAGCATACCTGACAACATCACCAGCATTGATAAGAATTGGGCAAAGCGCACCCATGATTGAATTTATCCCATAAACGATACCCCACCCAAGCTCTGATCCGAAAACTCTGCCTTCTGCTAGAGTTTCAGGTGTTCCCAATCCCCCAGCTTTTCTAACACAATAGCCAAAAACAGCAAATAATGTTGTAGTAGTAGTAATTGCTTTGACCGTATATAGATGTCTTTGAATAGTTGGATGCATAAAGATTAATGGCAGTTGGATTATCCAAACAATAAAAAATGCAAGTAGGTTGGAGGATGTAACTTCTGCGGATTTGGGTAATGTGTTTCCAATGTTAACCCACTTATGACCAAATATTGCTCTCAACATAACATCCATTAAGTTTCCTGCAAAGTATGTTTGAACCGCAAAGTAGATTGATGCAACAGAGACTCTAACGAAAATGAAAAAGTATGAGCCGTACATTCCGGCTGGTGCCCTAACAATCACTGGAAATCCTAGATGATACTTTGAAGAGGCTCTAGAATTGACGACCAAAATGATCGATAAGAAAAAACTACCCACTGCAGCACAAATGAGACCGTGCCACCAAAGCAAACCCATTTTCACCAATGTTGCACCCAAAGTATACGAAGACGGTGTTAATGAAGTAGTGAAGTAAAAGAAGAGAAAGTTGTATACATTCCATGTTCTTTTTTCAGGTGGGGTAGGTAAAAGATCAGCATTATACCATGCATGACCTTTTGAATTAGCAGATGTAAGTTTCAATTTCTGGAAGTAGTTTTTCATCTTGTCCACACTTTGTAGTGTAATTCAGTTTTGGATTCATATATACTCTTTCGACAAAATAAATTATTGCAACACAAAGGGAAAATTCAGCTGAATTTCAACAACTATTTAAATAGCATGCTGGCTCGGAATTTCAAACTGTGGAGTTGTCAAGTTGAAAGCTGATAACTCTCCACGACGGTAAGGTTCCTATCTCGCGTCTTATCGATGAAAACGAAAACATTCGGAAGTGCTCCGATCGAGAAAGTTTTTATCGATAAGCGAAACGGGAAGTCTAGGCGTTCGTTTTTTCAGTGTGTATGCTCGGGAATTAAGACTACCTGGTGCAGTAAGCTGGTGAGTATGGTATTTATTGGCTAACACTTGAATATTCAGATAACTTATTAGGTACAAGTCATTTGGACAGTTATTTGCTATCAGCTTTCTGTGCAACAATTTTGCCGGCTTTTTTCAACCGGATTATTTGCCGATCAGACTTATATCCGAAATAAAGTGTAAAATAAACGACTTGAAGAAGCTGGGAATCTGAGGAGTGTGTTGGTAAACTATGGCGCATCATCTGGCTCAATGTAGTTTTATCCACTAATATTGATAGCACCCTAGTTATTGGTATCTTCTAAAGTGGTGTGAGAGCGTCATTTGATTATTAATTAAGAGTGCTATTGAATAGATAATTCGTCCAAAAGTTCATATAATAATGTACCAAGAGAATAACCATTCGTTCAAGAAATATCTTAAGAGACTATATCAAACTATACCGAACATAAAAACTACAACTGCTTCCAGTCATAAGATTGCTCAAAGGCAAAAGCAACCTTGTAGATGGTCAGCTCTTCGTACCACCTGCCTACAAGCTGGAGAGAAACGGGTAACTTGACATCACTGTCTTTAAGTGGCCCCTCCTGAATTGATAACAGTCCACAAGGCATTGCAAATGCTGGGTGACCGCTTTGGTTGAAGGGGGCTGTGTTCGAGCTTAAACCAACCTGCTTGCCTAACAAGTCTAACGGAGTAGCAGCATTTTTTAAATCACAGTGAGATCTTGCAATAAATGGAACAGTTGGCATAACGAGTATATCAAATTCTGACAAAGCTTTGTTATAATCATCTTTCAGTTTCCTGGATAAATTCTGGCATTTTCCGTACAAGGTAGGGAACTTTTCGACGGCATACAATCCATTAAAGTAGATGTTTTTTGTAGAAGGGTATGCCTGATTCCAACGTTTTTTTTCGTGCATCGATGTCATAAACTTCTCGTTTAAATCATTTAAAGACGTTCCACGCCTACCAACTCCACATCCAATTTTCGTCAGATAGCCGCCGACTTTGGAAATACCACTCCAAATCAAAGGACCTTTTGAATGAAGGGGAATGCTGATACTCTCCACTGTTGCTCCTAATTCTTCAAACTTCTTTACAGCTTTGTAACAGCATTCTCTTACCCTTTCCTCAACGGCTGGATTGTCAAATCCCTCCAGGACAATTCCAATTCTAATACCATCTAAACTTTTGTTGTTTTCCAAGGCCAGCAACTTATCATAATAAGTATCTCCAGTAATGCAAAATCCTCTATCATCCATACCATCGGTACCTGCAACCGCTTGGAGGCCTTTCGCATTTGACAAAACGCTTTCGGTCATGATTCCTAAAGTATCGTTGGTTGCTTCATTGCTAGCACATCCAGTGAAAGGAATTAATCCAAAAGTTGGTTTCATACCACATAAGCCAGACCAAGCGGATGGAATTCTTACCGAGCCTCCTTGATCAGCTCCAATTCCAATTTCGACAGATTCTTGATCGTGTGCAACAATCGCTGCAGTTCCAGAAGATGAACCTCCAGTTGAGTAACCCATTGCCCAAGGATTGTGGACTACGCCAGTACCTGCCGAATGAGAAGTTGCTGAATGGCAAAGATTTTCACAGACAGCTTTACCTTCAATTACAGCACCGTGCTCCAACAATCTGGTGACTACCGTAGCATCTGTCTTCGGAATATAGTCAGTTATGAAGTTGGTTCCTAAAAGCATTGGAATATCAGCAATTGCAACACAATCTTTAACGCAGACTTTAGCACCTTCCAGCAACTTCTTTGTACTAAGCATTGGTTTGTGGTCCTTTATTGTAAATTTCCAGCCCCAAGCACCGAGCTTATTGTTTTCAGCAGATGGAAAGTGGACGTTTTCTCTGGGAAATCTTTCGTAATCAACGGTCGGCAAATAATCGTCCATTTTCATGATCTCTTCACACGAATCATGGAAAACACCTAGAAGAGTAGCATAGTCCTTTATATCCTCAATTTTTTCCTCTTCAACTCCTAATTCTTTTGTTAAAGAAGCAATTGTTTCCGTATTCACTGGATTACCTTCTTTGACGTCAAATGTGAAAACCGACATTTGTCTGTGATATATCCTTACGATGAAATGGTTATTTATTCCTGATCAAACGTTGCTTACATGGTAATGTGCTAAAAACAAAAGGAATATTTTCAAAGGCAAAACATGGAGGCATTTATTTGTTTTTAGAGTGACTTTTTTTCTAACTTCGGAGGATGTCCGACGTAGAAACAGCCTTGAGCATGCAATGCTCTTCAATTTTCCATACCCGGGGTATCAGAGCGCGGAGGAAACTTATCTGCATGGTGATAACAACTGATCGGAGGGGTTCCGATAACTAGCTCTCGTCCGTTTTGTAAGCTAGTGTGTAGCAATAGAGGAAAATCCTGATTTGTCCATTTTTATTCTGATAAGAAATCAAATCGAAGTTGAGAAGAATATAAATACTAATGTAGCTGCTCAAATTTATTCTACTTTTGAGACTGAACATTTCTTCTGGATTTTTCTTTGAGAAGTTAGAACGATACACAGTCTTGACTATTTACCAAAACTGAATAAGTTACCAAAATGAACACTATTGGGTATGTTCCTGGGCCTATGCCTAAATATGAGCCGGAAAGAGATTTGCTTGGTTACGGAGAAAACCCAATTGATGTTGAGTGGCCCAATGGTGCCCGAATTGCAGTTTCCTTCATTCTTAATTATGAAGAAGGTGGTGAACATAATATCTTGCATGGTGATGATAGATCCGAGGCATACATTTGGGAGAAAAGCGGTGCAAATACTGAAGTGCTCAATGGTAGACATTTAATGAGTGAAAGTGAATTTGAGTATGGTTCGAGATCTGGTAGCTGGAGATTAATCAGACTATTCAAAGAGTTTGGGTGGCCGATGACCTTATATGCCGTTGGTACCGCATTCCAGAAAAACCCTGAGTTCGCTCGAGCATGTGTTAGAGATGGTCATGAAATTGCAAATCACGGTTTGCGTTGGGTTAATTGGGCGGGACTTGATGACGAAACGCAAATTGAAATGATCAAGCAAGCCATTTTGACCCTCGAAGAGGCGTCAGGTGAAGCACCGGTTGGAGCATATATTGGAAGAGGTAATATCAAAACTCCAGAGTTGGTGAAGATTGCGCATGAGCAACTTGGTTATCCTTTTTTATGGGAATCCGACTGCTACAATGATGACATTCCTTATTGGAGAGATGCTGAACATGAAAAGGATTTACCAGAGGAAGAAAAGAAGGGACTATTGATGATTCCATACAATTATGTTAATAATGATTACAAATTTGTTGCATCGTCTCCAGGTCCTGGTTTCCCGGGCGCCTTTGTTTATGAAGATTACCTGAAGAACGAATTTGATCAGTTATACAGAGAAGGGGGTAGAATGATGAATATCCCAATGCATTCCAGAATCCTCGGGAAACCGGGGAGAACCAATGCTTTGAGAAATTTTATGAAGTACATAAGTGAAAAGGAAGGTGTTTGGGTTTGTAACCGTCGTGATATTGC
Organism: Pichia sp. NRRL Y-27259; assembly: GCA_030563085.1. NCBI lineage: Eukaryota > Fungi > Ascomycota > Pichiomycetes > Pichiales > Pichiaceae > Pichia > Pichia sp. NRRL Y-27259. The sequence goes on from JAKUBB010000041.1 coordinate 80,255, forward strand.
ACTACATTTTAAAGAGAAGTTCCCATACGTTCCAGGCAAACTTGCAGTCAAAAAAACCTGATTAAATAGCTTACTGATGCACCTATAGTTTTTAATGAGTTGGTTTCTTGATGGAATTGATGCACCTGTAGTCCATTATTTATTATATGTATAGTAAAAAGTCGCATTCTTTCTCAAACCTAGGCAACTCTTTATTACATTAAAGCGCAGAGAGTAGATCAAATTTGTAGGAAGGGAGAAAAATAATACAAGGAATTATTATAAAATAATGTTTTTTTAAAAGAACCCGTCGAATCTTAGTTTCAAGTTTCTTTTTTAAAACCAGAGACTTTGACTTAAATAATCTTTCTAATACACAACCAGAAGAGGAAACGGTAAGATGTTAGTGTACGGTGGTATGTATATTTTAATCTATGTATATTGTGAAACATGTAAATCTAGTAGCAGTGGATCAACTAGTAGAAACAAAGTCTACGACATGGTTTGTTGTGGTGATGGTGGCTGCAGTTTATGTGCCGCGGAAGATCATTACCAAGATAGCACTACTTCAATGCAACAAAAGCATCTTTTTCATGGGGATATAGGTCGCCCAGAACTGGAACAGAGTGTAACCAAATAACGGTGAAGTACCCATTTGTGACACTGCACCTTTCAATGGCTGAGTGTTCCCCAGACTCGTGAGGCACAGCTAAAAGACCGATGACATGAACTGTTTTGATCATCGGTGTTTTGACAAACTGTTGAAGTCTAGCTGTTCTTGACTGAATATCCACCCTAAACAGTCTTTACTATTTATTGCTCATTGCTTATAAAGACAATTTACATAATCCAATGATAATGAAGAACTTCAAAGTTGGATACGAGGAAGTTGACTTTCCCATTTTAGATCACTTTGATATCTAATTTTCATAAGGATCTTTTCCTTATCTTTCAATGTCTGTATACTTTTTATCTCTCTCGACAGTTGTTCTGATACATCCTCAATGGTTATCTGTTCTTTTATAGGAACAACAGAGCAGTGAACATATGCAACCAAAAGCACCTTCCATGTACTTGACCTCTTAGTGTGACAAACCGTTACTTATCATACAATCAAGCATTTACTAGGACGCTATTACTCTCCTCACAATTACTTCGGTGGGAACCAGGCTTTCGTATTTTAGTATTTTAGATGTCGACTCAAAGATCTGTGGTTTCTATATTAGATTATCGTCAGCAGCATTTGAATTGTTACTCATCTCACAGTCTTCACTCTTACGTTGTTTTTGCCGCTGGCTTAGTTAGCCCTTGAGGTACCTTATTACCAAATAACAAAAATATATTTTGCCAACTTTAATGTCCAGTTAAGGATTGTACTCTGATCTACTATATGCTTCTGATATGTGGCTTCAAATTGTTTTTATATGTTTCTTTGTTGGAAATTTCCACCATTTAGCGTAAAACTCCATTTGTTTGCTGAAAACCAAAACCATTTTATTCTCTCGATCCTTGGGCTTTTGAAGAATCTCGACAAAACAAATTCATTTTCATCGTCATACCTCGAATCCAAAACGCCTAGACGTCTAAAGAACATAGGCCATTTACTGTCATACTATCTGGTGTTTGCTTCTTCAAGGTTCAAAGTTTCAAGGAACCAGCTTTGTAGGTCTTGGTAGGATCTTTACCATGGTTGGCTGGCTTTAAGAGGAAGACTTCAACATAAGGAACTTACTGTCTTCAGGGAATTTTGCCCATGTACGATTTAACAAATTATCTTTTTTCAAATTCAAAAATCAACGAGGCTATCTGATGAGCAAACTTGTCTCCGTTTGAATCATGCAAAAGACACCCATCAAGATGATCTTCATTCTATGAACTGTATCAGCAAAGTCCCCTCTGACGTCAGATATTGGTTGCTCAACCGGATTCGAAGAAAAACCGTTTGGCGTTCTTATAACGGTTGTAGTATCGCTATTTAATTTTCTCGCCACTTGAAGTGAAGACGGTATATCTTCAACTTCACTTCATCTCTATACTCAGTGGTAAAATTAGTGTATTCACGCTCTGAGGGATGGGCTTTTTTGGTGAATTTTAGTAGAATCAATTGTGAGCTCAAATCGGAGGGGATAAGACCTCAATCTCTGAGCCATCTCCGCCCTTTTTCTCTAAACAAATGCTATTGTGCTTGGCCAGAAGATCTGTTGCGAAATTAACAAAACAAGGCTTGTCTTTGTAAATGAATATTTCACCCCTTCTGTATCGCTAGTCCTGTTCTGTAAGAAAATTATTCAGGAAAAAGTCCAAAAGGGAGGGTAAAATTATAAAACTGCAAGTAGCTTCTCGTTGATTTTGAATCTTCTGAGCAGTTAAACGTCTGTATCAAAATCTGTGCCTAAGTTGTCGATACCGACACTGCGATCAAACGGTTCCCATACTCAGCCATTTTTTCCTCAAGGTCACACATTAAGTCGAACATCAAAACAGTGCCTGCAGTCTTGTCCACCGTTTGGGACGCTGTAAAAATCCTGAGAACGACCTAGTAAAGAGACTGTAGTCGATTTGGCCTGTATATATTTTCTTCAGAACACCTTTTATTGGATGTTTTGGATTGCTTGTGGAAATAGACCCAAAACTTGGGGTCCCCTTATCCCTCCCACCACGAAGCAAAAACAAACAGGTGATTCTGTAACAGATGCTCTTGTATCTCGTCGCCTCAATGTTGTCCACTAATTGCATAGCCGAAAAAGGGGACGGAAAATATCTTATCTTTGTTACAATTCTGTCACTAGATTATGCAAAGTATTTCCATATCTAGCTGGTATAAAAAAGACCTATGCGGAGAGCACTAAAAGAACTATATGGGTGCCTTTGGAACTTCTTCCCTGTAATTCGGGCATGATGTTGCTGAATGCCCAGCTTAGCCTGTGAATTCTAACGATTGACAAGAAGGTGACTAGGCTATTGCGTCAGCCCTTTTCATGGTATTTTCATTAGGTTTACAGTATCCTATATCTTCTAGACACTTATAGGTCGGCTAAATATGTATGTGCCGAGGAAGCAAAATAATCTAGCATAGTTGCTTGTAGTGGTGTAGCAAAGTCACGTGAAAGAAAAGAGGAATCCAGACTATCCTGCAGTTTCTCAAAGAAGACGATCACTGTTCAAGCCGGCAAAAAGTTTAGGCTGGCTCCGTCCGAAGCTTTCGTTGGGCCTCAAGTCTAACAACTTGTTCCTTGGTGCAGAGCGATCCTTGCGGATGTCTATACCGCATACCAAGTCATCAGCCTGCTCGTTCGAGATGGTGTGCGTCATCAAGTTCCTATTCACGACCGTGCTGGAGTACTCCAGGTCAGAAACTTTTCTATTTCCGACAAGTGATGCGCCCTGCTCGTTGGATATCGTGTCCATCATACGGTTGCGAGGTGAGTCACCGGTGTAGAAGCCGAACTTCTGCTGGTTGTTGATGGTCGACATCATTCTGTTTGTGTTGTGCTTGTCATTATGAAACTTTTCTTCTATTCTGTTGAGTAATCCCATATTGTGCAAAGGCTCTATGGTTGTGAATGGTTTTCTTAAGAAGGGCAAAAGGCAAGAAGAACCATTCAATCCTACCGAGAGCCACCATCTCAGGAAGCAAACCCATTGGTATTTATACCGCTGGGACTATTGTCTGGGTTCCGCTGAGGATTACAAAACAGGATCGACAGTGCCTGCGGCGTTGCAGCATACTCAGGCCGTCTGACAAAACTATGACACTATTCTGGGTCCTCCCAAATCCCGATTACAATCTTTGCCCCCCCCGGGGACAAAGCCCTGTGTCCCCCCTGCCCCATCCCCTGCAGCCCGTCATGCCGGAACGTTGAGTAATAATGGGTATAACCGAGACTCCGGCGCCAGCTTAATAATGTCCGGACCCTCGCCGCGGATGACAAAGCGTTGACGACAGCGGGCCGACCATAGAGGGAGCCGAGATTTTGGCCGCTGTGAGGGTCGGACAATCACAGGTAGGATAGGGCAAAGACAGAGAAAGACACAGATAAAGTCCCGAGATCCGCCCTCCCATGCTAGCGGACGCCGTGTCGTACACAGGGGGGAGGAAAGGGAGAAGGGTCTCTGTTTCGTATTACATTACATTTTTTCCGGAGGCGCAACAACAACACACGGACGATCAGCAGCATGGACGACACAGCTGCTCCGAGAAAAGGGGTGCAGCCGCCAACAGAATGCATGGAGTACCAGAAGATGATAGCCGGAGAGCTCTACTCGTGTTCGGACCCGCAGTTGGAGAAGGACCGGTACGCTGTCCGCCGAAAGTTGCACCGGTATCGGATGCTCCTGGAGGAGAAGACGCTGGCGGAGGACGTGACCGTCGAGGAGATTGGCGAGGTGCACGAGGCAGGCTCGCAGTTTCTCCACGACAACGTCTTTCGTGAGTTTGCAGACTGCGACACGAGTTTCATCGAGCCCCCGCTCTTTCTCGACTACGGATACAATTGCACGATCGGCCACCACTTCTACAGCAACTTCAACTGCGTGATGTTGGACTGCGCCGAGATCACGATCGGCAACCATGTGATGTTTGGCCCCAACGTCCAGCTCATCACCGCCACCCACCCGAAGGACCCTGTCTCCCGCAATGAGCTCTGCCAGGAGCTCGCCAAGCCCATCACCATCGGCGACGGCTGCTGGCTGGGCGCCGGCGCCACCCTTTTGCCCGGGGTCACCCTGGGCAAGAACTGTGTGGTGGCAGCCGGGGCGGTCGTCACCAAGAGCTTTCCGGAAGACGGCCTGGTGCTGGTCGGCGTTCCTGCCAAGGTGACCGAGAGGCTCGGCTAGACAGGCCAGGCCGGCTAGTCTTCCGCGTAGAATAGATATTTTTTCATTCTCCTTTGGCTACGGCGCAGTTCATCCTAAAGTAGACACCAAAAGTAATAGCGGCGTATCATCTCGACGTCACACCGACATGCGACGTAGATCAAAAGGCAAGTTTTTGCCCTCCCCGTGTTACCCGCACGCCCCTTTGCCACCCACGAGAGGAAAGTTGTCCCTTTTCCCTCAAGGCACTAGCACATGATATCATTGGCTGTGCCGTGCTATTGCATTCCTGTCCGGAGATCCATCCCAGGAAGAGGCTGCCCTGCTGCACCTGTTCTCCGGGTTCCTGGGGCAACGCCGGCGCCGGCTACACAGACGTCAACAAACGGGCCCAGGAGATGCACCAGTGACGAAACCACCTCGTAAGTATCTGTCCCATTCACCCAAACTGCAGGGTCCCGGAGGCCTCTTTTACGGGTGCAGGACAGGTGGAAACGGCTGAATTTGCCGGTGCTACATATTGCTGACGTCAGTTGTGCCAACAATAAAAACGGGAAAGGGAGTACGCCCAAACCCTCGGCATTTAAGCAGTCCTGCTTTTTCGTGGATGCTGGCGCATCTCAAGGAGGAGGGAGGGAACACATCACGGTTCTCGGGCATCCTTCCTGTTCCAGCATATTAACTCTTAAACACGCGACCTCTATCCCTTGTGGTAAATAATCCGAGCGGAGCTCTAACTATTATGTGAGAAGGAGTGGTTTCGAAATCTTACTAGTGCTAAAGCTGGTACATTTTTGTTTGTTGGAGTTGAGTCAATTAGCTATAAATCCTATAATATTCTTCCTTAATAGAACAAATAAGAGGTAAGATGTAACAATTGAGAGAAGTTGCGATACACCGCATTGCTTACGTAATCCATATGAAGTGTGTATAGGTTTTCACAAGCGGAAATGCCACTCTGCACACGATCAAATTCTCGCATGCAGTAGGTCATTATGGAAGGAATATTATTAACAGATCATGGAACCGGACAGATCAGACGACCGACTTGATGGAGTCAAATTTTTGTACTCACGTTTGATGGGACTCAAGTCACTCGATATAAGAGGTGCAATTCTAGCAGATGAATAAACTCAATAGAATATAGCTTTGAAATGGACCCTCTGTTGAGACCGTCTCCAACTGCTGGGCAGAAACCTACAATAAGCAAGGTTTTTGATATGTTGTCATCTATCAACAACTAGAAAAGAGCGCTCAACTGGTTGGGATCAAACCGGATTGAGATTTTAGCTGTTAAGGTCGGCAAATGTGATGTAGTCTAAATCTCATCGAATAAGGAATACCAGCTTACTTGGAATTAGTTTCTACAATGCTTTCTTGCTAGTCAAAATTAAAGCTGTTTAGTTTCAAACTTCTCATGATCAACTCGTCTGCTGCCTCCGAATCTAGTAATTTTAGCTGATCTTTGGGAAATATCCTCGGGAACGCGATTGGCACCAAAAGTAAGATGAGCATCAAGACTCCAGGAAAACCAATAGCACCTTTGGTGCAGGTAATACTATACTCTCCGGCAAATGCAAGCAATTCTAGTATTAAATAGATGATAAAGTACTTGGGATGCACAAGATAGTATTCAATAGGATAGTCAGCAGGAATGATCTGAGTGGAGAGACTCTCACCCTCGTTTTCTGTAGATCTAGGAAAGTTACCATTGGAGTTAAATTGCGTGTCAGCAATACTGCCTCCCTGCAGTTTGCTTGTATCATTCGCCACCTCAAAAGAACCATTTGCCTCATCACAGTTTGCTGTGGCGAATGTTTTTTGTTCATGATTCCTGATAACAATTTTAGATAATTTCAGTTTCCACTCTTTATCAAGGAAAAGGAACCGCAACCTTCTCACAACATCTGTATCATCCAAAGTTGTTATAGCCATTATCCAGAACAAACCAGCTAGAATGGCTTGCGGAATCAAACCGAGGACAACCAAAAAAGGCCTAGTCATCATGACTAAGGTTAGAAGCCCCTGGAAGGTATTTGATAATCGTTGCTCAACAACTCCAGTTATTTTGTTCACACCGGTTTCGTAATCATGTTCATAGACACATAAAGAAAGTGTGTGTAACGGGGCTTGGGGGATTAACCCATTCGGCGCAGGTATACCGATCAGACCTGCAACACCAGTGGTTACTCCCAAGAGGAAAAAATCATAATGAAAAGATGATGGCTTCTTCAATGGGAAATTTGAAGACTGGCAAATTAGAGAAGAGATATTATGATCATAATAAAACAATGCGGTAAGTAAGATTGCAAAAGGGATGGCCAAGAAAACATCTCTAACTTTAATATCTTCCCAAAATCGAATAAACCAGTCAGGTCTGCGATTGATCGTATCTGTTGGATGAAAGGATCTGGTAATAGGTAAAGTTGTAAACTTTATATCATCCAAGTATCCTCCAAAATGAATAAACCCAGTGAAAAATACGACACACAGTGGAACACTATAGTCTCTGATGAAAGTTCGTATACGAGGAGGGAGATAATGTGACTTTGAGCCAAAAAATTGTGAAGAAACACCGAATACTGTCATAATTAGTGCGACAACTATGGATGCAAACGCACTTGCAGGATCCGCAAGATCAAACTGATGAGCTAGAATTTGTATCCCTTTTTGAATGTAAACTATGTTGATAAAGAACGCGAAGACGTCGCAGGAGAACTTCGTTACAAACCTCATAAAATTAACCGAATTGGTAAAGGCAAGAATAAAGTGAAACCCCATAGACCATATGCATATCCAACACATGAATTGAAAATAGGGAATATTCATTGGTTCAATAATTTCGTACACGGTATAATTGAAGATGGAAATTGGACCGGTGACCCCTACAATGCATAGCGGGGAGCCAGAAAAAACTCCGAACACGATCCCGCCCATCGCGGACGCCAAAAGGACCTCATTCACACCATACGAGTTGTTCGTGTGATCAAACATATCTTGTGCAAAAGCAATTGCCGGTAGTAAATTGGTGAAGAATATATAAATAGTTGAAGGAATTGTCCTGTATGTTAAACCATCTTTGATATCAGAGACATAGTACTTCAGAAGGCGCCTTCTTATATCGTTGTAAATACCTGTCCCGAAATAACGTACACGAAAATAATCATTAGCTTTGTATTTTTCATAAAGGTTGTAGATGAAGCTTCTCCCTGAAGTGGACATATGATGCCAGTATCTTTTAATAAACAGAAGATAAAAGAGTCCCCATTGCCATTATGTTCCGATGATGGAAAGAAAAAAGGAAAAAGAGAAAAAGGGAAAAAGTTCATTTAAATGGTTCAAACCGTGCGTTTTCAAAAGTTAATTAGTTAATAAAACATGTGCACCCCAGCATTTTTCCTTACGTAAACATAGGCATTGTTTTGTACTTGGGGTATAAAACGTTTGCTTACGTAAGCAAAATAGTTGGTGATGGAGCAGGCAAAATTCAGTTTGTCCCAGCTGCTAACTACTTCTAATTTAGAAATCTTTCATTTCACTTGCAGATTGAAAAAAATTGCTACTGTTGTTTGTAACTACCTTGTTTATAAAATAGTGTATACGAAACATGAATATAACGGACAGCTGCTATTTTGTTGATTAGTAGAATGAGCCTCGATCCAGACAGTTTCGCTTCCCGATGTTTAAACTTTGGCATAATTGCCGTGAATTACTGAAGCCACAATCATCTGTAAAGAGAAGACATAAACCAAAAAACTGAACTTATTGATCACCGCTATAAGATTATAGTTCAATAGTAGTAGGATCTCTTTTATGATTACAATTTCTAAGGCACTAGTTTTTCTACAATGATAGTTAAAGGCGGTAATTTGTCCTATAATCGCGTTTTATCTAAAGCAAAGGGAAACATTGGAAGTATCAGGATGAATTTTGTAAGCCATGCTCTTTTATGATGGTGAAGAAAAGCTAACCGATTATGTAGAACTCTGCCTTCCGTCCCCCTGCCCATCTCAAATTATATACTGCATCTGGCAGATAATAAAAAACTTCTATACTGCGACTCTTGCAGAAACTCCTTACTAGAGGAGGCCGATAATAAATGCCATTAATTCTGCTAGCGTGTTTCTTTTCCGTTCCCTCTTTTCCTTTACTACTTTTTCCTATCGTGGTTTGCTAGATCAAATTTTACTCAGCCTTTTAAGAGATAACACAGATGAGCTCCTCAAACTTGCCAAGAGAATTGGACAGGATGAACGCCCTGGGGCAGAAAGACATCGAGGTCGAAGTTTCGGACGATGTGTTAGTCAATGACCATGGTGTGCCACCACCAAGGACCAAAAGAAAAAGGGATCTTCTAGAATACGAAGAAAAACTTGATGAAGCAGTTTTTAAGGCAACTGAAAAAGCTTTCAAAGTTCGGACCAGTCAATACAAAGTACAGAAAGCACTTGCTGAAAATGATCACCTGAAAATCCTTCAATCTCTGTTGCAAACAATAAACAGTATGGATAGTAGTATTAAGCGTATGGATGGAGAACTTGGTAATATCAAATCAGAAGTTAAAAATATGAAGTCTGACATTGATAAAATTAGCACCAGGGTTGAAGAAATGACACCATTGATGCATCATGTTCGGGTTGCCGAAAATCTACGCCGCAGGGAGCTTGGTCTACCTCAACTTACACTTCCTTTTCTAGTAGGGGAAGGACCTGTCGGCACTGGTTTACCCCAGATTGTTTCAGTATATGACATTCAGGACTTGAGCAAGTCCGAAATTTTGAGGTATTTAGCAGGTTATGATGTGGGACACGACAGGCATGCTACTACGAGCTCGCTCAGATTTATTTTGCGAATGGCTTTAGGTTTTACGCTCCCACACGAACTGCATTTCGCTTTTTCATAGCTTTACTTAACTTGAATAAAAGGTACTTTTTTATAGTAAAACAGAGCGGTTCAAAGATATAACATTGAGAAAAATATTAGTACGTTGACACGAAACCTACGCAAATATGCAGCAACTAAGTTAGCATGCAATATATTCCTGATTCGGTATTTTTTCGTAAATTTACTTGCAGGTAAACATTTTTACTGTTAAAGTATTCGGTCCTGAATGACCGCTTCGCTGTCAATTTGAAAAGACTTCTGGTTGTTCAGTTTTATATCACAGACTTTTCAACGGTATAGAAGTCTAATATGGAAATTCCCCAGTGGGAAAAAAAGTCTCTGGTGGGACTTGTTAGCGAAGCAGCCTTAATCGGGCGAGCTCACCGGAGAGGAAATTCTGGGCGTTTTTCCGTTTCTTCTTGTCTAATGGTATGCTGATCCGTGTTCTTCCTGGATGAATCTGACAGGATTGTGGTCCATTCAGAGCAGCACAAACTACAACGGACAGTCTACAGTACATTTGAACATGCTGCGACCATCCTGAGAGTGCGTTTGGCGTGAACAGAGCTGCGGCAGGGGCTGTCTCTTTGTTTGGATCGAACGGCTCATCGAGTAAACGGTTCTTCCTGCTCATTAGGGAGTGACAGCAGTAACAGCCATGACAGTAATGTGGCAGTCAGCTGGCTGCCTGTTTGTTGTAACAATGCTGGACAGCAGAAACGGGAACTAGGAGGGTCAGGAGAATTGTCCTAGAAGTTCTTGTGACACTAGTTTGAACAATTGACCTGTTAAAGCTTTGAGCACAACCATTGGCAATTGAACTCGGATCAACTGATGTATGTTAGTAGAAAAATGCCACTTTTTACCAATTGACTCATCATGATGTATACTTGGCAAGGGCTGAAAGTAGCCTAGTATATGCAATAGAGAAGTTATCAGCATGCTTTCCAATTGTACCAAAGTGATCAAATGATAGTAATTCAGAATACAATCCGTAGTATATTCTACTGGTAGTGTTAAACTGGAATGACATGTATTTTGAATCAGTCAATGAATATAGGTTTAACGACCTGAAGATCAGCCGTTGAAAACTATTCTTCAAAGTGAGGTTCAAGAGATCGTCTGATTCAGAACTCATGGTTTTGTGTGGATCATCCAGGAATGGATACGTATGGATGATGCCAGTGCTTAGCCGAATCGACTCAGGACAGGAAGAAGCTGTCTAGGGTCTTTCAAATACTAAAAAATCCATTATTTGAATATTTTCTACGTTAGAGTCTGAAAAATAGTTTGAAGAATATGCACATTTGTGTCTTGCAACAAAACTGCTTTTATAGTCGCTGAAGGATAGAAAACAGTAGGAACTAAATACACAACGCTAGCCTCTTTATAGCATATTGGTGGCTAGACTAATTGCTAGCTGACCCAGCCTTATGAGAAACCTCATTCGCCGATAACACTACATCAAGTACTTGAATACGGCTATTATTGAAACATTTTTCTTTTCTATGCTTTTCATGATAGTGGAGCACAAACAAAAGAGTCTCTTTCTAAAAGAAGAAGATTCTAGACAGGATTCAGTACATCAAAGAGCTATATCATGACTTGGAACCATACTTTAGTGGCTGTGTGATATACTTGTCCTGAGACAAAGAAAATTGTGCTGGACATCAAGCAAAATAACAACGTTTTTCGATACAAATGCAATCCTGTAGCAACATATTTCACGCGAAGTTCATTTTACTTATATAGATGTATGAAAGCTTCGAAGAATTTGAACAAAGCTCAACATTAAGTTCGAGCCACACGCATGTGCTCTAATTATATATTCAGAAGAAAGATTGCCATATATGCCGGGAAAAGAACAACTCTGGGATCGGTTACATGCCTGATTCTATTTCAACGCCATGTTACTGCAATTCCTGTTATATGATAAGTCAGTTTATCTCCAATATAAGTACCGCCAGGAGAAATTGAAGTTTAATAGTAAAATAGTAAAAATTAAACTGAGGCGCAAAAAAGATTTGAGTGCGCTGTAACTGCTGGACCCGTCCTATTCTCCTAAATAACCTTCCAAATACCTCAAAAGTTGAGACCTAGATGTCCTCCACGGAACCAGCTATAAGCAACTCGATGCCCAAAGGTTTTTTTCCCACTGGACACGGAAGAGGGAGTTGATGTAACACCAATTTTTAATGCATATATCTTCGGAGACCCTAATATGATGCATCAAAGGTGTCATTTCAGCAACCCTCCTGCTGATAGTATCTATGACTGACTCAATACCACTGGTGTTTCTATCCATGCGGTTAGTACTATTGCTCAAATTATCTAATAAATGTTTTCATAAATATTAGATCATTATTTTCAGCATGTACTTTCTGTACTTGTATTGACTAGTTCGAGCTTTGAAAGCTTTTTCAGTTGCTTTAAAATTCGCTTCACCAAGTTTCTCTACATGCTCCAGTATATCTCTTCTTCGTTCTGTTTGAGAAAGACGGCATTCCTTAGTCAATGACAAACATATCATCTGAAACTTCGATCTTGTTGTTTATGTCGTCCTGCAAGGCATTCGATGGGTCTGTGGAATGTGATAAATGTGAAGTGCTTCTGTTTTATGAACGTAATACTTCTAGTTAAAAGCTAATGAAAAGGTGAGTTAACGCGCATAACTATGGGAAAAAGCAGTAGAGGGGAAAAGAGGGCAATGCAAAGAGAACGTCAGCACAAACAATAACACTGGTTATTGTGCCCATTTTTCTTCTTGTGTCAGAGAGAGGGAGTTTCTCCGAAAGCCAAACTGTAGACGCAACAAGTCCCCGCAGGAACATTTTCTCGCGGAGCCCCTCCGACACCGAAAGAGGAAAAAAAGGATGCGATGGTTCATGTTATTATTGTTTATGCTTTTGCTCTTGTTTTGTATTACCCTCTTTTCAGTTCTACTCTTCCTCATCCTCCTACTTTGATGGCTTCACTATTGTTCAACTTTTGTCAAATATAACGTTAATAACACAGATGAGCTCTTCAGAATTGCAAGGGGAAATCAACCCCTTAGTTACCTTGCAGAACGAATTAGACGCTGAGATCGATGTTTCGGATGATGTGTTTGTCAATGAACAAGGTATACCGCCCCCACGGACCAAAAGAAAAAGGGATATTATGGAGTATGAAGAGAAACTTGGTGAAGCAAATTTTAAGGCAACTGAAAAAGCATTCAAAGCTCGAACGAGTCAGTACAAAGTACAGAAAGTTCTTGCGGAAAATGATAACGTGAATATCCTTCTATCTGTAATGCATTCATTAAATAATCTGAACAATAGTGTTAACCGTATGGATACTAACATCAGTGGTATTAAGTCAGACATCAATAACGTGAAGTCAGACATCAATACCATGAAGTCAGACATGAATACCATGAAGTCAGACATGAATACCATGAAGTCAGACATCACTAATATCAGCAGAAAGGTTGACGAAATGACACCTTTAATGCATCATGTTCGAATTTCCGAGAATTTGCATCGCAGGACCTTTGGCATTTCTCAACTACCTCTTCCCTTCCTAGTCGGAGAAGGGCCTTCTGGCACCGACTTGCCCCGGATTGCTTCAGTAGAAGATATCCAGAACTTGACCAGGTCTCAAATTTTTAGATATTTGGTAGGTTATGATATTGAACATGACCGGCGTGCCAGCAGCGGTTCGCTCAAAACACTTTTGCGACTCAGCTTAGGTTTTACGCTCCCAACTGAATTGAGCTTTCTTTTTACTTAGCTTTACTTATATCGCGATTAAAAAGCATTCAGATATAACACGAAAGAAAATCTCTTCAGTTTCTGGTTAATGCTGAGCATATCAAAATTTTGGCTGAGCTGTTGTTTTGTTGATTCATCCATTGTCCCTCTTTACTACTTCTTCCCGTTCACTCAAAAAACTATCCACCAATATCCATGCAATTACTAGGGCTTGGATTGAACAGTTTGCTGAATTCGACGTTTGAGCTACCTTCTATTTCAATAGCTAGTCTAATATATTATATTACCGAATAGTATTATAAGCTTAAGCTGTAAAGCGAAACTGTACAATATCCATATAGATGAATTTATCTGTTAAAAACAGTAATGCGTGTTTTCAAACGAATGAACCGTTATCATTGCTACAGCTAATGCAAGCATTAGTGATGAATGAGATGGACGTGAATCCTCCTGCCTCTTCCCTATCTCTCTGTTTGAATTCCCCCCCTCCATGAACTTTTTTTGAGAAGGTATCTTTGCGCTTGTAAAGTAGACATCTGAAGCTCTGGACCGTAGATCGGTTTACCCTTCAACATTCGATCCCTAATCACTGGTCATTAAATGCTGTAAAATGTATGGCTAAGCACGACAGATCGATAGGCCATATAAAAAAAGAATATCATAAAGAGGAGGTGGAATGCTAAATTAGGAAATAATGAATTTATGAAGGCGTATGAAGGAGGTCATTATCTTTTTAATCAATTGTTTCTTGTTTCTTCGTATTGTTATCTTAAGAAGTAGCTTTTAAGATGAGAAAGGGAAGGCAATAGACGACAAAGTCACGAAATAGTATTGGAACGAGTTGTACTGAGTCCATTCCAAAATAAAAAGTTATGAAAAAGTTCTCGACGATTACAGGAACTTCTATGGGATGATTCATACTATGCGTTCTACATGTTGCTTGTTCTCGTTGCGATGTGAAATCTGATAAGCATTTGTCGGTAACGCAAGAGCACGCAGCAAAGATTTACCAAACAAATCAGATTGAGCCCAGTGATCGAAAGATTTGCTTGTTCGGTATTTGGCATTGATTGGTTAGAATATATCTTTGAGACAACTGCCACTTTTCTGGAATTAAAGAAAAGAAGATTTGGCACAAAATCCGTGAAGCGTTTGTTTGGGAAGTATACCATTGGAAGTGTGATACTGCAGCTGCAGTACATATATATTGCAAACCTGTCTGTGTTCTCTACCGCTTTTGCAAAAATTGATCTGAAGTCTATGTTGTCGAAAGAGACCAGATATTTGAGAACCTTAGCTTAACAGTTGAGGAGTAATTAAGACATTTCCTAGACCAAAAAAATACTGTTTGATAGATAAACTTTTGGAAAATGTAAATTTAATGAGAAGATTGTATGTAGAGGTAATTGTTATATTTGCGTCCATTGTAGTTATCGAAACTGAACTAATCCTGCAATTCTAGACCTTTTCTTTATCAGAAGCTAGAACTTTTATCCAATATGATATATTCAAGATAATTTCTATATTTGAGCGAGAATGATCAGATGAGTCGTGTGTGTGTGAGGTGTGGAGATCCCGTATGGCACTGGAGGCTATCGAATGTGGAAATGACTGATGTTTGTTCTGACATTGAATCGGCTCTGCCAGGTCAGTTCTTTTTATTGGCAATTGATTATATCATGTTCATCGAGGACTGAAAGAAGTTTCTTCCATGATTTGGTTTCAAGTGAATTCTGAGGATGTTTCCCATTAAGTTTCACAATCAAAATTTGCATAGGCTTTAAAAAAGGCAGATTACCGAGGAATTCGATTTCGGTGCGCCTGTTTTGCAAGTCGAAAAACAAGGCGTTGCAACTCCGTCAGGGAACCATTTTACCATACTTTTTGACTTGCAATTGTTTTGTCGCTCGACCGGACAGTGTTACTAAGCGTCAACTACATCAGTAGTAAGAAAAATTCGGGCAAGATGGACGTACAACAAATCAAGTCTAATAAGCATGCTTCATGTACTCTGATATGGGTGATCGGCCTCACTATTATGACAACACCGCTAATATTCGCATATGCCGTATATACTTATGCGGTGACGAGAATGTCGGACAAGCCCGATGAAGATGGTGTTAAGGCAATTACCGAGTTAGTCAAACGTAAAGGTGGAGGTTGGGTGAATGCTTTCATAGACGGTAGCATCAGCTTTTTTGGTTGGACAGTTAACGTTGCAACAGTGGTTTTTATTATATTATGCGTTTGTGTGCGTGCAAAATATGATGGATGGGAGGTTCCTGTTACTCCCCGATTTACTCGAATGCAATGGGTCGGCTCAGGTATAGGTTTATTCTTGCTTCAATGGGTTAATACTCTATTACAAATTTACTCAGACAGAAATGAGTGGATATAAAAGTTTAATATACAACAAAAAATGAGCAGGCTTGCTTATCAGTATTATTGCCATAACTCTGCTTGCTAGTAAGGTTGCTAGCTTTTCAAAGGAAGTTCCCTTCAGTATGATGTAAGACAGTATGTCTTTCCTGCCTGGAACATTGGGGTTGGACAATAGAGACAGTAGTGACAGTGATGTGCCAGCCAGGTAGCTGTCTGTCGCCGTGATCATGCTGGATAGTAGGAAAGAAATCAGCGGCTCAGGAGAGTTTCCTAAAAGAGATTCTCACAGTAGTCTACCCAATTTCTCTGTTAAAGCTTTGAACGTACCCATTGGTAATGGCTACTAGTATATTTAGATTCAACTGGTGTATATAAGGAGCGGATGACGATTTATGTCAATTTAATTAAATGAGTGTTCACTAGAAAGATTGAAGTTTAGACTGTGATTATATAGTATATGCAAGAGAGAGGTTATCAGCACACTATCCAATGGTACCGAAGTGATCAAATGATAGTAGTTCAGAATACAATCCGTAGTATATTCTACTGGCAATGTTGAACTGGGAAGAAATGTGTTTTGAATCAGTCAATTGAAGATAGGTTAAATGGCCTGGAGATCATTGGTTGAAAACTATTCATCAAAGTCAGGTTCGAGAGGATTGTCTGATTCAAAACTCGTAGATCATTTTAGAACGGGTATTAATGAATGATCAGTGTCAATGCTTGATTCGTGAACTTTTAATTGTAGAGACATGAATTACTGTTAGGAATCAACCCATTACAAGAGCAAGCTCTCTGCAATAACCCATGTAAATACAATGCTAGTTGATTTTTTTGTCTGAATATGAATGGCCTGAGCCATTGTTTCTATTTTCTAGTTGAAGACAAATATCTGAACAGAAAAAAGGCAGGTGATAATCATGACAATGATAAAGATAAAACTAATCAATAGTTTATTACGAAGTGTATGCATGTATCCCAATTTGATGGGAAAAGGGAGGCAATAGACGACAAGGTCACGAAATAGCACTCATTGGAACTAGATGTACTATGCCCATTCCAAAATAAAAGGTTACGAAAAGTTCTCGATGAGATAACGGAACTGTCACAGTTTACGGTAATGTCTGCCTTGGATATCTGGGTCAAGAACAAGAGAATCTTGAGTTGGAAAAACCTCTCGTTGAATTGATCCAGGACGATCCATTCATTGGTACGGGTAAAACCGACTCGAAAGCTTTTGCCATTTACAATTTACAAAATTTTGGTATTCACACATGGCATGATATCAGTAGCCCTTAAAAGTCACTGAGCGTCGGATGTCGTCGTGAGGCGCGGCTTTGCCAAATCATTATGAGAAAAAGTTCTATATTGGTTCTTGATGAACCTACAACCCACATTGATTTCCCTTCTTTGGAAGTAATAGAGGACTCTTTGTTAAACTTTCCAGGGATTATTATTGTAACGACTCATGACAGATACTTCATGGAGAAATTGGCCACCAGAGTTTTGAATGTGTCGGATTATCAGGCGTGCAGTTAGAGTGAATTTGGCGCAATACAGGTATTTTAAGATAATTAATTATGGATAAAGTTGATGGGAGTTTTTATAACATAATTTACGGCATTAAGCATGACTGCTAGTATGGGAATTCTCCCTCCTTGGCAACAGGTGTCTTTCGGGAATAAGTTTCATTAGCGAAAACTCGTGTGGAAAATGCCAAAATCAAGAGGCCCTTCTTTGATAAAGAAACTGTTACAATCACTTGCTGGCCTGTCTGTTCACATTTCTCCTGAATCCCATAACCTTCTGTTTTGTAAAACGAACAACACATCTGACTTGAATCAGTACTGTTTGCAATGTTTTCCTCTTCTACTAGCCTTCTCCCACAAAAAGACTTTCCAGCAATTATCTACCTTCTTTTGCAATATCATCTACTCGATCCGCATCAAGATGGTATCGATAATTAGAAAAAGAAACACATCTAGTACCATAAATATCAACAAGGATTATACCAGACAGCATTCTCTTGTGTCTGATTGATTTGACCCCATTAATCCATGTATCTACAGTTTGCAACTAACAATTCACATATTAACCATGGATATTTATACGTACAAAATAGACCACGAATTGTTACTCACCCCATCATCTTGAAAAAGACTCTAGTGGCATGAATGGTACAGTCTTTAGTGGCTTACCTTCAGTCATAGAAATTGCCCTTAGTTGACTGATTCAAAACACGTCCTTTTGGTTTAATACAACAAGAACCGAATGGGATTGACTCATGTAACTGTATTTCCAGTGGATACGCAGAAACTGTTGGATTCTGGCATATTGGCCCCATTGACTGATAGCTGTATTCAAAACTTTGACTGTTCAATCGATGGACAACTGTGCGGTCACGATTATGATTATTTTTAACAAACTCCATCAATTTTATTGGCGTGCGCTATCATCTACCTACTGTGATTAATCAATGGCTCTCTAACAAAGTGCCTCAGTCCTATACAACAGTGATCGATGCTAGAACAGACGGTTACTGTCAAACTTTGGCATTCCTGTGATTCACTGGTCTCCAATTGCCACTGTCCAGCAATGTCACAACAACAGACAGCCTCATGGCCGCCACATTACTGCCACTGCTGTTGCTACTGTCCTCCCAATAGTCAGGAAGAATCGTTTATTCGATGAGCCGTCTGATCCAAACAAAGAGACAGCCTCCTGGCTGCAGCTCTATTTATGCCAAACGCACTCTCAGCATTGTAATGGCATTCTAACTTGTACTGTAGACTATATGTTGTAGTATATACTGCGAACTAGTCAAATCTCCACATGAATAAGAAAGCAGATCAACATTCCGTTATAAATCAAGTAGTGGGAAAACGTCCAAAATTTCCTCTCCGGTGAACTCGCCGAGACGATTTTTCCCTCATACTAATCACGAAAGAGTTGGTTGGTTACCCAGACCGCTTTCCAAAAAAAAGGACCTCTTTTTTTTCCCACACTGCTCACAGAAGGCTGATTAGCTAACAGAAGTTCTTCCAAGAGACTCTTTTTGCCATACTAAAGTGAGATTTCCCTTATAAGTAGCCAATTACAAATCGTATTTTGTCTATCCTGTTTGTTCAAAGCAATTACGATAGTCTATCAAAACTCGTCCTGTGCCACTTTGTTTCCAATGTTGCTGCTCAGTTTTTCACCGAAGCAATAAAATAGTCGATGATACCCATCTTTCTTCTCGCCGTTGGATAACGACCTTGCAAAAATACCTTCTCAAAAATCACATATATCCAGGAAATTTTTACCACATCTTTCCTGGTGGAAAGAGGTAAAAGTCGTTGGCGTGGAGCATGATGATAATCATCTACATTTTGCTTAGCCAAGCTATGAATTCAGAAGAAAATGTCGGTATCCGATCGCACTGAAAACGTTATCTCTTTGCATGGCATATGTTTCATCCGAGGCCCATCTCAGAAGGCACTTTTTAAAGAGAGTCAACATCCAACGTAGAATGTGGCATGTCTATTGTAGCCCGCACACCGTGTTGTATGGTTGAATAGTTTACATCGATTTTCGGACGTTCAACGATACACGTACAAGGAAGCTAATTAGATATCAAAAAAAAAACGTAAATCCATAATGTTCATGATTCAGTTAAAGTTGCTCTTAGCATTAGATTCTGTTGTAGGACTGCATTCTTCATGATCAGTTTTTGTCTCATCGTTAGTGTAGAAAGGTATGCTACTATCTAGCACAAGCTCCCGATCTTCGTTGTAGTACAAATAAACCATGTCGTCCAAAGTCAATTCCGTCAGGTTACCTTTGTAACTCGCCTGATGACCGGAGTAGTCGTTGCCTCTGAATTTTCCGCTGTTTGAGTTTAGCAGATGCAACTTGGCTATATCGAGGTAAGACATGTTCAATGCATACTCGAACGGAATGGCTGCGTCGCTGAACAATGCAAACTCTGTTTCTTCCCAAGAATCCATAATGGAGGGCACAGGTATCTCCTTTTTGACTTCTTCAGGCAATTTAATCAAAAATAAGTCCATGATGGGAGGTTCTACTGCAATAGAGGAAACATTGTTGCAGGAGCCTTTGCTGGCGAATCCCGTGAATAACACTATGACCTGTATCAATGCCACGTGCATGCTGTAGCTGTCTAAGTATTTGCTGAAGAGAAGGAAGGAGAATATCGACAAAAGAAGAATGCAGCCCAAAGGTGTTACATTTGCCAAAAAAATGGCAGGAGTTCAATAGCATGACAATTGTGTCATTTTCAACCAACCGTACGTCAATAATGCTTTTAGAGTGCTGGGTTACAGCGAAACTCAGATTTGGAAATGTTAGCGCACTATTATATGGTTTAGCTATAGTTGCCTAATTAATCCGGTAGACTTGTTACTACTAGTATGGAAATTCTCCAGTTTGGCAAAATGTGTCTTTCGTGAACAACTCTTGTTAGCGAAGCAGCCTTTTGTGAGTGGTGGGGAAAGATCGGGCTGAGCTCACCGGAGAAATTCTGGGCGTTTTTTCCGTTTCTTCTTGTCTAACGGTATGTCGATCTGTGTTCTTCTTGGAATGGGGCCTGGCAGGATTGTGGTCCATTGAGAGCAGCACACACTACGACATACAGTCTACAGTACAAGTGAACATGCTAGTACAAACGTGAGAGTGCGTTTGACGTGAACAGAGCTGCGGCCAGGGGGCTGTCTTTTTGTTTGGATCAGACGACACATCGATTAGACGGTTCTTCGTGGCCATTAGGAAGTGAGAGTAGCAGTAGCAGTGACAGTAATGTGGCAGCCAGGTGGCTGTCTGTTGTTGTGATAGTGCTGGACAACAGGAACGAGAGTTTCGTTTATAATTACTCAATCAATTTATTTCTATGTGACAAAAGTGTGAGAAGCTTTGTTCCATCTCCTTTCACAATTTTCAAAGAACTAACGCCATTTTTAGCTAGTCCTGTTTATACCTGCTTTGACCCTTCGATGAATAACCCAATTATGGGTGCTGCGCTTCCTGCATTTGAATTGGTGAAGCAAACTGAATAGCATTGAAATTCCCCTTGAACAAGAAATGGGCTTCTTTTGCGTCTCAAATTCAAACATCTGCCAAACTTCTCTGCTTTGACACGCCAAAAACAACTTCATTTCACGATTTTCCTTCACACATTCGGCGAAGGATAGAAAAAGCTACTATTTAAGAAAAATTGTGGCCAACTGGGTGTATATTTTTATTGAGAAATCAATTCATCCGTGGAAGGAGGGGCCCAGCAGAAACAAACATCCAAAGCCTAGTTAACTCAACCATCAAACTATTAGGAAAAACGAGTCTGCATAGCCACATTTCCGTCATTTGCACTTGGCCGTTTGCAATCCTGGGGACCATTTTAATCCACAAATACCAAAGAGAGTACTTGAAATTGAGGATATCAGAGTTTGACGAAGTTGTTCGGATGAAATGTCTCAACACAATAACACGATTTTTGTGTATGGGGTGGAAGAAAAATGACCAAGACGGCAAAGGCTGGGACGTTTTGTTAGACAGACGGTCCTTGAAGCAGTTGTTTCTCAACCTGGACATTTTTATAACCAGTTAGTGTAGTTAGTCATGTAAAACATCAGCCACGCATATAATAGAATATAATATAGAAAGGCTAGGTGCACGTTCGACTACCTCAACATCTATATTTTATCTGTTTGCTTTCTTGTTTCACGGTATTTTGTGACCCTAATAAGAAGTTGATGGTTTCAGGTAACAAGATTCTTTTTTACCTTGTAAACAAGTTTCAATCGAAAAAAAGATAACCTTAGCTCTGAACTCCAAAGTCGCACACATTGTATATTTTTAAAATTATGTGTAAGCGCCTGTGAATGTACTAAACATTAGTCTAGAGCCAACTGAAGAAAAGTTTACTCATATTTAATAAAGTCCCTCTGGCTTTTGAATGAAAGAGCCTCTGAATTACCATTGCGTCATCATCGTTTTTCCTTTATTAATAACCTATTCCTAAAATTTATCAAAAAGCCAACGCAGCAATTTTTCGTAGTTAAGAAGAACCATTACTTGTATCTTTAGAGGCACGGCTCTGTCGCAATTATCTGAAGAAATATAGATACTGAACTGCTGAAAAGAAAAAGTATAAGTTAAAGGTAAGTTAAATGGAAAATATTTGAAGGTAGACACAGCAAGCAATAGAGTAAAAGAAGCGAAAATAAATTAAATATGATTTGATAACATAGTGTAAAATAACAAACTATTAAGCGATGATAGCAATAACTAAAATAAAACAACGACAGAATGTGTAAAGATTTTATATTTGTTCAGATCATCTCAACTTTGCTCATAAAATCTCAAGGTGGTCAAAACCGTTCAACCTGCTCAGATAGAACAATATTCGAACAACCTCCGAAGATTTTAGGTAAAGAACTCCTTGGTGTAATAGTGATAGACTCCCATATAAATAAAATTGCACAGATCATTGTAGTTAAACCCATTAATTCAGTAGTTCTCATTTCGGCAAAGCTCATGCATAGAATAATTACTCCAGCAGGGAACCTGGGGAATACTCGCCAGAATTTTGTTACGACATGCATATTCTTAGAATCTCTTGATTTCTCAGCAAAAGCTATTATTCCTAAAGCCCAAAGAGAAACACATATTCCTCCAGTGAAAAAAAAGGATAACGCATACATAGAAGGAGCATCCATTACTTCTTCAATTGATGACAACGAAGTCGATCTTTCATTCAATGACAATAATTGCTCTGGGTGTTTTTTTGTCAACTGTGTATCAAGTTCAATCCAATCTCCAGCAGAGTCTGCAGCAAGGATAAGACCTGCAATCAAAGGGATATGAGAATAAATCCAAACAATTGCACTATAACCAGATCTTCTAAGAGCATGAGTAGCACGACAAGAAGTTCCGGAGTTGAAATAAAGCCAGAGGAATACATATGAAATGATTAAGCAACAAACTCCTCGAGATAAATGAGAATTGAAACCCTGCTTTATAGGATTGCCAGCAACAGTTTTATACAAAAACTCACCAATTGCAATAACATAGAATGCGCCAAATCTTTCAACTTCATGCTCAATATTTAAAGCTGTACTGCAGGTCAATTTCATGATGTTTTTTTTGACCCAAGGATGGTAACAAAAAGAAAAAGAAAAGTTTTCGATGAACAAAAGAGCAATTGTGACTCCAATTTTAGCACGAGTATCAACAAAAATGACAATAATCCATAAAGAACTTGTTAGAAATAATAGCAAACCATACACCCTCATTTGCAACCTATGCTCTTGTACCCAAAGAGAGTATACCCACAAACTGATTGCCAAAGATGTACGACACAATATATAAGGAACCACTGTAAAGGCTGCCTCTTTGGTCCCTTCCAAAACATAATCACAATTGTTGTCATAAAGGATCAATAGTGCCATAATCCAGAGGATGTATAATTTTTGGGCCAAATCTTCAGAGTAATAATAATTGACAAAATCCTTAACATCACTCCACACTGTCCAAGTTGGAATGAAAAGAAGAATGTATTTCAAAAAACTACCAGCTGAAGCTTCTTCTGTTGCAGAAGAAGCAAGATTGGAGACAATTCCAACATACAGCAAGTCAAGAAACAACTCTATTTTACCGGATGTACGTTCTCCTTTAGTTCTATACAAAACACCATCTTTGAAATAATTCAATGCATGTGGCTTTACCCACCAAAAAGAGTCGGCGGGTTTGTCAATATACTGAAAATTGACTTCACCATATTTCTTGACAAACTCATCTTCTTCTTCTGAATCTTCTAGCAATAAGTCATGCGAATGGTTGGTGTCTGATTGTAAGAGATCATCCGTATTGATAGATCCATTATCTTGATGAGGTCTAGTCTTTCTGCTGCTAGTATATGGCGCAAATCTGTCATTAGGATCTTTGATATTTTCAAAAGACTGGTCATCAAGCTCTGACATAGTTTTTTATTGTATCCTATTATATTACTATCATTTATTCATTCTCTAATTCACTGTGGTTCTCTTTACATAAAACATACTTTCCCAATGTACCTAATTTCAGTCAAACAAAAACTTATTAAGCTAGCTAGCTCATGTACTGGTTACGCGACCAGGTTATGCCACTATGGGAATAAACGCTTCAGTATGTAAAGAGGGTCTTAAAAAAAAAGGACGGCGAGCCTGTCGGGCTGGGGAAACTTTCCCTTTTCTGACCTCGTAAGGGTATGTCTTTTCTGTTAGTATGATGGGTGCGCGGAAGGACTAGGAGTCGTAGAATAACGACCAGTCGAGTAAGTTAGAGGAGGTTATTATTAGTGATGTGGCTCCAGTTATATACAGCTAGGCGGAATTTTATTTCTGTTGTTTGGACTGAAACCATTACTTTGTAAAAAACATTTGAATTTAAAGACTTTGACATTGCAAACTAATAGATTACTCTTATTACAAGGACGGAACAGCAGTTGTATGCAGCTAGGCCGCTGTACATTTCTGCTGCTTAAAAGGATTGTGATTTGTAAGTTAAAAAATAGTTGAACTTCAAAGACTTTGACATTTGAAATGAGAATAATTAAAGCGTTTGTTATGTGAGGGATATGAAAACAATTGTAGACAGCCAGTTGGCTGTTTTTTTCTGCTGTTTCAAAGGATTATTATAGTCAAAATCAAAAAGAATTGAAATTCAGACGCTTTTACATGACAGTCAAATATTATTGGAGAATTTATTATGACAAGGCTACGGCAGCAGTCATAAATATCTAGGTAGCTTCACATTTCTGTTGTTTGAACGGGGAATGTCATTTTGGCATTCAGAAATATTAAAATACTATTAATTTATGGGAAGGTTTGAAAGCCACAAGTATTCCGCAGTAAAGAAGATGCTCGATCAACAAAAAGCCTGCATTAATACAATTGTTGATAAAGATGAAGTGCAGAACTATACTGAGTTTGAAATTATGAGTATAATTGGTTACAAAAGGGAAGATTTTGATATTGGTGATTTAATTTGGATTGATTTATGAAATAAAGGAGGGAGTACACTATGTCGATTACACTATTGTGATTGCATTACTTAACGAAGGTGTTTCAGCCTCTAGCTCACAGGTGATTTATATTTGATGGGTTAATAAATAAAAAAATGAACGTAATTTATTTTGTTTGATACGTGAGGCTTGGAGAAAAAAGTTCAAACTGATCTGATATTCAAGAGGATTACGGTCGTCAGGGAAGTACGGTTACAGTCACGTGGTTAGATAATCTCTGGGAAAATTACAGTCCACAAGACGAAGTTCTGGATTATTCAAAGGAAATATGGATAATCGGTAGTTGAACGAGAGAACGAGTCATGGTATATAAAGTTCAATGATATAAAAGCGTATAAGATTAGAAAAGGATGTCGATTATAAATGCTGTTATAGGAAAGAGCGATACTGGACGATTAGATGCTGTGGACAGTCGTGTCTGTTGAAATCATATATGGTTAGTGTATGATCTTCTTTATCAGAATGTTGTTAATCAATAACTTACGATAAGAGACTTCCTCTGTGTGATTACGTAAGATATATCAAAGGGGAGATTCACAGAGTAAGAATGTTTTTCTAAGTGAGGCCTATAAATATAGGTAGCTTACTCACACTTACTAATACATAGCTTTATTATATAGCCTTGAAAAATAACTTAACAATGCTGCTTCCTACATATTTACTTGATGCATTTGTCACGGTTTCCTCATTATTAACGAAAGTAAGCGCAGACCCTGCAAATGTTACCACAGTCCAAGCATTTCTTGACTGTCTTAAATATCACAATGCTACTGATTATGCTTACTATGTGACGCCACAGGGATACCTAACTTTATCTTCTCGAAGTGGTCTGAATGCAGATGCTGATATTGATAAGACAGCATACCGTGTTTGCAATCAGTTATTTGGTCTTGGTTTCTACGCTAGTTTTGACTTAGGATTTAGGAGATACTACGATTCTGGTTTACTAAATTGTATAGAGAACGTTTCGGGAGAAGACTTAGTCAATGAAGGCGTGATTATGCGTGAATCCCCGTACAGTGCTACAGACGTAGCGGTAAATACTTCAGTTGTGAACCAATACAGAACTGTTGCTGAAAATATTGGTTACAATCAGACAGAGATTGAGTCTTTGATCAATACAAACACCAGTGATTATAATACTAATTTGCTCAGGAGGACAACATATTACGAAGCTTATGCGACGGACAGTGACACTACCTGTGCGAACTGTGATTATGGACTGTTCGAACAAAGCACGTGTTATGACCATGCAAGTTCATACCAGTCAGCACGATTAGGGATTAATGGCTGCGGGTATGTGACGGGCAACTACTAATATGGGAATTCTCGCTCCAGTATGGCAAAAGGGGTCTCTTGTGAAAAAGTTTTGTTAGCGAGACACCCTTTTGTGGAAAACGACCCTTTTGTGATTAGTATGGGGAACTCGCCGGAGAGGAAATTCTGGGCGTTTTTCCCACTTCTTGATGTCTAACGGTATGTTGATCTGCTTTCTTATTCGTGTGGAGATTTGACTTGTTTGCAGAATATACACTACAAGCAATAGTCTACAGTACAAGTTAGAATGCCATTACAATGCTGAGAGTGCGTTTGATGTGAACAGAGCTACAGCTAGGGGGCTGTCTCTTTGTTTGGATCAGGCGGCTCATCGAATAGATAGTTCTTCGTGACCATTAGAGAGTGACAGCAGTGACAGCAGTGACAGCAGTGACAGCAGTGACAGCAGTGACAGCAGTGACAGCAGTGATAGCAGTGACAGTAATTTGGCAGCCAGGAGATTGTTTGTCTCTGTGTCATTGCTGGACATTGGCGATTGGAGACCGGTGGATCAGAGGAAATGTCGAAGTTTGACATAACCATCTGTTCTAGCATTGATCACTATTGTCCAGGACGAGCCACTGTCTTATAACGCCATCGATGAATGAAATTAGTTAGATGATGGTAAGCACCAATAATTGTTTGAGTGTACTGGAAATAGTCATAATAGTGGCTGCACTCTTGTCCGTCGATTGAACAGTCAAAGTTTTGAATACAGTTATCCGTCAATGAGACCAATATGGCAGAGTCCAACGGTTTTGACGTTAACACGGGAAATACAGTTACATGACTCAATCCAATTCAGTTCTTTTGGTATTAAACTAAAGAGATGTGTTTTGATTCAGTCAATCAGCTGCAAGTTCTATGACCTGAAGTTAAGCCACCAAAACTGTACCATTCATATTATTGGAGTCTTTTCCAAGATGGTTGACCAAGTAACAATTCGTGGTTTATTTTGCACGTATAAATAACATGGTTGGTCTGTGACTTGTTAATTACAAACTGTAGATACATGGATCAATGGGGTTAAATCAGTCAGGAACAAGAGAAAGCTGTCTGGTATAATCCTTGTTAATATTTATGGTACTGAATGTGTATCTTTTTCTAGTTATCGATGCCATGTCGATGCAGGTTGAGTAGATGATCAAGTCATGCAAAAGACGGTAGATGATTACCAGAAAGTCTTTTTGTGGGAAAAGGCCAGCAGAAGAGGAAAAGATTGTAAATAGTACTGATTCAAGTCAGATGTGTTGTTCGTTCAAAACAGAAGGTTATAGGATTCAGGAGGAATGTGAACAGACAGGCCAGCAGTTGATTATAACAGACTCTTTATCAAGGAAGGACCTCTTGATTTTGGCATTTTCCACATGAGTGTTTTACTAATGAAACTTGTTCCCGAAAGTCACTCGTACCATACTGCAGCTAGAATTCCCATACTAGTAGTCATGCTCAATCCCGTAAAATTACGTTATAAAAACTCCTATCAATTTTATTCATGATTAATTACCCTAGAATACCTGTATTGCGTCAACTTCTCTAACTGCACGCATGAAAATCCGACACATTCAAAACTCTGGTGGTCAATTTCTTTATGAAGTATCTCTCATTAGTCGTTGCAATAATAATCCCTGGAAAGTTTAACAAGAGCCCTCTATTACTTCCAAAGAAGGGAAATCAATGTGGGTTGTAGGTTCATCGAGAACCAATATAGAACTTTTTCTCAATGATTTGGCAAAGCCGCGCCTCACGACGACATCCGACGCTCAGTGACTTTTAAGGGCTACTGATATCATGCCATGTGTGAATACCAAAATTTTGTAAATTGTAAATGGCAAAAGCTTTCGAGTCGGTTTTACCCGTACCAATGAATGGATCGTCCTGGATCAATTCAACGAGAGGTTTTTCCAACTCAAGATTCTCTTGTTCTTGACCCAGATATCCAAGGTAGACATTACCGTAAACTGTGACAGTTCCGTGAACCGGATTTTCAAGCCCCATGATTCAAAGTAGTTTTACCAGAACCATTTGATCCCTGGATGATAAGTCTGCAGCCACATTCCAATTTAAAAGAAATGTTCCTGAAAAAAGGTTTCTCAAAAGACTTTGAAACCTCTGAAACATCAATTCCAAGTTGAGCACCAAAGGAAGCGGAATCTTCAAAATCAAACGATATCTGAGCACGTTCTGGTATCCCATCAACAAGATCACTAGTCAATTGATTGACCTTATCAGAAAGTTGATTCACAAGACCCGTGGTACTCTTTTGTGCGCGCTGTTCCTTATTATCGTAACTTAACTTGTCTCTCTCAGAACCAGAACGAATGATCCTTGTCTTAACATTTGATTGAGCCTTTGTCGCCTTAGCCTTAAGCCTCTTCAACTCTTTGTCTTAGAAGCGCTGTTCTTTGATCAGTCTAAGACGAGTTCTTTCTTCCTCCTCCAAATAATTCTTTTACCTCTCTGTAAAGCGGGTAAACTTTTTCGTATGAGGAGACAACTCAAACATACAATCAGCATAGATTTAATGAAAGCCCTGTCATGGGTCACTACAATCACACCACGTTGGTATCTTCGTAAAAAGGATTCCAGCCACTGGATTCCTTTCCCGTCGAGGTGGTTTGTGGGTTCATCAAGCAGGACGAAATCGGGCTAAAGTACACTTAGTGCACAAAGAAATATCTTTGTCTTCTCTCCACCATTAAGTGACTTAAAAAGCCTCTTCAAAGCTTCTTTGTCTAGCCCCAATTTGTGGAGCTGACCGAGAATTTCGTGACGACTAAAAATATTGAACTCCTGTGTCCATTCGGGGGAAAATACATCCATCCGATTTGCCAAAAACTCGTCAATTTCTTCGTTGTACAAAGAACTTAATAAAGCCGTGATGGTAAGTTTTTCTGGATTGACATCCTCGAATTTCCGTGGTAAAAGGCCAACGGACCCAAAAACCGAAATGTCTTTTGATACGGGGAAGTCGCCCAAATCACAGAGAAGCTGAAGAAATGTTGTTTTTTTGACCCGTTTTCACCAAATATAGTAGCTTTTTTGTCTCCGTAATTGAGTGAAAATTCCAGATCCGTGAATAGTACTTTCCGAGCTAACATCAGATCCAGTCCGACTACATTTATCCTAAATAAAGTATTCCCATTTTCAATATCAAGTTTTCGATAGATACCATTGTGAGGTAACAAATCTACTTCCTCTTCGATGCGCGTTACAGATGAAGCATGAACAAAGCTGACTCTTATCTTTGGTAATGTCAAATATTTCAGTGGCAAGAGAAACAGAGGGCGAGTTTATTTATAGTTTATGGGAGAAGATATGAAAATTCTGCTCGTCCTGAGAAATGTTGCACACACTGGTCGAGAGGCCGAACAAAGTGTGGGGAGAACGGATCCTGTGAAGAAAGCAATTAACAGATGCCGTCTCGAGTTTCCAAGGAAGGTAAAATGGTCATATTGTAACCTAGTTGCTCCAAATAATTAGTTATCTCAAAGCTATCTAAACGCGTTTGGCTCATTCATGTAAGCTCTTGAAGTTGTTCCAGAAGAAGTCCCTGCTTTAATAAGTCCAACAGCAGAAGCAATTGACAAGCCTGCAAGAGATGCATAACAGGCTCCTTGTCTTGCTCCTGCTTGCCTGCAATTTACTCCAATAGCTTTACTCCAATAGTACATTGCAGAAACTACCAAAGCAGCATCTTTATTTTCGTCTAGCAGAGCCCAATTTGAGCGCTTTTCGATTGCTTGGTATGGTACTTTAACAATTGTTTCGTCATTTTCAAATTGGTTATTTGATGGAGGAAGAGTGACGCCTTCACCAAAAGTAACAATTCCGGAAAAAACTAAGAAAAGTTGGTACGTCTTAACACTGAAAATCATATCCTGGTATTGATGAGATGATGAAGTCAAAAGATATTTTCAGTATTCTCTAGGATTTAATGGAACATTGATCGTTTGAGTAAAAGCGAAGATTTTTCTCCTTTTATATACACACCTTCACTTAACTATAGGTCCATTTTAATTTACCTACTAATATGGGAATTCTCGCTCCAGTATGGCAAAAGGGGTCTAACGTGAAAATCAGTTTGTTATCAAAAGGGTCTAACGTGAAAAATCGAAAAACGCTAGACCCCTAACGTGAGAGCACGACTTGAAAGACCCCCCTAATGTGATTAGTATGGGGAAAAAATCGGGTCGGCGAGCTCGCCG